>OU426877.1:1285809-1885809 GCA_911387805.1 Cantharis rustica
ACCTAACCTAACCTAACCTAAACCTAACCTAACCTAACCTAACCTAACCTAACCTAACCTAACCTAACCTAACCTAACCTAACCTAACCTAACCTTTTTTTTTTTTTTTTTTTTTTTGTGTGCGGAGGGAGTGGGGAAATCCTCATGGACACCACCTCAATGTCTGAAGTGGTAGTGTCGGACTCTTACCGACTAAAACCCCACTCCTGATGGTCGGCCGCTGTTACTCAGGAACTGCGTGGTACGCGTACGGCATTCTTCTCGCGGATCCTGGACTTGGTGGTTGTCTTGGTAGGCATTGGTGCGTTTGGCACTACACTGGTTTGCCTTGCGGACTTGTCTTTGTTTCGCGGTCGGGGGGTTTCACTAGGTTTAGTGTTATTTTCACGGGTTTGCTTTGGGAGATTTGTCTTTTCGGGGTTGTTGCTTCGCGCGCGTTTTTAGCGTCCTCACGGCACTCACATTTCGCGCACTTGGTTGCCCTTTCGGGACTTGGTTTTTGGTTGGACGTTGACGTCACACTGCTGCCTGTCGTTCGCGTTCGTCTTCTTCCTTTTTAGTTAGGATGGTCCTAACCATCTCCGCTATTAAGCGCCACTCGTCCTCACCTTTTAGCATCTCTGCTATGAGGTTTTCGGGCTTTAGCGTCGTCTGGAGCTGGAGTTCGACCGATGCGCGCACTTGTGTCCACTCTTGGCATTCAAAGATGGAGTGTTGCACTGTGTCCACTTCCTGGCAGTAGGTGCATTTCCCATCTTCTAGCTTGCCTATCCTGGCTAGATAGGCGTTGAAGCAACCGTGCCCTGTTAGGGCCTGGGTCAGATGGAAGTCTGTTTCACCGTGCGGTCTTGATAGCCATTGGCTTATGTTTGGAATTAGCTGTCTGGTCCAGGTTCCGGTGGTTGATTGGTCCCATCTTTCCTGCCATGCAGCGTTTGTCTCTTTCTTGTGATCTTCTTTGCCTAGCCTCTGGTGATGGTTTTTGGCTCTTTCAATCGCCATAAGGTCGATAGGGGGCATGCCAGCTATCACTAGTACCGCGTTTTGCGAAACCGTACGGTATGCTGCACAGACCCTCAGTGCCGCTTTCCTCTGCACCTTTGCTAGTTTTTGCCTTTGGGTTTGTACTGTCATAGCATCAACCCATACGGGAGCTCCGTAGAGCAGGATGGAGTGGACTACCGATGCCAGTACTCGCCTCTTCATCTGCCGGGGTCCTTTAAGATTGGGCATAAGCTTTGACAGGGCGGTGCACATACGTTCTGCTTTCTCTGCAGCATTAGATATATGTTGCGAAAAATTCCGCCTCTTGTCCAGTGTAATGCCCAGTGTCTTGACCTCGTTCTTTGGCTCTATTTTGTGGGTTTCCATTTGGAAGGTGATGGGCTGGATTTTTCTCTTCCCCGTGAGGAGAATGGCTTCTGTCTTGTGTGGGACTAGGTCAAGTCCCTTTGATTTCACCCAGTCGTTTATCAGCCGTATCGCTTCGTCTGTTTTTCTCGTGAGCTCGTTTTCGGTGGTTGCGACGACTACTATGGTGAGGTCGTCCGCGAATCCTATTAGGGTGACGCCTGGCGGTAGTTCTAGTTTAAACACCCCGTCGTACATGACGTTCCAGAGTGTTGGCCCTAGTACTGACCCTTGTGGGACGCCGCTGGTTATCGGGACCTCGCCCTCTAGTTGTTCTTCTTGGACGACCAGTAGTCTTTCGGACAGGTAGCTTTTTATGATGTTGACAAGTGATTCATCTACCTTCCTGTCTTCCAGTTCGGCTATAATGGTCTTCCATTGTACCGAGTTGAATGCGTTCTTGATGTCGAGAGTCACTAGCGCACACATCTTCCTCGTCCTCCATGTACCAGCCGCCGCTTCTTTTGCTATGTTAACCATGGCCTGCACAGCGTCTATCGTTGACCTTCCTTTCCTGAAACCGTATTGGTGGTTGTCTAGTCCGCCGCTTTGTTCAAGCTGTTGTTGCAGCCGGTTCAGGATCATCCGCTCGTATAGTTTGCCTGTGCAATCTAGAAGGCAGATTGGTCTATACGAGCTAGGTTCGTCCGGGGGTTTATCTCCTTTTCTTAGAAGGACCAGCTTAGCTCTTTTCCACGTCTTTGGAAAGACTCCTTCTTTGGCGTGGTGGTTTAGTGCTCCCAGGATGATTTTTGGGCACTCTGTTGCCAGTAGTTTGGTCACCCTCGACGGTACCTTGTCTGGACCTGGGGCCTTTCCAACGGACATTGATTTTGTAGCTTGGGCTAGTTCGTCTTCTGTGAATTCTTCGAATTGGGCAGGTTGTTTTATCCACCCTTCTTCCTGGTGGGATGGGAATAACTTGTCAATGATGTTTCTTAGATGGTCTTCGTCTAGGCTAGGTATCGGCGCTCTACCTAGTTTCTTGGTTGCTATTTTATAGCCTAGACCCCAGACGTCCCCATCTATTTCTGCTAGCAGAGCCTGCCAAGAACTTTTTTGACTCGCTTGGATTTCCATGCGTAGCTCTTTTCTCTTCTCTTTGTATTTCGTTTTTGCTACTTCTGTTTCGATCAGCCGGCCCCTGCCTTGGAGATGTTGGTATACTCTTCTCGTTTTGATGCACTGTTTGCGTAATTCGGAAATGGAGGCATTCCACCAGTAAACGGCACGTTTCAGGAAGGCACGGCGAGGGGGCATGCTTTTCCGACAAACAGTTTGTAGCACAGTTTTTAGTTCGTTGGCGTCGGCCGGTACTTGTTTGATGTCGGCTATGGCCGCTATCGCTTTTTCTTGGTCGAGCTTTCGTTCGTTCCAGCCTTCTGTTCTTGTTTTCTGGGCTTGTTTTCCGTTTTCCACTTTAAAACTGATGTAGAAGTGGTCGCTGCCGGTTTCTTCTTCGAGCACCTTCCAGTCGCTGACCTTGGTATGGTTGCTCGCCGATGCAAACGTTATGTCGATGCACGAAAATGACTCACCGCGGCGGAACGTTGGTGTGTTGCCTTCGTTGCAAATGTACATATCGGCAGCCGCGATTGCTTGGGACAGTTCTTCCCCTCTGGCGTAGCCGTTCGGGTCGCGTCTTGCTTCGCATTGGGCACCTCCCCATTCTGCTGATTTTGCGTTAAAATCGCCCCCTATAATCACTGGGGTGTCTGATGTCAACGCGTGCTGAACTATTTCGTCTATAGCCGTTTCGAAGTCCTGGTGGCTGATGTTTGGCGAGATGTAGCAGCTGTAGAACGTGGTGCCCCTGTGGGTGATCCACGCGTAGCACGGTCCTGTTCCACTTTTGCTGACCCCCTTGCCATCAACTACCCATATTGCAGCGGTACCAGTAGCGTTGGTGTACCAATGTTGCTTGGATGCAATCCGGGCCGCATTTGGTTCACTTGCGAGGACCACTGTGATGTCTTCGTTGGCTGCCGTTTGGTCCAGTAGATCGTGGGCCAATCTAGCTGTATGTAAATTAATCTGTAGTATCTTACTGGACTGCAGGCTCTTTTTACTTTGGGTATTCCGGGCAGGTGGGGTTTGTTGCCCTGTGTTCCCCTCCGCATCTGACGCAGGTGGGAGTGGCCTTGGGACATTGTCGGGATTTGTGCCCAGGTTTGCAGCAGTTCCAGCAGTTTTGGGACTTGTCTGGGCCTCCGCACGTTGATCGTTTGTGATCGGGGTCGAAGGCCCAGCAGCGAAAGCACCTATTGTTAGTGCTCACTGGGCATGCGTTTATAAGCCCTATTTTCACTGAGCCCCTTTCTGTTAGCTTGCTCGCGTTTATTTGGTCTACTTTGACAGAGGCGGTTTGAGTCTTGTAGACGGCGTTATATGTTAAGGATTGAAGGGTTATGTACCCTTCAGCCCCCGTGATGAGCCTTAGACTCTCAACCACCTCGTCCTTTGTCGTGCTGGTGTCCATATCTCTGATTGTTAGGGATACTTCCCCAAATTTCGCTACCACTTTCTTGTTTGGCATGGCGACTTTTATTTCTTCGAATAGTTGGGCCTGCGCGGCGGCGTTACTATCCAGGGTAATTAGTGCGTTTCCGGATTTGGTAGCCCTAATGGCTTTGATAATATTAATTCCTCCGGAGTTGAGGCTGCTCTTCAGCTTGGCGATGGTTTCCTTGTATTCGGCTTCGTCGCCTGCCTTGTTTAAGTGGATTGCGATAGCCGGATCGGGGTGTTCTCGCGCGGCTCTGTTCGTGTTTGTTCTTCCACGTCTCCGATTTTGAACCTGGAAGGGTGGTTCTGGGTTTTGCGTTTCGGTTACAATTGGTGTGGCTACAATTTCTGCGGCCGTTTCCGTGTGCGCTATTGCATCCGTTGTCGAGTCTGTTGCTAGAGTTTCTTCAACCTCGGTTGGTACGGCTATTTCCTCTACCTCGGTTGTTGCCGCTCTGGGTGGCTCGGCTGTCGAGTGTGTTATGGGTGTGGCTTCTTGGGTTGGAGCGGTCTGACCTCCTTTCTTCTTCTTTTTGGGGTTTTTCTTCTTTGCGGACGGTTGGTCTTCTTTTGCGGGAGGTTGGTTTTCTTTTTCTTTTATTTGATGGTTGCGGATTTCGCGCACTTCCGCCTGTAGGCTGGTCACGATGGTGACTATGGTTGGGAACAGAGTCCCAACTTCTGCTAGCGCCATCAATTTGGCTTCTTGGGCCACTATAAGATCTACCAGTTTTGAGCCCGCTGCTCTCACTTCTATCGGGGTTTTATTGTTTTTGAGTATGACTTTTCGCCATTCCTCAATGGCCAGTTGAGGTTGGGATACGTTGTCCTCCATCTTCGCGCACTTATTTAAGCACTATGGGTAAATTTTTAGATTTTTTAGCCAAAAATAACGGGTTAAAATAACGTGTTTATTTCACTTTATGTTTATTTAGCACGTGGTTTTTTAGCACACAATTTTTGGGCCTTTTTCAAAAATTTTGGACTGTGGTTCGGTGCGGTCTCCCTTATTGAGCCTGTGTTTCAAATTTCCGAATTTTTGGTTCAAAATTGGAGGTGCTGCGCTTTTGTCTTGGTTTTCACTTTTGCTTTTTCACTTTTCCGCACAATGGGCCATTGTAAAAAACTCAAATTTTTTCTGGGCACACACATACACTAATGCAGCACGCCTGCCAAAATTCGATATTTTTGAACAACTTTTAAGGTGCCGACATACACTTTAGTCGGGAGCTCCGTTTCAACACGTCATTCACGGTTCGCGCTTGGCTTTCGACCAACCTAACCTAACCTAACCTAACCTAACCTAACCTAACCTAACCTAACCTAACCTAACCTAACCTAACCTAACCTAACCTAACCTAACCTAACCTAACCGAAACCGGAGATTATGTAGTTGCTTTAAAAATTGGTGTGTCGGACAACGAACGTTCAAATCCACATCGACGTCCGATTTCCTGTGTAACTTAATTACCTACCTACCGTACGGTGTGACCTTTGTTTAATAATAAGTTTCAAAATTGCATTGGCCAACGATAATTCAAAATGTTGACGTTTGCAGAGGACGCTGTCGAAATTTGTTATTTTCACACCGGCGAGAAACCATTCGAACAGGAAGATTCGTTAGATTTTAATTGCACCGTTTTCACCGATTCGAAATCTCTCGTACCGGCCTCAAATCGTGATTTACTCGTGAAGGCACATCTGGAAAATAACGAGACACATCGACATGGTTTAATAATAATACGTTTAAAATCTTGGAAATTTAATAAAATTTCGACATAAGCGCGTTCGATTGGCGTGTGTGAACGTGGTTTAATTTTTGTCGATTCGCGAGTGAATGTTAGATGGCAGTGCCGTAGCGACCTGTCATTACCTAACACTTTACAATTGAATCTCGAGTTGTATCGAACGTTCTTGCAATCGTAATTTTCTTATTTAATTTGGGTTGTTTTTAGTTATGGAAAGATCGTTTCCAGCTCACCGTTGAAGTTTGTCGTTTAATTTTCAAATCGTTCTATCGATTCGTGTTCCTTTCACTTTTTGAATCGGGTTTGAAATTCCGTACATCGTTGACGGCAATGGACCAATCACGTATAAAAGCAAGTCCATGAGAAAGAAGCACGAGACATCGAAACCGGAGATTATGTAGTTGCTTTAAAAATTGGTGTGTCGGACAACGAACGTTCAAATCCACATCGACGTCCGATTTGCTGTGTAACTTAATTACCTACCTACCGTACGGTGTGACCTTTGTATAATAATAAGTTTCAAAATTGCATTGGCCAACGATAATTCAAAATGTTGACGTTTGCAGAGGTCCCTGTCGAAATTGGTATTTTCCAATTACAATTGAATCTCGAGTTGTATCGAACGTTCTTGCAATCGTAATTTTCTTATTTAATTTGGGTTGTTTTTAGTTATGGAAAGATCGTTTCCAGCTCACCGTTGAAGTTTGTCGTTTAATTTTCAAATCATTCTATCGATTCGTGTTCCTTTAACTTTTTGAATCGGGTTTGAAATTCCGTACATCGTTGACGGCAATGGACCAATCACGTATAAAAGCAAGTCCATGAGAAAGAAGCACGAGACATCGAAACCGGAGATTATGTAGTTGCTTTAAAAATTGGTGTGTCGGACAACGAACGATGAAATCCACATCGACGTCCGATTTGCTGTGTAACTTAATTACCTACCTACCGTACGGTGTGACCTTTGTATAATAATAAGTTTCAAAATTGCATTGGCCAACGATAATTCAAAATGTTGACGTTTGCAGAGGTCCCTGTCGAAATTGGTATTTTCCAATTACAATTGAATCTCGAGTTGTATCGAACGTTCTTGCAATCGTAATTTTCTTATTTAATTTGGGTTGTTTTTAGTTATGGAAAGATCGTTTCCAGCTCACCGTTGAAGTTTGTCGTTTAATTTTCAAATCGTTCTATCGATTCGTGTTCCTTTAACTTTTTGAATCGGGTTTGAAATTCCGTACATCGTTGACGGCAATGGACCAATCACGTATAAAAGCAAGTCCATGAGAAAGAAGCACGAGACATCGAAACCGGAGATTATGTAGTTGCTTTAAAAATTGGTGCGTCGGACAACGAACGTTCAAATCCACATCGACGTCCGATTTGCTGTGTAACTTAATTACCTACCTACCGTACGGTGTGACCTTTGTTTAATAATAAGTTTCAAAATTGCATTGGCCAACGATAATTCAAAATGTTGACGTTTGCAGAGGACGCTGTCGAAATTTGTTATTTTCACACCGGCGAGAAACCATTCGAACAGGAAGAATTGTTAGATTTTAATTGCACCGTTTTCACCGATTCGAAATCTCTCGTACCGGCCTCAAATCGTGATTTACTCGTGAAGGCACATCTGGAAAATAACGAGACACATTGACATGGTTTAATAATAATACGTTTAAAATCTTGGAAATTTAATAAAATTTCGACATAAGCGCGTTCGATTGGCGTGTGTGAACGTGGTTTAATTTTTGTCGATTCGCGAGTGAATGTTAGATGGCAGTGCCGTAGCGACCTGTCATTACCTAACACTTTACAATTGAATCTCGAGTTGTATCGAACGTTCTTGCAATCGTAATTTTCTTATTTAATTTGGGTTGTTTTTAGTTATGGAAAGATCGTTTCCAGCTCACCGTTGAAGTTTGTCGTTTAATTTTCAAATCGTTCTATCGATTCGTGTTCCTTTCACTTTTTGAATCGGGTTTGAAATTCCGTACATCGTTGACGGCAATGGACCAATCACGTATAAAAGCAAGTCCATGAGAAAGTAGCACGAGACATCGAAACCGGAGATTATGTATGCGGCAGCCTATCCTGCTCGCAAATCCACAGCCGTATTAAGTCGCTTCCACCTACCTATACCACTGGCTTCTGATCTGGCGATGCTCTTTAACCTAGCTCACGTAGAGAAATTTAGGGGGGGTTAGGCGATCGGGAGTGAATACCCGATCCCTCAAACTAATAGGTTTAGTAACCTCAAACAATAGCGCCATGCACTTTTTATCGCCAATGATAAGCTGTTCGCCCTGAAAAATGCAAAAAGAAATGTGCAGATAGCACAGCGTACGATAGGAACGCTTAATACCTGGAATTCAAAAATAATACGCAGACAGAGGCACACAAACAAATTTAATAACAAAATTATTAAAAAGAAAAAAAAATATCCAAGTAGGTAACAAGCAAAAAAAATAAATATGTGTGTAATATTGGTCAGGCGCAGCTGAATAACAATTATTAACCGATTCAGATCTGAGTTGGTTATACAACGATCATACAATCGAGGTTGTCTCTCGATTCTGGCAAACAAGCTATATAAATTAGGTTGGCGAATAGTAATCTTCTTCGTAGCCACGTAATTACACTACCCGAACTCTTGGAAAATAAGCGCAATATCGTCACACGCTTCGTGACGAATCAATCAAACAAAAAGTATATAAAATAAGGCAGCTCACCCTGTTTTTCGCAGTACACCACTGGCTAGTACGGCCCTGTGCTGGTAATCTTCCCAAACGTCAAACAACCAATGTTGATGATTTAACCTCACAAAAACTATCACGTCGTAACAGGTAATCGCAGATAGCAGCTTCTGTGTTAATTCGATTTAAGCATAAACGTATCGGTGTTGATGGTAGATAAAAGAATGGTGGTGATGGTAAATAGTAGTTAGTGATAAGATGTATATATATAAAAACCAAACTGAGGTCGGTGCAAATCAATTTCAATCTCGTTACCAGTGGTTAAATAATCCTACCGAAGCAGATAACGCTCACGAATCTTCGATTTTGCGAAATAATAATCACTAGTGAAATGATCCCGAATTTACGGTAAGTGAAATCCTACTAACTTGCACTTTAATAAACACTAATGATTTCCAACTGATAATTCAATCTCGTTAACTTTTAGCCGATCTCAATAATTTCTACTGTTCTCACAATCAATGCTAATCAGAAGATGGAAAAATGTGTCCGCTTATCAAACAAGGAACGCCAATTGCCCTAGCTAAAATTTCCTAAATAAATGTCAACAAAACTAAAGTAAACGTAGGTGAGGTTATCGACCTACGATTTAAATAATTGTAAATTAATTATCGTGTTGTAGGTGACGAAGGCGTTCTGTAACCGCTTAGAAGCTAAGGGTGAAAAAAGAAGGTTACATGTAGTTGCTTTAAAAATTGGTGTGTCGGACAACGAACGATGAAATCCACATCGACGTCCGATTTGCTGTGTAACTTAATTACCTACCTACCGTACGGTGTGACCTTTGTATAATAATAAGTTTCAAAATTGCATTGGCCAACGATAATTCAAAATGTTGACGTTTGCAGAGGTCCCTGTCGAAATTGGTATTTTCCAATTACAATTGAATCTCGAGTTGTATCGAACGTTCTTGCAATCGTAATTTTCTTATTTAATTTGGGTTGTTTTTAGTTATGGAAAGATCGTTTCCAGCTCACCGTTGAAGTTTGTCGTTTAATTTTCAAATCATTCTATCGATTCGTGTTCCTTTAACTTTTTGAATCGGGTTTGAAATTCCGTACATCGTTGACGGCAATGGACCAATCACGTATAAAAGCAAGTCCATGAGAAAGAAGCACGAGACATCGAAACCGGAGATTATGTAGTTGCTTTAAAAATTGGTGTGTCGGACAACGAACGTTCAAATCCACATCGACGTCCGATTTCCTGTGTAACTTAATTACCTACCTACCGTACGGTGTGACCTTTGTTTAATAATAAGTTTCAAAATTGCATTGGCCAACGATAATTCAAAATGTTGACGTTTGCAGAGGACGCTGTCGAAATTTGTTATTTTCACACCGGCGAGAAACCATTCGAACAGGAAGATTCGTTAGATTTTAATTGCACCGTTTTCACCGATTCGAAATCTCTCGTACCGGCCTCAAATCGTGATTTACTCGTGAAGGCACATCTGGAAAATAACGAGACACATTGGCATGGTTTAATAATAATACGTTTAAAATCTTGGAAATTTAATAAAATTTTGACATAAGCGCGTTCGATTGGCGTGTGTGAACGTGGTTTAATTTTTGTCGATTCGCGAGTGAATGTTAGATGGCAGTGCCGGAGCGACCTGTCATTACCTAACACTTTACAATTGAATCTCGAGTTGTATCGAACGTTCTTGCAATCGTAATTTTCTTATTTAATTTGGGTTGTTTTTAGTTATGGAAAGATCGTTTCCAGCTCACCGTTGAAGTTTGTCGTTTAATTTTCAAATCGTTCTATCGATTTGTGTTCCTTTCACTTTTTGAATCGGGTTTGAAATTCCGTACATCGTTGACGGCAATGGACCAATCACGTATAAAAGCAAGTCCATGAGAAAGAAGCACGAGACATCGAAACCGGAGATTATGTAGTTGCTTTAAAAATTGGTGTGTCGGACAACGAACGTTCAAATCCACATCGACGTCCGATTTGCTGTGTAACTTAATTACCTACCTACCGTACGGTGTGACCTTTGTTTAATAATAAGTTTCAAAATTGCATTGGCCAACGATAATTCAAAATGTTGACGTTTGCAGAGGTCCCTGTCGAAATTGGTATTTTCCAATTACAATTGAATCTCGAGTTGTATCGAACGTTCTTGCAATCGTAATTTTCTTATTTAATTTGGGTTGTTTTTAGTTATGGAAAGATCGTTTCCAGCTCACCGTTGAAGTTTGTCGTTTAATTTTCAAATCGTTCTATCGATTCGTGTTCCTTTCACTTTTTGAATCGGGTTTGAAATTCCGTACATCGTTGACGGCAATGGACCAATCACGTATAAAAGCAAGTCCATGAGAAAGAAGCACGAGACATCGAAACCGGAGATTATGTAGTTGCTTTAAAAATTGGTGTGTCGGACAACGAACGTTCAAATCCACATCGACGTCCGATTTGCTGTGTAACTTAATTACCTACCTACCGTACGGTGTGACCTTTGTTTAATAATAAGTTTCAAAATTGCATTGGCCAACGATAATTCAAAATGTTGACGTTTGCAGAGGACGCTGTCGAAATTTGTTATTTTCACACCGGCGAGAAACCATTCGAACAGGAAGATTGGTTAGATTTTAATTGCACCGTTTTCACCGATTCGAAATCTCTCGTACCGGCCTCAAATCGTGATTTACTCGTGAAGGCACATCTGGAAAATAACGAGACACATCGACATGGTTTAATAATAATACGTTTAAAATCTTGGAAATTTAATAAAATTTCGACATAAGCGCGTTCGATTGGCGTGTGTGAACGTGGTTTAATTTTTGTCGATTCGCGAGTGAATGTTAGATGGCAGTGCCGTAGCGACCTGTCATTACCTAACACTTTACAATTGAATCTCGAGTTGTATCGAACGTTCTTGCAATCGTAATTTTCTTATTTAATTTGGGTTGTTTTTAGTTATGGAAAGATCGTTTCCAGCTCACCGTTGAAGTTTGTCGTTTAATTTTCAAATCGTTCTATCGATTGGTGTTCCTTTCACTTTTTGAATCGGGTTTGAAATTCCGTACATCGTTGGCGGCAATGGACCAATCACGTATAAAAGCAAGTCCATGAGAAAGAAGCACGAGACATCGAAACCGGAGATTATGTAGTTGCTTTAAAAATTGGTGTGTCGGACAACGAACGATGAAATCCACATCGACGTCCGATTTGCTGTGTAACTTAATTACCTACCTACCGTACGGTGTGACCTTTGTATAATAATAAGTTTCAAAATTGCATTGGCCAACGATAATTCAAAATGTTGACGTTTGCAGAGGTCCCTGTCGAAATTGGTATTTTCCAATTACAATTGAATCTCGAGTTGTATCGAACGTTCTTGCAATCGTAATTTTCTTATTTAATTTGGGTTGTTTTTAGTTATGGAAAGATCGTTTCCAGCTCACCGTTGAAGTTTGTCGTTTAATTTTCAAATCCTTCTATCGATTCGTGTTCCTTTAACTTTTTGAATCGGGTTTGAAATTCCGTACATCGTTGACGGCAATGGACCAATCACGTATAAAAGCAAGTCCATGAGAAAGAAGCACGAGACATCGAAACCGGAGATTATGTAGTTGCTTTAAAAATTGGTGTGTCGGACAACGAACGATGAAATCCACATCGACGTCCGATTTGCTGTGTAACTTAATTACCTACCTACCGTACGGTGTGACCTTTGTATAATAATAAGTTTCAAAATTGCATTGGCCAACGATAATTCAAAATGTTGACGTTTGCAGAGGTCCCTGTCGAAATTGGTATTTTCCAATTACAATTGAATCTCGAGTTGTATCGAACGTTCTTGCAATCGTAATTTTCTTATTTAATTTGGGTTGTTTTTAGTTATGGAAAGATCGTTTCCAGCTCACCGTTGAAGTTTGTCGTTTAATTTTCAAATCATTCTATCGATTCGTGTTCCTTTAACTTTTTGAATCGGGTTTGAAATTCCGTACATCGTTGACGGCAATGGACCAATCACGTATAAAAGCAAGTCCATGAGAAAGAAGCACGAGACATCGAAACCGGAGATTATGTAGTTGCTTTAAAAATTGGTGTGTCGGACAACGAACGATGAAATCCACATCGACGTCCGATTTGCTGTGTAACTTAATTACCTACCTACCGTACGGTGTGACCTTTGTATAATAATAAGTTTCAAAATTGCATTGGCCAACGATAATTCAAAATGTTGACGTTTGCAGAGGTCCCTGTCGAAATTGGTATTTTCCAATTACAATTGAATCTCGAGTTGTATCGAACGTTCTTGCAATCGTAATTTTCTTATTTAATTTGGGTTGTTTTTAGTTATGGAAAGATCGTTTCCAGCTCACCGTTGAAGTTTGTCGTTTAATTTTCAAATCATTCTATCGATTCGTGTTCCTTTAACTTTTTGAATCGGGTTTGAAATTCCGTACATCGTTGACGGCAATGGACCAATCACGTATAAAAGCAAGTCCATGAGAAAGAAGCACGAGACATCGAAACCGGAGATTATGTAGTTGCTTTAAAAATTGGTGTGTCGGACAACGAACGTTCAAATCCACATCGACGTCCGATTTGCTGTGTAACTTAATTACCTACCTACCGTACGGTGTGACCTTTGTTTAATAATAAGTTTCAAAATTGCATTGGCCAACGATAATTCAAAATGTTGACGTTTGCAGAGGACGCTGTCGAAATTTGTTATTTTCACACCGGCGAGAAACCATTCGAACAGGAAGATTCGTTAGATTTTAATTGCACCGTTTTCACCGATTCGAAATCTCTCGTACCGGCCTCAAATCGTGATTTACTCGTGAAGGCACATCTGGAAAATAACGAGACACATTGGCATGGTTTAATAATAATACGTTTAAAATCTTGGAAATTTAATAAAATTTCGACATAAGCGCGTTCGATTGGCGTGTGTGAACGTGGTTTAATTTTTGTCGATTCGCGAGTGAATGTTAGATGGCAGTGCCGTAGCGACCTGTCATTACCTAACACTTTACAATTGAATCTCGAGTTGTATCGAACGTTCTTGCAATCGTAATTTTCTTATTTAATTTGGGTTGTTTTTAGTTATGGAAAGATCGTTTCCAGCTCACCGTTGAAGTTTGTCGTTTAATTTTCAAATCGTTCTATCGATTCGTGTTCCTTTCACTTTTTGAATCGGGTTTGAAATTCCGTACATCGTTGACGGCAATGGACCAATCACGTATAAAAGCAAGTCCATGAGAAAGAAGCACGAGACATCGAAACCGGAGATTATGTAGTTGCTTTAAAAATTGGTGTGTCGGACAACGAACGTTCAAATCCACATCGACGTCCGATTTGCTGTGTAACTTAATTACCTACCTACCGTACGGTGTGACCTTTGTTTAATAATAAGTTTCAAAATTGCATTGGCCAACGATAATTCAAAATGTTGACGTTTGCAGAGGACGCTGTCGAAATTTGTTATTTTCACACCGGCGAGAAACCATTCGAACAGGAAGAATCGTTAGATTTTAATTGCACCGTTTTCACCGATTCGAAATCTCTCGTACCGGCCTCAAATCGTGATTTACTCGTGAAGGCACATCTGGAAAATAACGAGACACATCGACATGGTTTAATAATAATACGTTTAAAATCTTGGAAATTTAATAAAATTTCGACATAAGCGCGTTCGATTGGCGTGTGTGAACGTGGTTTAATTTTTGTCGATTCGCGAGGGAATGTTAGATGGCAGTGCCGGAGCGACCTGTCATTACCTAACACTTTACAATTGAATCTCGAGTTGTATCGAACGTTCTTGCAATCGTAATTTTCTTATTTAATTTGGGTTGTTTTTAGTTATGGAAAGATCGTTTCCAGCTCACCGTTGAAGTTTGTCGTTTAATTTTCAAATCGTTCTATCGATTCGTGTTCCTTTAACTTTTTGAATCGGGTTTGAAAATCCGTACATCGTTGACGGCAATGGATCAATCACGTATAAAAGCAAGTCCATGAGAAAGAAGCACGAGACATCGAAACCGGAGATTATGTAGTTGCTTTAAAAATTGGTGTGTCGGACAACGAACGTTCAAATCCACATCGACGTCCGATTTGCTGTGTAACTTAATTACCTACCTACCGTACGGTGTGACCTTTGTTTAATAATAAGTTTCAAAATTGCATTGGCCAACGATAATTCAAAATGTTGACGTTTGCAGAGGACGCTGTCGAAATTTGTTATTTTCACACCGGCGAAAAACCATTCGAACAGGAAGATTCGTTAGATTTTAATTGCACCGTTTTCACCGATTCGAAATCTCTCGTACCGGCCTCAAATCGTGATTTACTCGTGAAGGCACATCTGGAAAATAACGAGACACATTGGCATGGTTTAATAATAATACGTTTAAAATCTTGGAAATTTAATAAAATTTCGACATAAGCGCGTTCGATTGGCGTGTGTGAACGTGGTTTAATTTTTGTCGATTCGCGAGTGAATGTTAGATGGCAGTGCCGTAGCGACCTGTCATTACCTAACACTTTACAATTGAATCTCGAGTTGTATCGAACGTTCTTGCAATCGTAATTTTCTTATTTAATTTGGGTTGTTTTTAGTTATGGAAAGATCGTTTCCAGCTCACCGTTGAAGTTTGTCGTTTAATTTTCAAATCGTTCTATCGATTCGTGTTCCTTTCACTTTTTGAATCGGGTTTGAAATTCCGTACATCGTTGACGGCAATGGACCAATCACGTATAAAAGCAAGTCCATGAGAAAGAAGCACGAGACATCGAAACCGGAGATTATGTAGTTGCTTTAAAAATTGGTGTGTCGGACAACGAACGTTCAAATCCACATCGACGTCCGATTTGCTGTGTAACTTAATTACCTACCTACCGTACGGTGTGACCTTTGTTTAATAATAAGTTTCAAAATTGCATTGGCCAACGATAATTCAAAATGTTGACGTTTGCAGAGGACGCTGTCGAAATTTGTTATTTTCACACCGGCGAGAAACCATTCGAACAGGAAGAATTGTTAGATTTTAATTGCACCGTTTTCACCGATTCGAAATCTCTCGTACCGGCCTCAAATCGTGATTTACTCGTGAAGGCACATCTGGAAAATAACGAGACACATTGACATGGTTTAATAATAATACGTTTAAAATCTTGGAAATTTAATAAAATTTCGACATAAGCGCGTTCGATTGGCGTGTGTGAACGTGGTTTAATTTTTGTCGATTCGCGAGGGAATGTTAGATGGCAGTGCCGGAGCGACCTGTCATTACCTAACACTTTACAATTGAATCTCGAGTTGTATCGAACGTTCTTGCAATCGTAATTTTCTTATTTAATTTGGGTTGTTTTTAGTTATGGAAAGATCGTTTCCAGCTCACCGTTGAAGTTTGTCGTTTAATTTTCAAATCGTTCTATCGATTCGTGTTCCTTTAACTTTTTGAATCGGGTTTGAAAATCCGTACATCGTTGACGGCAATGGATCAATCACGTATAAAAGCAAGTCCATGAGAAAGAAGCACGAGACATCGAAACCGGAGATTATGTAGTTGCTTTAAAAATTGGTGTGTCGGACAACGAACGTTCAAATCCACATCGACGTCCGATTTGCTGTGTAACTTAATTACCTACCTACCGTACGGTGTGACCTTTGTTTAATAATAAGTTTCAAAATTGCATTGGCCAACGATAATTCAAAATGTTGACGTTTGCAGAGGACGCTGTCGAAATTTGTTATTTTCACACCGGCGAGAAACCATTCGAACAGGAAGATTCGTTAGATTTTAATTGCACCGTTTTCACCGATTCGAAATCTCTCGTACCGGCCTCAAATCGTGATTTACTCGTGAAGGCACATCTGGAAAATAACGAGACACATTGGCATGGTTTAATAATAATACGTTTAAAATCTTGGAAATTTAATAAAATTTCGACATAAGCGCGTTCGATTGGCGTGTGTGAACGTGGTTTAATTTTTGTCGATTCGCGAGTGAATGTTAGATGGCAGTGCCGTAGCGACCTGTCATTACCTAACACTTTACAATTGAATCTCGAGTTGTATCGAACGTTCTTGCAATCGTAATTTTCTTATTTAATTTGGGTTGTTTTTAGTTATGGAAAGATCGTTTCCAGCTCACCGTTGAAGTTTGTCGTTTAATTTTCAAATCATTCTATCGATTCGTGTTCCTTTCACTTTTTGAATCGGGTTTGAAATTCCGTACATCGTTGACGGCAATGGACCAATCACGTATAAAAGCAAGTCCATGAGAAAGAAGCACGAGACATCGAAACCGGAGATTATGTAGTTGCTTTAAAAATTGGTGTGTCGGACAACGAACGTTCAAATCCACATCGACGTCCGATTTGCTGTGTAACTTAATTACCTACCTACCGTACGGTGTGACCTTTGTTTAATAATAAGTTTCAAAATTGCATTGGCCAACGATAATTCAAAATGTTGACGTTTGCAGAGGACGCTGTCGAAATTTGTTATTTTCACACCGGCGAGAAACCATTCGAACAGGAAGAATTGTTAGATTTTAATTGCACCGTTTTCACCGATTCGAAATCTCTCGTACCGGCCTCAAATCGTGATTTACTCGTGAAGGCACATCTGGAAAATAACGAGACACATCGACATGGTTTAATAATAATACGTTTAAAATCTTGGAAATTTAATAAAATTTCGACATAAGCGCGTTCGATTGGCGTGTGTGAACGTGGTTTAATTTTTGTCGATTCGCGAGGGAATGTTAGATGGCAGTGCCGGAGCGACCTGTCATTACCTAACACTTTACAATTGAATCTCGAGTTGTATCGAACGTTCTTGCAATCGTAATTTTCTTATTTAATTTGGGTTGTTTTTAGTTATGGAAAGATCGTTTCCAGCTCACCGTTGAAGTTTGTCGTTTAATTTTCAAATCGTTCTATCGATTCGTGTTCCTTTAACTTTTTGAATCGGGTTTGAAAATCCGTACATCGTTGACGGCAATGGATCAATCACGTATAAAAGCAAGTCCATGAGAAAGAAGCACGAGACATCGAAACCGGAGATTATGTAGTTGCTTTAAAAATTGGTGTGTCGGACAACGAACGTTCAAATCCACATCGACGTCCGATTTGCTGTGTAACTTAATTACCTACCTACCGTACGGTGTGACCTTTGTTTAATAATAAGTTTCAAAATTGCATTGGCCAACGATAATTCAAAATGTTGACGTTTGCAGAGGACGCTGTCGAAATTTGTTATTTTCACACCGGCGAGAAACCATTCGAACAGGAAGATTGGTTAGATTTTAATTGCACCGTTTTCACCGATTCGAAATCTCTCGTACCGGCCTCAAATCGTGATTTACTCGTGAAGGCACATCTGGAAAATAACGAGACACATCGACATGGTTTAATAATAATACGTTTAAAATCTTGGAAATTTAATAAAATTTCGACATAAGCGCGTTCGATTGGCGTGTGTGAACGTGGTTTAATTTTTGTCGATTCGCGAGTGAATGTTAGTTGGCAGTGCCGTAGCGACCTGTCATTACCTAACACTTTACAATTGAATCTCGAGTTGTATCGAACGTTCTTGCAATCGTAATTTTCTTATTTAATTTGGGTTGTTTTTAGTTATGGAAAGATCGTTTCCAGCTCACCGTTGAAGTTTGTCGTTTAATTTTCAAATCGTTCTATCGATTCGTGTTCCTTTCACTTTTTGAATCGGGTTTGAAATTCCGTACATCGTTGACGGCAATGGACCAAACACGTATAAAAGCAAGTCCATGAGAAAGAAGCACGAGACATCGAAACCGGAGATTATGTAGTTGCTTTAAAAATTAGTGTGTCGGACAACGAACGATGAAATCCACATCGACGTCCGATTTGCTGTGTAACTTAATTACCTACCTACCGTACGGTGTGACCTTTGTATAATAATAAGTTTCAAAATTGCATTGGCCAACGATAATTCAAAATGTTGACGTTTGCAGAGGTCCCTGTCGAAATTGGTATTTTCCAATTACAATTGAATCTCGAGTTGTATCGAACGTTCTTGCAATCGTAATTTTCTTATTTAATTTGGGTTGTTTTTAGTTATGGAAAGATCGTTTCCAGCTCACCGTTGAAGTTTGTCGTTTAATTTTCAAATCGTTCTATCGATTCGTGTTCCTTTCACTTTTTGAATCGGGTTTGAAATTCCGTACATCGTTGACGGCAATGGACCAATCACGTATAAAAGCAAGTCCATGAGAAAGAAGCACGAGACATCGAAACCGGAGATTATGTAGTTGCTTTAAAAATTGGTGCGTCGGACAACGAACGTTCAAATCCACATCGACGTCCGATTTGCTGTGTAACTTAATTACCTACCTACCGTACGGTGTGACCTTTGTTTAATAATAAGTTTCAAAATTGCATTGGCCAACGATAATTCAAAATGTTGACGTTTGCAGAGGACGCTGTCGAAATTTGTTATTTTCACACCGGCGAGAAACCATTCGAACAGGAAGAATTGTTAGATTGTAATTGCACCGTTGTCACCGATTCGAAATCTCTCGTACCGGCCTCAAATCGTGATTTACTCGTGAAGGCACATCTGGAAAATAACGAGACACATTGACATGGTTTAATAATAATACGTTTAAAATCTTGGAAATTTAATAAAATTTCGACATAAGCGCGTTCGATTGGCGTGTGTGAACGTGGTTTAATTTTTGTCGATTCGCGAGTGAATGTTAGATGGCAGTGCCGGAGCGACCTGTCATTACCTAACACTTTACAATTGAATCTCGAGTTGTATCGAACGTTCTTGCAATCGTAATTTTCTTATTTAATTTGGGTTGTTTTTAGTTATGGAAAGATCGTTTCCAGCTCACCGTTGAAGTTTGTCGTTTAATTTTCAAATCGTTCTATCGATTCGTGTTCCTTTCACTTTTTGAATCGGGTTTGAAATTCCGTACATCGTTGACGGCAATGGACCAATCACGTATAAAAGCAAGTCCATGAGAAAGTAGCACGAGACATCGAAACCGGAGATTATGTATGCGGCAGCCTATCCTGCTCGCAAATCCACAGCCGTATTAAGTCGCTTCCACCTACCTATACCACTGGCTTCTGATCTGGCGATGCTCTTTTGTTACGTTCAGATTCCACCGCTACGCCCCGAACGTAACAAAATGCTTATTTTAACACCTAAATTTTGTAACAAATTATAACAACTTAATTTCATTGATAGGTACGTTTATTTACCAACAAAATTTTGATTTAGGCGCTTATAATTAAGGAAATGCGATATCTCTTCGAGGGAGGTTGGCAACAATTTTTCGCACAGATAAGATTAGTCTTCCTTTCTGAAATTTTGACGTTAGTTCGGTAGCCAAATAAGTGAGATTTACCAAGTGTTAATTACATCGATTTGTTGGTTTATAAGTTGAGTTAGTTGGCAAGTTTGCAACAAACGGCTTTACAGTTTATACTGGTTCGAACCTCATCGATTATTTAAATTTCATCCTTCGTCGATACGTTAATGAAATTTATAACCCGTTACTTGGGGGTCAATAGTGATTCACTGGATATCGAAGTTAGGAGGTTGCTTCTGTTCGAACGCTAGAAATAACCGAAAGTTACAATTCAAGTTAGGTTAGGATTTATTATCGTCTTACCTTTTATTGACAACAAGAAGTTCCGTAACACCTTTATCAAAGACCAATTCTTCGTCTGCTGTACAAGACTGGCTAATTCTAAGTATTCTTCTTAAGCTGTAACCATCCATCTAATCACAAACTTTTTTGAATATCGGAAGCCGTTTATGCGCAACGCAAGTGATAGTGGTCAACTTAGGAAGTAATAAAGCAGGGGCGTACCGACGAAATTGGTGAGCAACTATTTTTGTTTTATTTTGTGCGATTCTTTTTTTGAAAACCGAATCTACAGTATTTACGCGTTGTTTGTGTAAGATCGGCTTAAGATCGGAAGAAAGAAGATTACTTAATCAACCTAATTTATGATTGTTTGCGGATCGGGCGAAGCTCGATTATTATTTTGTTTTAGGTTAAGAAAACCTTCAGATCTGAACGGCACTAATTTATACAATTACAATCTATTAACTCACTGCGTACAGTTTGCGACACTTGTGTGGTACTACTTGTATATTTCGACGTCGTATATATTTTTTTGTGATTAAACGCAGTTTACCTTTACTGGTGTTTTATTTATACTAGCTTTTGCACTTTAGGTTACCATCTTAGGCGAGCGGCAAAAAGTGCATGGCGCCATTTTAAGCATTTGTGTTTTTTTTTTGAGTAGAGCAAGATTCAATCTTGACTTTCGACCCACCACTAATTTGCTTTCACCTCTGAGTTGAGCCGTAGCGTCGCTCGAAAGACCAGGTAAGGGTAGGCATTCAGCGTTAGTTAGCCAACTTTTGCGACTCGAGCGCAGACGGGTAGCAAATTTGGCGCCCAACGTGGGGCCATAGCAAACAAGCGAGTTTGTTGCTAAACGAGCGTACGAAATAGTACAAGTATTGTTTTGTTTTGCGGGGTCACCAAAATTGTCGAAAATTTTGGGTGATTGGTTTCCCGATTAGTCAATCAATTAAGTACACACAAGGCAAACTGTGAGTAGAATAGATTTTGTTTCTTTTTGAGATCTTTTTTGTTAAAGCGTTTATACAAACAACACTGGGTTTCAATTTTAATTAGGCTCAATTGCGTGATAAATAGCGTGCGCTCTGCTACTGTTGTTCCAGGTGGCTATTCATAGTAAATTTTGAGACGAGATTGTGTCGGTAGTCATGGCACAAACAAAGATGGATGTTTCGAGGCTTTCGAAAGAGGAACTCATTCATGAGATTTCGATTAGAACAGCAGTTGATTGTGGAGACAAAACGGTCAAGGATTTAAAGGCAAAACCTCCAGTTAGAGAAAACGATTAGATTTTATTCTTAGTTTAATTTTGTTCGTATATATGATTTTAATGTAAATAGTTAGATTTTCATAGTGGATTTTATTGTAAATAGTTAGATTTTCGTAGTACATTGGGAGAAGTTTAGTGGCTTTTCTCTTCTAGAAAACCCACTCGTGGTAAGGGGAGAGTTGTTACGTTCAGATTCCACCGCTACGCCCCGAACGTAACAAAATGCTTATTTTAACACCTAAATTTTGTAACAAATTATAACAACTTAATTTCATTGATAGGTACGTTTATTTACCAACAAAATTTTGATTTAGGCGCTTATAATTAAGGAAATGCGATATCTCTTCGAGGGAGGTTGGCAACAATTTTTCGCACAGATAAGATTAGTCTTCCTTTCTGAAATTTTGACGTTAGTTCGGTAGCCAAATAAGTGAGATTTACCAAGTGTTAATTACATCGATTTGTTGGTTTATAAGTTGAGTTAGTTGGCAAGTTTGCAACAAACGGCTTTACAGTTTATACTGGTTCGAACCTCATCGATTATTTAAATTTCATCCTTCGTCGATACGTTAATGAAATTTATAACCCGTTACTTGGGGGTCAATAGTGATTTCACTGGATATCGAAGTTAGGAGGTTGCTTCTGTTCGAACGCTAGAAATAACCGAAAGTTACAATTCAAGTTAGGTTAGGATTTATTATCGTCTTACCTTTTATTGACAACAAGAAGTTCCGTAACACCTTTATCAAAGACCAATTCTTCGTCTGCTGTACAAGACTGGCTAATTCTAAGTATTCTTCTTAAGCTGTAACCATCCATCTAATCACAAACTTTTTTGAATATCGGAAGCCGTTTATGCGCAACGCAAGTGATAGTGGTCAACTTAGGAAGTAATAAAGCAGGGGCGTACCGACGAAATTGGTGAGCAACTATTTTTGTTTTATTTTGTGCGATTCTTTTTTTGAAAACCGAATCTACAGTATTTACGCGTTGTTTGTGTAAGATCGGCTTAAGATCGGAAGAAAGAAGATTACTTAATCAACCTAATTTATGATTGTTTGCGGATCGGGCGAAGCTCGATTATTATTTTGTTTTAGGTTAAGAAAACCTTCAGATCTGAACGGCACTAATTTATACAATTACAATCTATTAACTCACTGCGTACAGTTTGCGACACTTGTGTGGTACTACTTGTATATTTCGACGTCGTATATATTTTTTTGTGATTAAACGCAGTTTACCTTTACTGGTGTTTTATTTATACTAGCTTTTGCACTTTAGGTTACCATCTTAGGCGAGCGGCAAAAAGTGCATGGCGCCATTTTAAGCATTTGTGTTTTTTTTTTGAGTAGAGCAAGATTCAATCTTGACTTTCGACCCACCACTAATTTGCTTTCACCTCTGAGTTGAGCCGTAGCGTCGCTCGAAAGACCAGGTAAGGGTAGGCATTCAGCGTTAGTTAGCCAACTTTTGCGACTCGAGCGCAGACGGGTAGCACTTTAACCTAGCTCACGTAGAGAAATTTAGGGGGGGTTAGGCGATCGGGAGTGAATACCCGATCCCTCAAACTAATAGGTTTAGTAACCTCAAACAATAGCGCCATGCACTTTTTATCGCCAATGATAAGCTGTTCGCCCTGAAAAATGCAAAAAGAAATGTGCAGATAGCACAGCGTACGATAGGAACGCTTAATACCTGGAATTCAAAAATAATACGCAGACAGAGGCACACAAACAAATTTAATAACAAAATTATTAAAAAGAAAAAAAAATATCCAAGTAGGTAACAAGCAAAAAAAATAAATATGTGTGTAATATTGGTCAGGCGCAGCTGAATAACAATTATTAACCGATTCAGATCTGAGTTGGTTATACAACGATCATACAATCGAGGTTGTCTCTCGATTCTGGCAAACAAGCTATATAAATTAGGTTGGCGAATAGTAATCTTCTTCGTAGCCACGTAATTACACTACCCGAACTCTTGGAAAATAAGCGCAATATCGTCACACGCTTCGTGACGAATCAATCAAACAAAAAGTATATAAAATAAGGCAGCTCACCCTGTTTTTCGCAGTACACCACTGGCTAGTACGGCCCTGTGCTGGTAGTCTTCCCAAACGTCAAACAACCAATGTTGATGATTTAACCTCACAAAAACTATCACGTCGTAACAGGTAATCGCAGATAGCAGCTTCTGTGTTAATTCGATTTAAGCATAAACGTATCGGTGTTGATGGTAGATAAAAGAATGGTGGTGATGGTAAATAGTAGTTAGTGATAAGATGTATATATATAAAAACCAAACTGAGGTCGGTGCAAATCAATTTCAATCTCGTTACCAGTGGTTAAATAATCCTACCGAAGCAGATAACGCTCACGAATCTTCGATTTTGCGAAATAATAATCACTAGTGAAATGATCCCGAATTTACGGTAAGTGAAATCCTACTAACTTGCACTTTAATAAACACTAATGATTTCCAACTGATAATTCAATCTCGTTAACTTTTAGCCGATCTCAATAATTTCTACTGTTCTCACAATCAATGCTAATTAGAAGATGGAAAAATGTGTCCGCTTATCAAACAAGGAACGCCAATTGCCCTAGCTAAAATTTCCTAAATAAATGTCAACAAAACTAAAGTAAACGTAGGTGAGGTTATCGACCTACGATTTAAATAATTGTAAATTAATTATCGTGTTGTAGGTGACGAAGGCGTTCTGTAACCGCTTAGAAGCTAAGGGTGAAAAAAGAAGGTTACATGTAGTTGCTTTAAAAATTGGTGTGTCGGACAACGAACGATGAAATCCACATCGACGTCCGATTTGCTGTGTAACTTAATTACCTACCTACCGTACGGTGTGACCTTTGTATAATAATAAGTTTCAAAATTGCATTGGCCAACGATAATTCAAAATGTTGACGTTTGCAGAGGTCCCTGTCGAAATTGGTATTTTCCAATTACAATTGAATCTCGAGTTGTATCGAACGTTCTTGCAATCGTAATTTTCTTATTTAATTTGGGTTGTTTTTAGTTATGGAAAGATCGTTTCCAGCTCACCGTTGAAGTTTGTCGTTTAATTTTCAAATCATTCTATCGATTCGTGTTCCTTTAACTTTTTGAATCGGGTTTGAAATTCCGTACATCGTTGACGGCAATGGACCAATCACGTATAAAAGCAAGTCCATGAGAAAGAAGCACGAGACATCGAAACCGGAGATTATGTAGTTGCTTTAAAAATTGGTGTGTCGGACAACGAACGTTCAAATCCACATCGACGTCCGATTTGCTGTGTAACTTAATTACCTACCCACCGTACGGTGTGACCTTTGTTTAATAATAAGTTTCAAAATTGCATTGGCCAACGATAATTCAAAATGTTGACGTTTGCAGAGGACGCTGTCGAAATTTGTTATTTTCACACCGGCGAGAAACCATTCGAACAGGAAGAATTGTTAGATTTTAATTGCACCGTTTTCACCGATTCGAAATCTCTCGTACCGGCCTCAAATCGTGATTTACTCGTGAAGGCACATCTGGAAAATAACGAGACACATCGACATGGTTTAATAATAATACGTTTAAAATCTTGGAAATTTAATAAAATTTCGACATAAGCGCGTTCGATTGGCGTGTGTGAACGTGGTTTAATTTTTGTCGATTCGCGAGGGAATGTTAGATGGCAGTGCCGGAGCGACCTGTCATTACCTAACACTTTACAATTGAATCTCGAGTTGTATCGAACGTTCTTGCAATCGTAATTTTCTTATTTAATTTGGGTTGTTTTTAGTTATGGAAAGATCGTTTCCAGCTCACCGTTGAAGTTTGTCGTTTAATTTTCAAATCGTTCTATCGATTCGTGTTCCTTTAACTTTTTGAATCGGGTTTGAAAATCCGTACATCGTTGACGGCAATGGATCAATCACGTATAAAAGCAAGTCCATGAGAAAGAAGCACGAGACATCGAAACCGGAGATTATGTAGTTGCTTTAAAAATTGGTGTGTCGGACAACGAACGTTCAAATCCACATCGACGTCCGATTTGCTGTGTAACTTAATTACCTACCTACCGTACGGTGTGACCTTTGTTTAATAATAAGTTTCAAAATTGCATTGGCCAACGATAATTCAAAATGTTGACGTTTGCAGAGGACGCTGTCGAAATTTGTTATTTTCACACCGGCGAGAAACCATTCGAACAGGAAGATTGGTTAGATTTTAATTGCACCGTTTTCACCGATTCGAAATCTCTCGTACCGGCCTCAAATCGTGATTTACTCGTGAAGGCACATCTGGAAAATAACGAGACACATCGACATGGTTTAATAATAATACGTTTAAAATCTTGGAAATTTAATAAAATTTCGACATAAGCGCGTTCGATTGGCGTGTGTGAACGTGGTTTAATTTTTGTCGATTCGCGAGTGAATGTTAGATGGCAGTGCCGTAGCGACCTGTCATTACCTAACACTTTACAATTGAATCTCGAGTTGTATCGAACGTTCTTGCAATCGTAATTTTCTTATTTAATTTGGGTTGTTTTTAGTTATGGAAAGATCGTTTCCAGCTCACCGTTGAAGTTTGTCGTTTAATTTTCAAATCGTTCTATCGATTCGTGTTCCTTTCACTTTTTGAATCGGGTTTGAAATTCCGTACATCGTTGACGGCAATGGACCAAACACGTATAAAAGCAAGTCCATGAGAAAGAAGCACGAGACATCGAAACCGGAGATTATGTAGTTGCTTTAAAAATTGGTGTGTCGGACAACGAACGATGAAATCCACATCGACGTCCGATTTGCTGTGTAACTTAATTACCTACCTACCGTACGGTGTGACCTTTGTATAATAATAAGTTTCAAAATTGCATTGGCCAACGATAATTCAAAATGTTGACGTTTGCAGAGGTCCCTGTCGAAATTGGTATTTTCCAATTACAATTGAATCTCGAGTTGTATCGAACGTTCTTGCAATCGTAATTTTCTTATTTAATTTGGGTTGTTTTTAGTTATGGAAAGATCGTTTCCAGCTCACCGTTGAAGTTTGTCGTTTAATTTTCAAATCGTTCTATCGATTCGTGTTCCTTTCACTTTTTGAATCGGGTTTGAAATTCCGTACATCGTTGACGGCAATGGACCAATCACGTATAAAAGCAAGTCCATGAGAAAGAAGCACGAGACATCGAAACCGGAGATTATGTAGTTGCTTTAAAAATTGGTGCGTCGGACAACGAACGTTCAAATCCACATCGACGTCCGATTTGCTGTGTAACTTAATTACCTACCTACCGTACGGTGTGACCTTTGTTTAATAATAAGTTTCAAAATTGCATTGGCCAACGATAATTCAAAATGTTGACGTTTGCAGAGGACGCTGTCGAAATTTGTTATTTTCACACCGGCGAGAAACCATTCGAACAGGAAGAATTGTTAGATTTTAATTGCACCGTTTTCACCGATTCGAAATCTTTCGTACCGGCCTCAAATCGTGATTTACTCGTGAAGGCACATCTGGAAAATAACGAGACACATTGACATGGTTTAATAATAATACGTTTAAAATCTTGGAAATTTAATAAAATTTCGACATAAGCGCGTTCGATTGGCGTGTGTGAACGTGGTTTAATTTTTGTCGATTCGCGAGTGAATGTTAGATGGCAGTGCCGGAGCGACCTGTCATTACCTAACACTTTACAATTGAATCTCGAGTTGTATCGAACGTTCTTGCAATCGTAATTTTCTTATTTAATTTGGGTTGTTTTTAGTTATGGAAAGATCGTTTCCAGCTCACCGTTGAAGTTTGTCGTTTAATTTTCAAATCGTTCTATCGATTCGTGTTCCTTTCACTTTTTGAATCGGGTTTGAAATTCCGTACATCGTTGACGGCAATGGACCAATCACGTATAAAAGCAAGTCCATGAGAAAGTAGCACGAGACATCGAAACCGGAGATTATGTATGCGGCAGCCTATCCTGCTCGCAAATCCACAGCCGTATTAAGTCGCTTCCACCTACCTATACCACTGGCTTCTGATCTGGCGATGCTCTTTAACCTAGCTCACGTAGAGAAATTTAGGGGGGGTTAGGCGATCGGGAGTGAATACCCGATCCCTCAAACTAATAGGTTTAGTAACCTCAAACAATAGCGCCATGCACTTTTTATCGCCAATGATAAGCTGTTCGCCCTGAAAAATGCAAAAAGAAATGTGCAGATAGCACAGCGTACGATAGGAACGCTTAATACCTGGAATTCAAAAATAATACGCAGACAGAGGCACACAAACAAATTTAATAACAAAATTATTAAAAAGAAAAAAAAATATCCAAGTAGGTAACAAGCAAAAAAAATAAATATGTGTGTAATATTGGTCAGGCGCAGCTGAATAACAATTATTAACCGATTCAGATCTGAGTTGGTTATACAACGATCATACAATCGAGGTTGTCTCTCGATTCTGGCAAACAAGCTATATAAATTAGGTTGGCGAATAGTAATCTTCTTCGTAGCCACGTAATTACACTACCCGAACTCTTGGAAAATAAGCGCAATATCGTCACACGCTTCGTGACGAATCAATCAAACAAAAAGTATATAAAATAAGGCAGCTCACCCTGTTTTTCGCAGTACACCACTGGCTAGTACGGCCCTGTGCTGGTAATCTTCCCAAACGTCAAACAACCAATGTTGATGATTTAACCTCACAAAAACTATCACGTCGTAACAGGTAATCGCAGATAGCAGCTTCTGTGTTAATTCGATTTAAGCATAAACGTATCGGTGTTGATGGTAGATAAAAGAATGGTGGTGATGGTAAATAGTAGTTAGTGATAAGATGTATATATATAAAAACCAAACTGAGGTCGGTGCAAATCAATTTCAATCTCGTTACCAGTGGTTAAATAATCCTACCGAAGCAGATAACGCTCACGAATCTTCGATTTTGCGAAATAATAATCACTAGTGAAATGATCCCGAATTTACGGTAAGTGAAATCCTACTAACTTGCACTTTAATAAACACTAATGATTTCCAACTGATAATTCAATCTCGTTAACTTTTAGCCGATCTCAATAATTTCTACTGTTCTCACAATCAATGCTAATCAGAAGATGGAAAAATGTGTCCGCTTATCAAACAAGGAACGCCAATTGCCCTAGCTAAAATTTCCTAAATAAATGTCAACAAAACTAAAGTAAACGTAGGTGAGGTTATCGACCTACGATTTAAATAATTGTAAATTAATTATCGTGTTGTAGGTGACGAAGGCGTTCTGTAACCGCTTAGAAGCTAAGGGTGAAAAAAGAAGGTTACATGTAGTTGCTTTAAAAATTGGTGTGTCGGACAACGAACGATGAAATCCACATCGACGTCCGATTTGCTGTGTAACTTAATTACCTACCTACCGTACGGTGTGACCTTTGTATAATAATAAGTTTCAAAATTGCATTGGCCAACGATAATTCAAAATGTTGACGTTTGCAGAGGTCCCTGTCGAAATTGGTATTTTCCAATTACAATTGAATCTCGAGTTGTATCGAACGTTCTTGCAATCGTAATTTTCTTATTTAATTTGGGTTGTTTTTAGTTATGGAAAGATCGTTTCCAGCTCACCGTTGAAGTTTGTCGTTTAATTTTCAAATCATTCTATCGATTCGTGTTCCTTTAACTTTTTGAATCGGGTTTGAAATTCCGTACATCGTTGACGGCAATGGACCAATCACGTATAAAAGCAAGTCCATGAGAAAGAAGCACGAGACATCGAAACCGGAGATTATGTAGTTGCTTTAAAAATTGGTGTGTCGGACAACGAACGTTCAAATCCACATCGACGTCCGATTTGCTGTGTAACTTAATTACCTACCTACCGTACGGTGTGACCTTTGTTTAATAATAAGTTTCAAAATTGCATTGGCCAACGATAATTCAAAATGTTGACGTTTGCAGAGGACGCTGTCGAAATTTGTTATTTTCACACCGGCGAGAAACCATTCGAACAGGAAGATTGGTTAGATTTTAATTGCACCGTTTTCACCGATTCGAAATCTCTCGTACCGGCCTCAAATCGTGATTTACTCGTGAAGGCACATCTGGAAAATAACGAGACACATTGGCATGGTTTAATAATAATACGTTTAAAATCTTGGAAATTTAATAAAATTTCGACATAAGCGCGTTCGATTGGCGTGTGTGAACGTGGTTTAATTTTTGTCGATTCGCGAGTGAATGTTAGATGGCAGTGCCGTAGCGACCTGTCATTACCTAACACTTTACAATTGAATCTCGAGTTGTATCGAACGTTCTTGCAATCGTAATTTTCTTATTTAATTTGGGTTGTTTTTAGTTATGGAAAGATCGTTTCCAGCTCACCGTTGAAGTTTGTCGTTTAATTTTCAAATCGTTCTATCGATTCGTGTTCCTTTCACTTTTTGAATCGGGTTTGAAATTCCGTACATCGTTGACGGCAATGGACCAATCACGTATAAAAGCAAGTCCATGAGAAAGAAGCACGAGACATCGAAACCGGAGATTATGTAGTTGCTTTAAAAATTGGTGTGTCGGACAACGAACGTTCAAATCCACATCGACGTCCGATTTGCTGTGTAACTTAATTACCTACCTACCGTACGGTGTGACCTTTGTTTAATAATAAGTTTCAAAATTGCATTGGCCAACGATAATTCAAAATGTTGACGTTTGCAGAGGACGCTGTCGAAATTTGTTATTTTCACACCGGCGAGAAACCATTCGAACAGGAAGAATTGTTAGATTTTAATTGCACCGTTTTCACCGATTCGAAATCTCTCGTACCGGCCTCAAATCGTGATTTACTCGTGAAGGCACATCTGGAAAATAACGAGACACATCGACATGGTTTAATAATAATACGTTTAAAATCTTGGAAATTTAATAAAATTTCGACATAAGCGCGTTCGATTGGCGTGTGTGAACGTGGTTTAATTTTTGTCGATTCGCGAGGGAATGTTAGATGGCAGTGCCGGAGCGACCTGTCATTACCTAACACTTTACAATTGAATCTCGAGTTGTATCGAACGTTCTTGCAATCGTAATTTTCTTATTTAATTTGGGTTGTTTTTAGTTATGGAAAGATCGTTTCCAGCTCACCGTTGAAGTTTGTCGTTTAATTTTCAAATCGTTCTATCGATTCGTGTTCCTTTAACTTTTTGAATCGGGTTTGAAAATCCGTACATCGTTGACGGCAATGGATCAATCACGTATAAAAGCAAGTCCATGAGAAAGAAGCACGAGACATCGAAACCGGAGATTATGTAGTTGCTTTAAAAATTGGTGTGTCGGACAACGAACGTTCAAATCCACATCGACGTCCGATTTCCTGTGTAACTTAATTACCTACCTACCGTACGGTGTGACCTTTGTTTAATAATAAGTTTCAAAATTGCATTGGCCAACGATAATTCAAAATGTTGACGTTTGCAGAGGACGCTGTCGAAATTTGTTATTTTCACACCGGCGAGAAACCATTCGAACAGGAAGATTGGTTAGATTTTAATTGCACCGTTTTCACCGATTCGAAATCTCTCGTACCGGCCTCAAATCGTGATTTACTCGTGAAGGCACATCTGGAAAATAACGAGACACATCGACATGGTTTAATAATAATACGTTTAAAATCTTGGAAATTTAATAAAATTTCGACATAAGCGCGTTCGATTGGCGTGTGTGAACGTGGTTTAATTTTTGTCGATTCGCGAGTGAATGTTAGATGGCAGTGCCGTAGCGACCTGTCATTACCTAACACTTTACAATTGAATCTCGAGTTGTATCGAACGTTCTTGCAATCGTAATTTTCTTATTTAATTTGGGTTGTTTTTAGTTATGGAAAGATCGTTTCCAGCTCACCGTTGAAGTTTGTCGTTTAATTTTCAAATCGTTCTATCGATTCGTGTTCCTTTCACTTTTTGAATCGGGTTTGAAATTCCGTACATCGTTGACGGCAATGGACCAAACACGTATAAAAGCAAGTCCATGAGAAAGAAGCACGAGACATCGAAACCGGAGATTATGTAGTTGCTTTAAAAATTGGTGTGTCGGACAACGAACGTTCAAATCCACATCGACGTCCGATTTGCTGTGTAACTTAATTACCTACCTACCGTACGGTGTGACCTTTGTATAATAATAAGTTTCAAAATTGCATTGGCCAACGATAATTCAAAATGTTGACGTTTGCAGAGGTCCCTGTCGAAATTGGTATTTTCCAATTACAATTGAATCTCGAGTTGTATCGAACGTTCTTGCAATCGTAATTTTCTTATTTAATTTGGGTTGTTTTTAGTTATGGAAAGATCGTTTCCAGCTCACCGTTGAAGTTTGTCGTTTAATTTTCAAATCGTTCTATCGATTCGTGTTCCTTTCACTTTTTGAATCGGGTTTGAAATTCCGTACATCGTTGACGGCAATGGACCAATCACGTATAAAAGCAAGTCCATGAGAAAGAAGCACGAGACATCGAAACCGGAGATTATGTAGTTGCTTTAAAAATTGGTGCGTCGGACAACGAACGTTCAAATCCACATCGACGTCCGATTTGCTGTGTAACTTAATTACCTACCTACCGTACGGTGTGACCTTTGTTTAATAATAAGTTTCAAAATTGCATTGGCCAACGATAATTCAAAATGTTGACGTTTGCAGAGGACGCTGTCGAAATTTGTTATTTTCACACCGGCGAGAAACCATTCGAACAGGAAGATTCGTTAGATTTTAATTGCACCGTTTTCACCGATTCGAAATCTCTCGTACCGGCCTCAAATCGTGATTTACTCGTGAAGGCACATCTGGAAAATAACGAGACACATTGGCATGGTTTAATAATAATACGTTTAAAATCTTGGAAATTTAATAAAATTTCGACATAAGCGCGTTCGATTGGCGTGTGTGAACGTGGTTTAATTTTTGTCGATTCGCGAGTGAATGTTAGATGGCAGTGCCGTAGCGACCTGTCATTACCTAACACTTTACAATTGAATCTCGAGTTGTATCGAACGTTCTTGCAATCGTAATTTTCTTATTTAATTTGGGTTGTTTTTAGTTATGGAAAGATCGTTTCCAGCTCACCGTTGAAGTTTGTCGTTTAATTTTCAAATCGTTCTATCGATTCGTGTTCCTTTCACTTTTTGAATCGGGTTTGAAATTCCGTACATCGTTGACGGCAATGGACCAAACACGTATAAAAGCAAGTCCATGAGAAAGAAGCACGAGACATCGAAACCGGAGATTATGTAGTTGCTTTAAAAATTGGTGTGTCGGACAACGAACGATGAAATCCACATCGACGTCCGATTTGCTGTGTAACTTAATTACCTACCTACCGTACGGTGTGACCTTTGTATAATAATAAGTTTCAAAATTGCATTGGCCAACGATAATTCAAAATGTTGACGTTTGCAGAGGTCCCTGTCGAAATTGGTATTTTCCAATTACAATTGAATCTCGAGTTGTATCGAACGTTCTTGCAATCGTAATTTTCTTATTTAATTTGGGTTGTTTTTAGTTATGGAAAGATCGTTTCCAGCTCACCGTTGAAGTTTGTCGTTTAATTTTCAAATCGTTCTATCGATTCGTGTTCCTTTCACTTTTTGAATCGGGTTTGAAATTCCGTACATCGTTGACGGCAATGGACCAATCACGTATAAAAGCAAGTCCATGAGAAAGAAGCACGAGACATCGAAACCGGAGATTATGTAGTTGCTTTAAAAATTGGTGCGTCGGACAACGAACGTTCAAATCCACATCGACGTCCGATTTGCTGTGTAACTTAATTACCTACCTACCGTACGGTGTGACCTTTGTTTAATAATAAGTTTCAAAATTGCATTGGCCAACGATAATTCAAAATGTTGACGTTTGCAGAGGACGCTGTCGAAATTTGTTATTTTCACACCGGCGAGAAACCATTCGAACAGGAAGAATTGTTAGATTTTAATTGCACCGTTTTCACCGATTCGAAATCTCTCGTACCGGCCTCAAATCGTGATTTACTCGTGAAGGCACATCTGGAAAATAACGAGACACATTGACATGGTTTAATAATAATACGTTTAAAATCTTGGAAATTTAATAAAATTTCGACATAAGCGCGTTCGATTGGCGTGTGTGAACGTGGTTTAATTTTTGTCGATTCGCGAGTGAATGTTAGATGGCAGTGCCGGAGCGACCTGTCATTACCTAACACTTTACAATTGAATCTCGAGTTGTATCGAACGTTCTTGCAATCGTAATTTTCTTATTTAATTTGGGTTGTTTTTAGTTATGGAAAGATCGTTTCCAGCTCACCGTTGAAGTTTGTCGTTTAATTTTCAAATCGTTCTATCGATTCGTGTTCCTTTCACTTTTTGAATCGGGTTTGAAATTCCGTACATCGTTGACGGCAATGGACCAATCACGTATAAAAGCAAGTCCATGAGAAAGTAGCACGAGACATCGAAACCGGAGATTATGTATGCGGCAGCCTATCCTGCTCGCAAATCCACAGCCGTATTAAGTCGCTTCCACCTACCTATACCACTGGCTTCTGATCTGGCGATGCTCTTTTGTTACGTTCAGATTCCACCGCTACGCCCCGAACGTAACAAAATGCTTATTTTAACACCTAAATTTTGTAACAAATTATAACAACTTAATTTCATTGATAGGTACGTTTATTTACCAACAAAATTTTGATTTAGGCGCTTATAATTAAGGAAATGCGATATCTCTTCGAGGGAGGTTGGCAACAATTTTTCGCACAGATAAGATTAGTCTTCCTTTCTGAAATTTTGACGTTAGTTCGGTAGCCAAATAAGTGAGATTTACCAAGTGTTAATTACATCGATTTGTTGGTTTATAAGTTGAGTTAGTTGGCAAGTTTGCAACAAACGGCTTTACAGTTTATACTGGTTCGAACCTCATCGATTATTTAAATTTCATCCTTCGTCGATACGTTAATGAAATTTATAACCCGTTACTTGGGGGTCAATAGTGATTTCACTGGATATCGAAGTTAGGAGGTTGCTTCTGTTCGAACGCTAGAAATAACCGAAAGTTACAATTCAAGTTAGGTTAGGATTTATTATCGTCTTACCTTTTATTGACAACAAGAAGTTCCGTAACACCTTTATCAAAGACCAATTCTTCGTCTGCTGTACAAGACTGGCTAATTCTAAGTATTCTTCTTAAGCTGTAACCATCCATCTAATCACAAACTTTTTTGAATATCGGAAGCCGTTTATGCGCAACGCAAGTGATAGTGGTCAACTTAGGAAGTAATAAAGCAGGGGCGTACCGACGAAATTGGTGAGCAACTATTTTTGTTTTATTTTGTGCGATTCTTTTTTTGAAAACCGAATCTACAGTATTTACGCGTTGTTTGTGTAAGATCGGCTTAAGATCGGAAGAAAGAAGATTACTTAATCAACCTAATTTATGATTGTTTGCGGATCGGGCGAAGCTCGATTATTATTTTGTTTTAGGTTAAGAAAACCTTCAGATCTGAACGGCACTAATTTATACAATTACAATCTATTAACTCACTGCGTACAGTTTGCGACACTTGTGTGGTACTACTTGTATATTTCGACGTCGTATATATTTTTTTGTGATTAAACGCAGTTTACCTTTACTGGTGTTTTATTTATACTAGCTTTTGCACTTTAGGTTACCATCTTAGGCGAGCGGCAAAAAGTGCATGGCGCCATTTTAAGCATTTGTGTTTTTTTTTTGAGTAGAGCAAGATTCAATCTTGACTTTCGACCCACCACTAATTTGCTTTCACCTCTGAGTTGAGCCGTAGCGTCGCTCGAAAGACCAGGTAAGGGTAGGCATTCAGCGTTAGTTAGCCAACTTTTGCGACTCGAGCGCAGACGGGTAGCAAATTTGGCGCCCAACGTGGGGCCATAGCAAACAAGCGAGTTTGTTGCTAAACGAGCGTACGAAATAGTACAAGTATTGTTTTGTTTTGCGGGGTCACCAAAATTGTCGAAAATTTTGGGTGATTGGTTTCCCGATTAGTCAATCAATTAAGTACACACAAGGCAAACTGTGAGTAGAATAGATTTTGTTTCTTTTTGAGATCTTTTTTGTTAAAGCGTTTATACAAACAACACTGGGTTTCAATTTTAATTAGGCTCAATTGCGTGATAAATAGCGTGCGCTCTGCTACTGTTGTTCCAGGTGGCTATTCATAGTAAATTTTGAGACGAGATTGTGTCGGTAGTCATGGCACAAACAAAGATGGATGTTTCGAGGCTTTCGAAAGAGGAACTCATTCATGAGATTTCGATTAGAACAGCAGTTGATTGTGGAGACAAAACGGTCAAGGATTTAAAGGCAAAACCTCCAGTTAGAGAAAACGATTAGATTTTATTCTTAGTTTAATTTTGTTCGTATATATGATTTTAATGTAAATAGTTAGATTTTCATAGTGGATTTTATTGTAAATAGTTAGATTTTCGTAGTACATTGGGAGAAGTTTAGTGGCTTTTCTCTTCTAGAAAACCCACTCGTGGTAAGGGGAGAGTTGTTACGTTCAGATTCCACCGCTACGCCCCGAACGTAACAAAATGCTTATTTTAACACCTAAATTTTGTAACAAATTATAACAACTTAATTTCATTGATAGGTACGTTTATTTACCAACAAAATTTTGATTTAGGCGCTTATAATTAAGGAAATGCGATATCTCTTCGAGGGAGGTTGGCAACAATTTTTCGCACAGATAAGATTAGTCTTCCTTTCTGAAATTTTGACGTTAGTTCGGTAGCCAAATAAGTGAGATTTACCAAGTGTTAATTACATCGATTTGTTGGTTTATAAGTTGAGTTAGTTGGCAAGTTTGCAACAAACGGCTTTACAGTTTATACTGGTTCGAACCTCATCGATTATTTAAATTTCATCCTTCGTCGATACGTTAATGAAATTTATAACCCGTTACTTGGGGGTCAATAGTGATTTCACTGGATATCGAAGTTAGGAGGTTGCTTCTGTTCGAACGCTAGAAATAACCGAAAGTTACAATTCAAGTTAGGTTAGGATTTATTATCGTCTTACCTTTTATTGACAACAAGAAGTTCCGTAACACCTTTATCAAAGACCAATTCTTCGTCTGCTGTACAAGACTGGCTAATTCTAAGTATTCTTCTTAAGCTGTAACCATCCATCTAATCACAAACTTTTTTGAATATCGGAAGCCGTTTATGCGCAACGCAAGTGATAGTGGTCAACTTAGGAAGTAATAAAGCAGGGGCGTACCGACGAAATTGGTGAGCAACTATTTTTGTTTTATTTTGTGCGATTCTTTTTTTGAAAACCGAATCTACAGTATTTACGCGTTGTTTGTGTAAGATCGGCTTAAGATCGGAAGAAAGAAGATTACTTAATCAACCTAATTTATGATTGTTTGCGGATCGGGCGAAGCTCGATTATTATTTTGTTTTAGGTTAAGAAAACCTTCAGATCTGAACGGCACTAATTTATACAATTACAATCTATTAACTCACTGCGTACAGTTTGCGACACTTGTGTGGTACTACTTGTATATTTCGACGTCGTATATATTTTTTTGTGATTAAACGCAGTTTACCTTTACTGGTGTTTTATTTATACTAGCTTTTGCACTTTAGGTTACCATCTTAGGCGAGCGGCAAAAAGTGCATGGCGCCATTTTAAGCATTTGTGTTTTTTTTTTGAGTAGAGCAAGATTCAATCTTGACTTTCGACCCACCACTAATTTGCTTTCACCTCTGAGTTGAGCCGTAGCGTCGCTCGAAAGACCAGGTAAGGGTAGGCATTCAGCGTTAGTTAGCCAACTTTTGCGACTCGAGCGCAGACGGGTAGCACTTTAACCTAGCTCACGTAGAGAAATTTAGGGGGGGTTAGGCGATCGGGAGTGAATACCCGATCCCTCAAACTAATAGGTTTAGTAACCTCAAACAATAGCGCCATGCACTTTTTATCGCCAATGATAAGCTGTTCGCCCTGAAAAATGCAAAAAGAAATGTGCAGATAGCACAGCGTACGATAGGAACGCTTAATACCTGGAATTCAAAAATAATACGCAGACAGAGGCACACAAACAAATTTAATAACAAAATTATTAAAAAGAAAAAAAAATATCCAAGTAGGTAACAAGCAAAAAAAATAAATATGTGTGTAATATTGGTCAGGCGCAGCTGAATAACAATTATTAACCGATTCAGATCTGAGTTGGTTATACAACGATCATACAATCGAGGTTGTCTCTCGATTCTGGCAAACAAGCTATATAAATTAGGTTGGCGAATAGTAATCTTCTTCGTAGCCACGTAATTACACTACCCGAACTCTTGGAAAATAAGCGCAATATCGTCACACGCTTCGTGACGAATCAATCAAACAAAAAGTATATAAAATAAGGCAGCTCACCCTGTTTTTCGCAGTACACCACTGGCTAGTACGGCCCTGTGCTGGTAGTCTTCCCAAACGTCAAACAACCAATGTTGATGATTTAACCTCACAAAAACTATCACGTCGTAACAGGTAATCGCAGATAGCAGCTTCTGTGTTAATTCGATTTAAGCATAAACGTATCGGTGTTGATGGTAGATAAAAGAATGGTGGTGATGGTAAATAGTAGTTAGTGATAAGATGTATATATATAAAAACCAAACTGAGGTCGGTGCAAATCAATTTCAATCTCGTTACCAGTGGTTAAATAATCCTACCGAAGCAGATAACGCTCACGAATCTTCGATTTTGCGAAATAATAATCACTAGTGAAATGATCCCGAATTTACGGTAAGTGAAATCCTACTAACTTGCACTTTAATAAACACTAATGATTTCCAACTGATAATTCAATCTCGTTAACTTTTAGCCGATCTCAATAATTTCTACTGTTCTCACAATCAATGCTAATCAGAAGATGGAAAAATGTGTCCGCTTATCAAACAAGGAACGCCAATTGCCCTAGCTAAAATTTCCTAAATAAATGTCAACAAAACTAAAGTAAACGTAGGTGAGGTTATCGACCTACGATTTAAATAATTGTAAATTAATTATCGTGTTGTAGGTGACGAAGGCGTTCTGTAACCGCTTAGAAGCTAAGGGTGAAAAAAGAAGGTTACATGTAGTTGCTTTAAAAATTGGTGTGTCGGACAACGAACGATGAAATCCACATCGACGTCCGATTTGCTGTGTAACTTAATTACCTACCTACCGTACGGTGTGACCTTTGTATAATAATAAGTTTCAAAATTGCATTGGCCAACGATAATTCAAAATGTTGACGTTTGCAGAGGTCCCTGTCGAAATTGGTATTTTCCAATTACAATTGAATCTCGAGTTGTATCGAACGTTCTTGCAATCGTAATTTTCTTATTTAATTTGGGTTGTTTTTAGTTATGGAAAGATCGTTTCCAGCTCACCGTTGAAGTTTGTCGTTTAATTTTCAAATCATTCTATCGATTCGTGTTCCTTTAACTTTTTGAATCGGGTTTGAAATTCCGTACATCGTTGACGGCAATGGACCAATCACGTATAAAAGCAAGTCCATGAGAAAGAAGCACGAGACATCGAAACCGGAGATTATGTAGTTGCTTTAAAAATTGGTGTGTCGGACAACGAACGTTCAAATCCACATCGACGTCCGATTTGCTGTGTAACTTAATTACCTACCTACCGTACGGTGTGACCTTTGTTTAATAATAAGTTTCAAAATTGCATTGGCCAACGATAATTCAAAATGTTGACGTTTGCAGAGGACGCTGTCGAAATTTGTTATTTTCACACCGGCGAGAAACCATTCGAACAGGAAGAATTGTTAGATTTTAATTGCACCGTTTTCACCGATTCGAAATCTCTCGTACCGGCCTCAAATCGTGATTTACTCGTGAAGGCACATCTGGAAAATAACGAGACACATCGACATGGTTTAATAATAATACGTTTAAAATCTTGGAAATTTAATAAAATTTCGACATAAGCGCGTTCGATTGGCGTGTGTGAACGTGGTTTAATTTTTGTCGATTCGCGAGGGAATGTTAGATGGCAGTGCCGGAGCGACCTGTCATTACCTAACACTTTACAATTGAATCTCGAGTTGTATCGAACGTTCTTGCAATCGTAATTTTCTTATTTAATTTGGGTTGTTTTTAGTTATGGAAAGATCGTTTCCAGCTCACCGTTGAAGTTTGTCGTTTAATTTTCAAATCGTTCTATCGATTCGTGTTCCTTTAACTTTTTGAATCGGGTTTGAAAATCCGTACATCGTTGACGGCAATGGATCAATCACGTATAAAAGCAAGTCCATGAGAAAGAAGCACGAGACATCGAAACCGGAGATTATGTAGTTGCTTTAAAAATTGGTGTGTCGGACAACGAACGTTCAAATCCACATCGACGTCCGATTTGCTGTGTAACTTAATTACCTACCTACCGTACGGTGTGACCTTTGTTTAATAATAAGTTTCAAAATTGCATTGGCCAACGATAATTCAAAATGTTGACGTTTGCAGAGGACGCTGTCGAAATTTGTTATTTTCACACCGGCGAGAAACCATTCGAACAGGAAGATTGGTTAGATTTTAATTGCACCGTTTTCACCGATTCGAAATCTCTCGTACCGGCCTCAAATCGTGATTTACTCGTGAAGGCACATCTGGAAAATAACGAGACACATCGACATGGTTTAATAATAATACGTTTAAAATCTTGGAAATTTAATAAAATTTCGACATAAGCGCGTTCGATTGGCGTGTGTGAACGTGGTTTAATTTTTGTCGATTCGCGAGTGAATGTTAGTTGGCAGTGCCGTAGCGACCTGTCATTACCTAACACTTTACAATTGAATCTCGAGTTGTATCGAACGTTCTTGCAATCGTAATTTTCTTATTTAATTTGGGTTGTTTTTAGTTATGGAAAGATCGTTTCCAGCTCACCGTTGAAGTTTGTCGTTTAATTTTCAAATCGTTCTATCGATTCGTGTTCCTTTCACTTTTTGAATCGGGTTTGAAATTCCGTACATCGTTGACGGCAATGGACCAAACACGTATAAAAGCAAGTCCATGAGAAAGAAGCACGAGACATCGAAACCGGAGATTATGTAGTTGCTTTAAAAATTAGTGTGTCGGACAACGAACGATGAAATCCACATCGACGTCCGATTTGCTGTGTAACTTAATTACCTACCTACCGTACGGTGTGACCTTTGTATAATAATAAGTTTCAAAATTGCATTGGCCAACGATAATTCAAAATGTTGACGTTTGCAGAGGTCCCTGTCGAAATTGGTATTTTCCAATTACAATTGAATCTCGAGTTGTATCGAACGTTCTTGCAATCGTAATTTTCTTATTTAATTTGGGTTGTTTTTAGTTATGGAAAGATCGTTTCCAGCTCACCGTTGAAGTTTGTCGTTTAATTTTCAAATCGTTCTATCGATTCGTGTTCCTTTCACTTTTTGAATCGGGTTTGAAATTCCGTACATCGTTGACGGCAATGGACCAATCACGTATAAAAGCAAGTCCATGAGAAAGAAGCACGAGACATCGAAACCGGAGATTATGTAGTTGCTTTAAAAATTGGTGCGTCGGACAACGAACGTTCAAATCCACATCGACGTCCGATTTGCTGTGTAACTTAATTACCTACCTACCGTACGGTGTGACCTTTGTTTAATAATAAGTTTCAAAATTGCATTGGCCAACGATAATTCAAAATGTTGACGTTTGCAGAGGACGCTGTCGAAATTTGTTATTTTCACACCGGCGAGAAACCATTCGAACAGGAAGAATTGTTAGATTTTAATTGCACCGTTTTCACCGATTCGAAATCTTTCGTACCGGCCTCAAATCGTGATTTACTCGTGAAGGCACATCTGGAAAATAACGAGACACATTGACATGGTTTAATAATAATACGTTTAAAATCTTGGAAATTTAATAAAATTTCGACATAAGCGCGTTCGATTGGCGTGTGTGAACGTGGTTTAATTTTTGTCGATTCGCGAGTGAATGTTAGATGGCAGTGCCGGAGCGACCTGTCATTACCTAACACTTTACAATTGAATCTCGAGTTGTATCGAACGTTCTTGCAATCGTAATTTTCTTATTTAATTTGGGTTGTTTTTAGTTATGGAAAGATCGTTTCCAGCTCACCGTTGAAGTTTGTCGTTTAATTTTCAAATCGTTCTATCGATTTGTGTTCCTTTCACTTTTTGAATCGGGTTTGAAATTCCGTACATCGTTGACGGCAATGGACCAATCACGTATAAAAGCAAGTCCATGAGAAAGTAGCACGAGACATCGAAACCGGAGATTATGTATGCGGCAGCCTATCCTGCTCGCAAATCCACAGCCGTATTAAGTCGCTTCCACCTACCTATACCACTGGCTTCTGATCTGGCGATGCTCTTTAACCTAGCTCACGTAGAGAAATTTAGGGGGGGTTAGGCGATCGGGAGTGAATACCCGATCCCTCAAACTAATAGGTTTAGTAACCTCAAACAATAGCGCCATGCACTTTTTATCGCCAATGATAAGCTGTTCGCCCTGAAAAATGCAAAAAGAAATGTGCAGATAGCACAGCGTACGATAGGAACGCTTAATACCTGGAATTCAAAAATAATACGCAGACAGAGGCACACAAACAAATTTAATAACAAAATTATTAAAAAGAAAAAAAAATATCCAAGTAGGTAACAAGCAAAAAAAATAAATATGTGTGTAATATTGGTCAGGCGCAGCTGAATAACAATTATTAACCGATTCAGATCTGAGTTGGTTATACAACGATCATACAATCGAGGTTGTCTCTCGATTCTGGCAAACAAGCTATATAAATTAGGTTGGCGAATAGTAATCTTCTTCGTAGCCACGTAATTACACTACCCGAACTCTTGGAAAATAAGCGCAATATCGTCACACGCTTCGTGACGAATCAATCAAACAAAAAGTATATAAAATAAGGCAGCTCACCCTGTTTTTCGCAGTACACCACTGGCTAGTACGGCCCTGTGCTGGTAATCTTCCCAAACGTCAAACAACCAATGTTGATGATTTAACCTCACAAAAACTATCACGTCGTAACAGGTAATCGCAGATAGCAGCTTCTGTGTTAATTCGATTTAAGCATAAACGTATCGGTGTTGATGGTAGATAAAAGAATGGTGGTGATGGTAAATAGTAGTTAGTGATAAGATGTATATATATAAAAACCAAACTGAGGTCGGTGCAAATCAATTTCAATCTCGTTACCAGTGGTTAAATAATCCTACCGAAGCAGATAACGCTCACGAATCTTCGATTTTGCGAAATAATAATCACTAGTGAAATGATCCCGAATTTACGGTAAGTGAAATCCTACTAACTTGCACTTTAATAAACACTAATGATTTCCAACTGATAATTCAATCTCGTTAACTTTTAGCCGATCTCAATAATTTCTACTGTTCTCACAATCAATGCTAATCAGAAGATGGAAAAATGTGTCCGCTTATCAAACAAGGAACGCCAATTGCCCTAGCTAAAATTTCCTAAATAAATGTCAACAAAACTAAAGTAAACGTAGGTGAGGTTATCGACCTACGATTTAAATAATTGTAAATTAATTATCGTGTTGTAGGTGACGAAGGCGTTCTGTAACCGCTTAGAAGCTAAGGGTGAAAAAAGAAGGTTACATGTAGTTGCTTTAAAAATTGGTGTGTCGGACAACGAACGATGAAATCCACATCGACGTCCGATTTGCTGTGTAACTTAATTACCTACCTACCGTACGGTGTGACCTTTGTATAATAATAAGTTTCAAAATTGCATTGGCCAACGATAATTCAAAATGTTGACGTTTGCAGAGGTCCCTGTCGAAATTGGTATTTTCCAATTACAATTGAATCTCGAGTTGTATCGAACGTTCTTGCAATCGTAATTTTCTTATTTAATTTGGGTTGTTTTTAGTTATGGAAAGATCGTTTCCAGCTCACCGTTGAAGTTTGTCGTTTAATTTTCAAATCATTCTATCGATTCGTGTTCCTTTAACTTTTTGAATCGGGTTTGAAATTCCGTACATCGTTGACGGCAATGGACCAATCACGTATAAAAGCAAGTCCATGAGAAAGAAGCACGAGACATCGAAACCGGAGATTATGTAGTTGCTTTAAAAATTGGTGTGTCGGACAACGAACGTTCAAATCCACATCGACGTCCGATTTGCTGTGTAACTTAATTACCTACCTACCGTACGGTGTGACCTTTGTTTAATAATAAGTTTCAAAATTGCATTGGCCAACGATAATTCAAAATGTTGACGTTTGCAGAGGACGCTGTCGAAATTTGTTATTTTCACACCGGCGAGAAACCATTCGAACAGGAAGATTGGTTAGATTTTAATTGCACCGTTTTCACCGATTCGAAATCTCTCGTACCGGCCTCAAATCGTGATTTACTCGTGAAGGCACATCTGGAAAATAACGAGACACATTGGCATGGTTTAATAATAATACGTTTAAAATCTTGGAAATTTAATAAAATTTCGACATAAGCGCGTTCGATTGGCGTGTGTGAACGTGGTTTAATTTTTGTCGATTCGCGAGTGAATGTTAGATGGCAGTGCCGTAGCGACCTGTCATTACCTAACACTTTACAATTGAATCTCGAGTTGTATCGAACGTTCTTGCAATCGTAATTTTCTTATTTAATTTGGGTTGTTTTTAGTTATGGAAAGATCGTTTCCAGCTCACCGTTGAAGTTTGTCGTTTAATTTTCAAATCGTTCTATCGATTCGTGTTCCTTTCACTTTTTGAATCGGGTTTGAAATTCCGTACATCGTTGACGGCAATGGACCAATCACGTATAAAAGCAAGTCCATGAGAAAGAAGCACGAGACATCGAAACCGGAGATTATGTAGTTGCTTTAAAAATTGGTGTGTCGGACAACGAACGTTCAAATCCACATCGACGTCCGATTTGCTGTGTAACTTAATTACCTACCTACCGTACGGTGTGACCTTTGTTTAATAATAAGTTTCAAAATTGCATTGGCCAACGATAATTCAAAATGTTGACGTTTGCAGAGGACGCTGTCGAAATTTGTTATTTTCACACCGGCGAGAAACCATTCGAACAGGAAGAATTGTTAGATTTTAATTGCACCGTTTTCACCGATTCGAAATCTCTCGTACCGGCCTCAAATCGTGATTTACTCGTGAAGGCACATCTGGAAAATAACGAGACACATCGACATGGTTTAATAATAATACGTTTAAAATCTTGGAAATTTAATAAAATTTCGACATAAGCGCGTTCGATTGGCGTGTGTGAACGTGGTTTAATTTTTGTCGATTCGCGAGGGAATGTTAGATGGCAGTGCCGGAGCGACCTGTCATTACCTAACACTTTACAATTGAATCTCGAGTTGTATCGAACGTTCTTGCAATCGTAATTTTCTTATTTAATTTGGGTTGTTTTTAGTTATGGAAAGATCGTTTCCAGCTCACCGTTGAAGTTTGTCGTTTAATTTTCAAATCGTTCTATCGATTCGTGTTCCTTTAACTTTTTGAATCGGGTTTGAAAATCCGTACATCGTTGACGGCAATGGATCAATCACGTATAAAAGCAAGTCCATGAGAAAGAAGCACGAGACATCGAAACCGGAGATTATGTAGTTGCTTTAAAAATTGGTGTGTCGGACAACGAACGTTCAAATCCACATCGACGTCCGATTTGCTGTGTAACTTAATTACCTACCTACCGTACGGTGTGACCTTTGTTTAATAATAAGTTTCAAAATTGCATTGGCCAACGATAATTCAAAATGTTGACGTTTGCAGAGGACGCTGTCGAAATTTGTTATTTTCACACCGGCGAGAAACCATTCGAACAGGAAGATTGGTTAGATTTTAATTGCACCGTTTTCACCGATTCGAAATCTCTCGTACCGGCCTCAAATCGTGATTTACTCGTGAAGGCACATCTGGAAAATAACGAGACACATCGACATGGTTTAATAATAATACGTTTAAAATCTTGGAAATTTAACAAAATTTCGACATAAGCGCGTTCGATTGGCGTGTGTGAACGTGGTTTAATTTTTGTCGATTCGCGAGTGAATGTTAGATGGCAGTGCCGTAGCGACCTGTCATTACCTAACACTTTACAATTGAATCTCGAGTTGTATCGAACGTTCTTGCAATCGTAATTTTCTTATTTAATTTGGGTTGTTTTTAGTTATGGAAAGATCGTTTCCAGCTCACCGTTGAAGTTTGTCGTTTAATTTTCAAATCGTTCTATCGATTCGTGTTCCTTTCACTTTTTGAATCGGGTTTGAAATTCCGTACATCGTTGACGGCAATGGACCAAACACGTATAAAAGCAAGTCCATGAGAAAGAAGCACGAGACATCGAAACCGGAGATTATGTAGTTGCTTTAAAAATTGGTGTGTCGGACAACGAACGTTCAAATCCACATCGACGTCCGATTTGCTGTGTAACTTAATTACCTACCTACCGTACGGTGTGACCTTTGTATAATAATAAGTTTCAAAATTGCATTGGCCAACGATAATTCAAAATGTTGACGTTTGCAGAGGTCCCTGTCGAAATTGGTATTTTCCAATTACAATTGAATCTCGAGTTGTATCGAACGTTCTTGCAATCGTAATTTTCTTATTTAATTTGGGTTGTTTTTAGTTATGGAAAGATCGTTTCCAGCTCACCGTTGAAGTTTGTCGTTTAATTTTCAAATCGTTCTATCGATTCGTGTTCCTTTCACTTTTTGAATCGGGTTTGAAATTCCGTACATCGTTGACGGCAATGGACCAATCACGTATAAAAGCAAGTCCATGAGAAAGAAGCACGAGACATCGAAACCGGAGATTATGTAGTTGCTTTAAAAATTGGTGCGTCGGACAACGAACGTTCAAATCCACATCGACGTCCGATTTGCTGTGTAACTTAATTACCTACCTACCGTACGGTGTGACCTTTGTTTAATAATAAGTTTCAAAATTGCATTGGCCAACGATAATTCAAAATGTTGACGTTTGCAGAGGACGCTGTCGAAATTTGTTATTTTCACACCGGCGAGAAACCATTCGAACAGGAAGATTCGTTAGATTTTAATTGCACCGTTTTCACCGATTCGAAATCTCTCGTACCGGCCTCAAATCGTGATTTACTCGTGAAGGCACATCTGGAAAATAACGAGACACATTGGCATGGTTTAATAATAATACGTTTAAAATCTTGGAAATTTAATAAAATTTCGACATAAGCGCGTTCGATTGGCGTGTGTGAACGTGGTTTAATTTTTGTCGATTCGCGAGTGAATGTTAGATGGCAGTGCCGTAGCGACCTGTCATTACCTAACACTTTACAATTGAATCTCGAGTTGTATCGAACGTTCTTGCAATCGTAATTTTCTTATTTAATTTGGGTTGTTTTTAGTTATGGAAAGATCGTTTCCAGCTCACCGTTGAAGTTTGTCGTTTAATTTTCAAATCGTTCTATCGATTCGTGTTCCTTTCACTTTTTGAATCGGGTTTGAAATTCCGTACATCGTTGACGGCAATGGACCAATCACGTATAAAAGCAAGTCCATGAGAAAGAAGCACGAGACATCGAAACCGGAGATTATGTAGTTGCTTTAAAAATTGGTGTGTCGGACAACGAACGTTCAAATCCACATCGACGTCCGATTTGCTGTGTAACTTAATTACCTACCTACCGTACGGTGTGACCTTTGTTTAATAATAAGTTTCAAAATTGCATTGGCCAACGATAATTCAAAATGTTGACGTTTGCAGAGGACGCTGTCGAAATTTGTTATTTTCACACCGGCGAGAAACCATTCGAACAGGAAGAATTGTTAGATTTTAATTGCACCGTTTTCACCGATTCGAAATCTCTCGTACCGGACTCAAATCGTGATTTACTCGTGAAGGCACATCTGGAAAATAACGAGACACATCGACATGGTTTAATAATAATACGTTTAAAATCTTGGAAATTTAATAAAATTTCGACATAAGCGCGTTCGATTGGCGTGTGTGAACGTGGTTTAATTTTTGTCGATTCGCGAGGGAATGTTAGATGGCAGTGCCGGAGCGACCTGTCATTACCTAACACTTTACAATTGAATCTCGAGTTGTATCGAACGTTCTTGCAATCGTAATTTTCTTATTTAATTTGGGTTGTTTTTAGTTATGGAAAGATCGTTTCCAGCTCACCGTTGAAGTTTGTCGTTCAATTTTCAAATCGTTCTATCGATTCGTGTTCCTTTCACTTTTTGAATCGGGTTTGAAATTCCGTACATCGTTGACGGCAATGGACCAATCACGTATAAAAGCAAGTCCATGAGAAAGAAGCACGAGACATCGAAACCGGAGATTATGTAGTTGCTTTAAAAATTGGTGTGTCGGACAACGAACGTTCAAATCCACATCGACGTCCGATTTGCTGTGTAACTTAATTACCTACCTACCGTACGGTGTGACCTTTGTTTAATAATAAGTTTCAAAATTGCATTGGCCAACGATAATTCAAAATGTTGACGTTTGCAGAGGACGCTGTCGAAATTTGTTATTTTCACACCGGCGAGAAACCATTCGAACAGGAAGAATTGTTAGATTTTAATTGCACCGTTTTCACCGATTCGAAATCTCTCGTACCGGACTCAAATCGTGATTTACTCGTGAAGGCACATCTGGAAAATAACGAGACACATCGACATGGTTTAATAATAATACGTTTAAAATCTTGGAAATTTAATAAAATTTCGACATAAGCGCGTTCGATTGGCGTGTGTGAACGTGGTTTAATTTTTGTCGATTCGCGAGGGAATGTTAGATGGCAGTGCCGGAGCGACCTGTCATTACCTAACACTTTACAATTGAATCTCGAGTTGTATCGAACGTTCTTGCAATCGTAATTTTCTTATTTAATTTGGGTTGTTTTTAGTTATGGAAAGATCGTTTCCAGCTCACCGTTGAAGTTTGTCGTTTAATTTTCAAATCGTTCTATCGATTCGTGTTCCTTGAACTTTTTGAATCGGGTTTGAAAATCCGTACATCGTTGACGGCAATGGATCAATCACGTATAAAAGCAAGTCCATGAGAAAGAAGCACGAGACATCGAAACCGGAGATTATGTAGTTGCTTTAAAAATTGGTGTGTCGGACAACGAACGTTCAAATCCACATCGACGTCCGATTTGCTGTGTAACTTAATTACCTACCTACCGTACGGTGTGACCTTTGTTTAATAATAAGTTTCAAAATTGCATTGGCCAACGATAATTCAAAATGTTGACGTTTGCAGAGGACGCTGTCGAAATTTGTTATTTTCACACCGGCGAGAAACCATTCGAACAGGAAGATTGGTTAGATTTTAATTGCACCGTTTTCACCGATTCGAAATCTCTCGTACCGGCCTCAAATCGTGATTTACTCGTGAAGGCACATCTGGAAAATAACGAGACACATCGACATGGTTTAATAATAATACGTTTAAAATCTTGGAAATTTAATAAAATTTCGACATAAGCGCGTTCGATTGGCGTGTGTGAACGTGGTTTAATTTTTGTCGATTCGCGAGTGAATGTTAGTTGGCAGTGCCGTAGCGACCTGTCATTACCTAACACTTTACAATTGAATCTCGAGTTGTATCGAACGTTCTTGCAATCGTAATTTTCTTATTTAATTTGGGTTGTTTTTAGTTATGGAAAGATCGTTTCCAGCTCACCGTTGAAGTTTGTCGTTTAATTTTCAAATCGTTCTATCGATTCGTGTTCCTTTCACTTTTTGAATCGGGTTTGAAATTCCGTACATCGTTGACGGCAATGGACCAAACACGTATAAAAGCAAGTCCATGAGAAAGAAGCACGAGACATCGAAACCGGAGATTATGTAGTTGCTTTAAAAATTGGTGTGTCGGACAACGAACGATGAAATCCACATCGACGTCCGATTTGCTGTGTAACTTAATTACCTACCTACCGTACGGTGTGACCTTTGTATAATAATAAGTTTCAAAATTGCATTGGCCAACGATAATTCAAAATGTTGACGTTTGCAGAGGTCCCTGTCGAAATTGGTATTTTCCAATTACAATTGAATCTCGAGTTGTATCGAACGTTCTTGCAATCGTAATTTTCTTATTTAATTTGGGTTGTTTTTAGTTATGGAAAGATCGTTTCCAGCTCACCGTTGAAGTTTGTCGTTTAATTTTCAAATCGTTCTATCGATTCGTGTTCCTTTCACTTTTTGAATCGGGTTTGAAATTCCGTACATCGTTGACGGCAATGGACCAAACACGTATAAAAGCAAGTCCATGAGAAAGAAGCACGAGACATCGAAACCGGAGATTATGTAGTTGCTTTAAAAATTGGTGTGTCGGACAACGAACGTTCAAATCCACATCGACGTCCGATTTGCTGTGTAACTTAATTACCTACCTACCGTACGGTGTGACCTTTGTATAATAATAAGTTTCAAAATTGCATTGGCCAACGATAATTCAAAATGTTGACGTTTGCAGAGGTCCCTGTCGAAATTGGTATTTTCCAATTACAATTGAATCTCGAGTTGTATCGAACGTTCTTGCAATCGTAATTTTCTTATTTAATTTGGGTTGTTTTTAGTTATGGAAAGATCGTTTCCAGCTCACCGTTGAAGTTTGTCGTTTAATTTTCAAATCGTTCTATCGATTCGTGTTCCTTTCACTTTTTGAATCGGGTTTGAAATTCCGTACATCGTTGACGGCAATGGACCAATCACGTATAAAAGCAAGTCCATGAGAAAGAAGCACGAGACATCGAAACCGGAGATTATGTAGTTGCTTTAAAAATTGGTGCGTCGGACAACGAACGTTCAAATCCACATCGACGTCCGATTTGCTGTGTAACTTAATTACCTACCTACCGTACGGTGTGACCTTTGTTTAATAATAAGTTTCAAAATTGCATTGGCCAACGATAATTCAAAATGTTGACGTTTGCAGAGGACGCTGTCGAAATTTGTTATTTTCACACCGGCGAGAAACCATTCGAACAGGAAGATTCGTTAGATTTTAATTGCACCGTTTTCACCGATTCGAAATCTCTCGTACCGGCCTCAAATCGTGATTTACTCGTGAAGGCACATCTGGAAAATAACGAGACACATTGGCATGGTTTAATAATAATACGTTTAAAATCTTGGAAATTTAATAAAATTTCGACATAAGCGCGTTCGATTGGCGTGTGTGAACGTGGTTTAATTTTTGTCGATTCGCGAGTGAATGTTAGATGGCAGTGCCGTAGCGACCTGTCATTACCTAACACTTTACAATTGAATCTCGAGTTGTATCGAACGTTCTTGCAATCGTAATTTTCTTATTTAATTTGGGTTGTTTTTAGTTATGGAAAGATCGTTTCCAGCTCACCGTTGAAGTTTGTCGTTCAATTTTCAAATCGTTCTATCGATTCGTGTTCCTTTCACTTTTTGAATCGGGTTTGAAATTCCGTACATCGTTGACGGCAATGGACCAATCACGTATAAAAGCAAGTCCATGAGAAAGAAGCACGAGACATCGAAACCGGAGATTATGTAGTTGCTTTAAAAATTGGTGTGTCGGACAACGAACGTTCAAATCCACATCGACGTCCGATTTGCTGTGTAACTTAATTACCTACCTACCGTACGGTGTGACCTTTGTTTAATAATAAGTTTCAAAATTGCATTGGCCAACGATAATTCAAAATGTTGACGTTTGCAGAGGACGCTGTCGAAATTTGTTATTTTCACACCGGCGAGAAACCATTCGAACAGGAAGAATTGTTAGATTTTAATTGCACCGTTTTCACCGATTCGAAATCTCTCGTACCGGCCTCAAATCGTGATTTACTCGTGAAGGCACATCTGGAAAATAACGAGACACATCGACATGGTTTAATAATAATACGTTTAAAATCTTGGAAATTTAATAAAATTTCGACATAAGCGCGTTCGATTGGCGTGTGTGAACGTGGTTTAATTTTTGTCGATTCGCGAGGGAATGTTAGATGGCAGTGCCGGAGCGACCTGTCATTACCTAACACTTTACAATTGAATCTCGAGTTGTATCGAACGTTCTTGCAATCGTAATTTTCTTATTTAATTTGGGTTGTTTTTAGTTATGGAAAGATCGTTTCCAGCTCACCGTTGAAGTTTGTCGTTTAATTTTCAAATCGTTCTATCGATTCGTGTTCCTTTAACTTTTTGAATCGGGTTTGAAAATCCGTACATCGTTGACGGCAATGGATCAATCACGTATAAAAGCAAGTCCATGAGAAAGAAGCACGAGACATCGAAACCGGAGATTATGTAGTTGCTTTAAAAATTGGTGTGTCGGACAACGAACGTTCAAATCCACATCGACGTCCGATTTGCTGTGTAACTTAATTACCTACCTACCGTACGGTGTGACCTTTGTTTAATAATAAGTTTCAAAATTGCATTGGCCAACGATAATTCAAAATGTTGACGTTTGCAGAGGACGCTGTCGAAATTTGTTATTTTCACACCGGCGAGAAACCATTCGAACAGGAAGATTGGTTAGATTTTAATTGCACCGTTTTCACCGATTCGAAATCTCTCGTACCGGCCTCAAATCGTGATTTACTCGTGAAGGCACATCTGGAAAATAACGAGACACATCGACATGGTTTAATAATAATACGTTTAAAATCTTGGAAATTTAATAAAATTTCGACATAAGCGCGTTCGATTGGCGTGTGTGAACGTGGTTTAATTTTTGTCGATTCGCGAGTGAATGTTAGATGGCAGTGCCGTAGCGACCTGTCATTACCTAACACTTTACAATTGAATCTCGAGTTGTATCGAACGTTCTTGCAATCGTAATTTTCTTATTTAATTTGGGTTGTTTTTAGTTATGGAAAGATCGTTTCCAGCTCACCGTTGAAGTTTGTCGTTTAATTTTCAAATCGTTCTATCGATTCGTGTTCCTTTCACTTTTTGAATCGGGTTTGAAATTCCGTACATCGTTGACGGCAATGGACCAAACACGTATAAAAGCAAGTCCATGAGAAAGAAGCACGAGACATCGAAACCGGAGATTATGTAGTTGCTTTAAAAATTAGTGTGTCGGACAACGAACGATGAAATCCACATCGACGTCCGATTTGCTGTGTAACTTAATTACCTACCTACCGTACGGTGTGACCTTTGTATAATAATAAGTTTCAAAATTGCATTGGCCAACGATAATTCAAAATGTTGACGTTTGCAGAGGTCCCTGTCGAAATTGGTATTTTCCAATTACAATTGAATCTCGAGTTGTATCGAACGTTCTTGCAATCGTAATTTTCTTATTTAATTTGGGTTGTTTTTAGTTATGGAAAGATCGTTTCCAGCTCACCGTTGAAGTTTGTCGTTTAATTTTCAAATCGTTCTATCGATTCGTGTTCCTTTCACTTTTTGAATCGGGTTTGAAATTCCGTACATCGTTGACGGCAATGGACCAATCACGTATAAAAGCAAGTCCATGAGAAAGAAGCACGAGACATCGAAACCGGAGATTATGTAGTTGCTTTAAAAATTGGTGCGTCGGACAACGAACGTTCAAATCCACATCGACGTCCGATTTGCTGTGTAACTTAATTACCTACCTACCGTACGGTGTGACCTTTGTTTAATAATAAGTTTCAAAATTGCATTGGCCAACGATAATTCAAAATGTTGACGTTTGCAGAGGACGCTGTCGAAATTTGTTATTTTCACACCGGCGAGAAACCATTCGAACAGGAAGAATTGTTAGATTTTAATTGCACCGTTTTCACCGATTCGAAATCTCTCGTACCGGCCTCAAATCGTGATTTACTCGTGAAGGCACATCTGGAAAATAACGAGACACATTGACATGGTTTAATAATAATACGTTTAAAATCTTGGAAATTTAATAAAATTTCGACATAAGCGCGTTCGATTGGCGTGTGTGAACGTGGTTTAATTTTTGTCGATTCGCGAGTGAATGTTAGATGGCAGTGCCGGAGCGACCTGTCATTACCTAACACTTTACAATTGAATCTCGAGTTGTATCGAACGTTCTTGCAATCGTAATTTTCTTATTTAATTTGGGTTGTTTTTAGTTATGGAAAGATCGTTTCCAGCTCACCGTTGAAGTTTGTCGTTTAATTTTCAAATCGTTCTATCGATTCGTGTTCCTTTCACTTTTTGAATCGGGTTTGAAATTCCGTACATCGTTGACGGCAATGGACCAATCACGTATAAAAGCAAGTCCATGAGAAAGTAGCACGAGACATCGAAACCGGAGATTATGTATGCGGCAGCCTATCCTGCTCGCAAATCCACAGCCGTATTAAGTCGCTTCCACCTACCTATACCACTGGCTTCTGATCTGGCGATGCTCTTTAACCTAGCTCACGTAGAGAAATTTAGGGGGGGTTAGGCGATCGGGAGTGAATACCCGATCCCTCAAACTAATAGGTTTAGTAACCTCAAACAATAGCGCCATGCACTTTTTATCGCCAATGATAAGCTGTTCGCCCTGAAAAATGCAAAAAGAAATGTGCAGATAGCACAGCGTACGATAGGAACGCTTAATACCTGGAATTCAAAAATAATACGCAGACAGAGGCACACAAACAAATTTAATAACAAAATTATTAAAAAGAAAAAAAAATATCCAAGTAGGTAACAAGCAAAAAAAATAAATATGTGTGTAATATTGGTCAGGCGCAGCTGAATAACAATTATTAACCGATTCAGATCTGAGTTGGTTATACAACGATCATACAATCGAGGTTGTCTCTCGATTCTGGCAAACAAGCTATATAAATTAGGTTGGCGAATAGTAATCTTCTTCGTAGCCACGTAATTACACTACCCGAACTCTTGGAAAATAAGCGCAATATCGTCACACGCTTCGTGACGAATCAATCAAACAAAAAGTATATAAAATAAGGCAGCTCACCCTGTTTTTCGCAGTACACCACTGGCTAGTACGGCCCTGTGCTGGTAGTCTTCCCAAACGTCAAACAACCAATGTTGATGATTTAACCTCACAAAAACTATCACGTCGTAACAGGTAATCGCAGATAGCAGCTTCTGTGTTAATTCGATTTAAGCATAAACGTATCGGTGTTGATGGTAGATAAAAGAATGGTGGTGATGGTAAATAGTAGTTAGTGATAAGATGTATATATATAAAAACCAAACTGAGGTCGGTGCAAATCAATTTCAATCTCGTTACCAGTGGTTAAATAATCCTACCGAAGCAGATAACGCTCACGAATCTTCGATTTTGCGAAATAATAATCACTAGTGAAATGATCCCGAATTTACGGTAAGTGAAATCCTACTAACTTGCACTTTAATAAACACTAATGATTTCCAACTGATAATTCAATCTCGTTAACTTTTAGCCGATCTCAATAATTTCTACTGTTCTCACAATCAATGCTAATCAGAAGATGGAAAAATGTGTCCGCTTATCAAACAAGGAACGCCAATTGCCCTAGCTAAAATTTCCTAAATAAATGTCAACAAAACTAAAGTAAACGTAGGTGAGGTTATCGACCTACGATTTAAATAATTGTAAATTAATTATCGTGTTGTAGGTGACGAAGGCGTTCTGTAACCGCTTAGAAGCTAAGGGTGAAAAAAGAAGGTTACATGTAGTTGCTTTAAAAATTGGTGTGTCGGACAACGAACGATGAAATCCACATCGACGTCCGATTTGCTGTGTAACTTAATTACCTACCTACCGTACGGTGTGACCTTTGTATAATAATAAGTTTCAAAATTGCATTGGCCAACGATAATTCAAAATGTTGACGTTTGCAGAGGTCCCTGTCGAAATTGGTATTTTCCAATTACAATTGAATCTCGAGTTGTATCGAACGTTCTTGCAATCGTAATTTTCTTATTTAATTTGGGTTGTTTTTAGTTATGGAAAGATCGTTTCCAGCTCACCGTTGAAGTTTGTCGTTTAATTTTCAAATCATTCTATCGATTCGTGTTCCTTTAACTTTTTGAATCGGGTTTGAAATTCCGTACATCGTTGACGGCAATGGACCAATCACGTATAAAAGCAAGTCCATGAGAAAGAAGCACGAGACATCGAAACCGGAGATTATGTAGTTGCTTTAAAAATTGGTGTGTCGGACAACGAACGTTCAAATCCACATCGACGTCCGATTTGCTGTGTAACTTAATTACCTACCTACCGTACGGTGTGACCTTTGTTTAATAATAAGTTTCAAAATTGCATTGGCCAACGATAATTCAAAATGTTGACGTTTGCAGAGGACGCTGTCGAAATTTGTTATTTTCACACCGGCGAGAAACCATTCGAACAGGAAGATTGGTTAGATTTTAATTGCACCGTTTTCACCGATTCGAAATCTCTCGTACCGGCCTCAAATCGTGATTTACTCGTGAAGGCACATCTGGAAAATAACGAGACACATTGGCATGGTTTAATAATAATACGTTTAAAATCTTGGAAATTTAATAAAATTTCGACATAAGCGCGTTCGATTGGCGTGTGTGAACGTGGTTTAATTTTTGTCGATTCGCGAGTGAATGTTAGATGGCAGTGCCGTAGCGACCTGTCATTACCTAACACTTTACAATTGAATCTCGAGTTGTATCGAACGTTCTTGCAATCGTAATTTTCTTATTTAATTTGGGTTGTTTTTAGTTATGGAAAGATCGTTTCCAGCTCACCGTTGAAGTTTGTCGTTCAATTTTCAAATCGTTCTATCGATTCGTGTTCCTTTCACTTTTTGAATCGGGTTTGAAATTCCGTACATCGTTGACGGCAATGGACCAATCACGTATAAAAGCAAGTCCATGAGAAAGAAGCACGAGACATCGAAACCGGAGATTATGTAGTTGCTTTAAAAATTGGTGTGTCGGACAACGAACGTTCAAATCCACATCGACGTCCGATTTGCTGTGTAACTTAATTACCTACCTACCGTACGGTGTGACCTTTGTTTAATAATAAGTTTCAAAATTGCATTGGCCAACGATAATTCAAAATGTTGACGTTTGCAGAGGACGCTGTCGAAATTTGTTATTTTCACACCGGCGAGAAACCATTCGAACAGGAAGAATTGTTAGATTTTAATTGCACCGTTTTCACCGATTCGAAATCTCTCGTACCGGCCTCAAATCGTGATTTACTCGTGAAGGCACATCTGGAAAATAACGAGACACATCGACATGGTTTAATAATAATACGTTTAAAATCTTGGAAATTTAATAAAATTTCGACATAAGCGCGTTCGATTGGCGTGTGTGAACGTGGTTTAATTTTTGTCGATTCGCGAGGGAATGTTAGATGGCAGTGCCGGAGCGACCTGTCATTACCTAACACTTTACAATTGAATCTCGAGTTGTATCGAACGTTCTTGCAATCGTAATTTTCTTATTTAATTTGGGTTGTTTTTAGTTATGGAAAGATCGTTTCCAGCTCACCGTTGAAGTTTGTCGTTTAATTTTCAAATCGTTCTATCGATTCGTGTTCCTTTAACTTTTTGAATCGGGTTTGAAAATCCGTACATCGTTGACGGCAATGGATCAATCACGTATAAAAGCAAGTCCATGAGAAAGAAGCACGAGACATCGAAACCGGAGATTATGTAGTTGCTTTAAAAATTGGTGTGTCGGACAACGAACGTTCAAATCCACATCGACGTCCGATTTGCTGTGTAACTTAATTACCTACCTACCGTACGGTGTGACCTTTGTTTAATAATAAGTTTCAAAATTGCATTGGCCAACGATAATTCAAAATGTTGACGTTTGCAGAGGACGCTGTCGAAATTTGTTATTTTCACACCGGCGAGAAACCATTCGAACAGGAAGATTGGTTAGATTTTAATTGCACCGTTTTCACCGATTCGAAATCTCTCGTACCGGCCTCAAATCGTGATTTACTCGTGAAGGCACATCTGGAAAATAACGAGACACATCGACATGGTTTAATAATAATACGTTTAAAATCTTGGAAATTTAATAAAATTTCGACATAAGCGCGTTCGATTGGCGTGTGTGAACGTGGTTTAATTTTTGTCGATTCGCGAGTGAATGTTAGATGGCAGTGCCGTAGCGACCTGTCATTACCTAACACTTTACAATTGAATCTCGAGTTGTATCGAACGTTCTTGCAATCGTAATTTTCTTATTTAATTTGGGTTGTTTTTAGTTATGGAAAGATCGTTTCCAGCTCACCGTTGAAGTTTGTCGTTTAATTTTCAAATCGTTCTATCGATTCGTGTTCCTTTCACTTTTTGAATCGGGTTTGAAATTCCGTACATCGTTGACGGCAATGGACCAAACACGTATAAAAGCAAGTCCATGAGAAAGAAGCACGAGACATCGAAACCGGAGATTATGTAGTTGCTTTAAAAATTAGTGTGTCGGACAACGAACGATGAAATCCACATCGACGTCCGATTTGCTGTGTAACTTAATTACCTACCTACCGTACGGTGTGACCTTTGTATAATAATAAGTTTCAAAATTGCATTGGCCAACGATAATTCAAAATGTTGACGTTTGCAGAGGTCCCTGTCGAAATTGGTATTTTCCAATTACAATTGAATCTCGAGTTGTATCGAACGTTCTTGCAATCGTAATTTTCTTATTTAATTTGGGTTGTTTTTAGTTATGGAAAGATCGTTTCCAGCTCACCGTTGAAGTTTGTCGTTTAATTTTCAAATCGTTCTATCGATTCGTGTTCCTTTCACTTTTTGAATCGGGTTTGAAATTCCGTACATCGTTGACGGCAATGGACCAATCACGTATAAAAGCAAGTCCATGAGAAAGAAGCACGAGACATCGAAACCGGAGATTATGTAGTTGCTTTAAAAATTGGTGTGTCGGACAACGAACGTTCAAATCCACATCGACGTCCGATTTGCTGTGTAACTTAATTACCTACCTACCGTACGGTGTGACCTTTGTTTAATAATAAGTTTCAAAATTGCATTGGCCAACGATAATTCAAAATGTTGACGTTTGCAGAGGACGCTGTCGAAATTTGTTATTTTCACACCGGCGAGAAACCATTCGAACAGGAAGATTGGTTAGATTTTAATTGCACCGTTTTCACCGATTCGAAATCTCTCGTACCGGCCTCAAATCGTGATTTACTCGTGAAGGCACATCTGGAAAATAACGAGACACATTGGCATGGTTTAATAATAATACGTTTAAAATCTTGGAAATTTAATAAAATTTCGACATAAGCGCGTTCGATTGGCGTGTGTGAACGTGGTTTAATTTTTGTCGATTCGCGAGTGAATGTTAGATGGCAGTGCCGTAGCGACCTGTCATTACCTAACACTTTACAATTGAATCTCGAGTTGTATCGAACGTTCTTGCAATCGTAATTTTCTTATTTAATTTGGGTTGTTTTTAGTTATGGAAAGATCGTTTCCAGCTCACCGTTGAAGTTTGTCGTTTAATTTTCAAATCGTTCTATCGATTCGTGTTCCTTTCACTTTTTGAATCGGGTTTGAAATTCCGTACATCGTTGACGGCAATGGACCAATCACGTATAAAAGCAAGTCCATGAGAAAGAAGCACGAGACATCGAAACCGGAGATTATGTAGTTGCTTTAAAAATTGGTGTGTCGGACAACGAACGTTCAAATCCACATCGACGTCCGATTTGCTGTGTAACTTAATTACCTACCTACCGTACGGTGTGACCTTTGTTTAATAATAAGTTTCAAAATTGCATTGGCCAACGATAATTCAAAATGTTGACGTTTGCAGAGGACGCTGTCGAAATTTGTTATTTTCACACCGGCGAGAAACCATTCGAACAGGAAGAATTGTTAGATTTTAATTGCACCGTTTTCACCGATTCGAAATCTCTCGTACCGGCCTCAAATCGTGATTTACTCGTGAAGGCACATCTGGAAAATAACGAGACACATCGACATGGTTTAATAATAATACGTTTAAAATCTTGGAAATTTAATAAAATTTCGACATAAGCGCGTTCGATTGGCGTGTGTGAACGTGGTTTAATTTTTGTCGATTCGCGAGGGAATGTTAGATGGCAGTGCCGGAGCGACCTGTCATTACCTAACACTTTACAATTGAATCTCGAGTTGTATCGAACGTTCTTGCAATCGTAATTTTCTTATTTAATTTGGGTTGTTTTTAGTTATGGAAAGATCGTTTCCAGCTCACCGTTGAAGTTTGTCGTTTAATTTTCAAATCGTTCTATCGATTCGTGTTCCTTTAACTTTTTGAATCGGGTTTGAAAATCCGTACATCGTTGACGGCAATGGATCAATCACGTATAAAAGCAAGTCCATGAGAAAGAAGCACGAGACATCGAAACCGGAGATTATGTAGTTGCTTTAAAAATTGGTGTGTCGGACAACGAACGTTCAAATCCACATCGACGTCCGATTTGCTGTGTAACTTAATTACCTACCTACCGTACGGTGTGACCTTTGTTTAATAATAAGTTTCAAAATTGCATTGGCCAACGATAATTCAAAATGTTGACGTTTGCAGAGGACGCTGTCGAAATTTGTTATTTTCACACCGGCGAGAAACCATTCGAACAGGAAGATTGGTTAGATTTTAATTGCACCGTTTTCACCGATTCGAAATCTCTCGTACCGGCCTCAAATCGTGATTTACTCGTGAAGGCACATCTGGAAAATAACGAGACACATCGACATGGTTTAATAATAATACGTTTAAAATCTTGGAAATTTAATAAAATTTCGACATAAGCGCGTTCGATTGGCGTGTGTGAACGTGGTTTAATTTTTGTCGATTCGCGAGTGAATGTTAGTTGGCAGTGCCGTAGCGACCTGTCATTACCTAACACTTTACAATTGAATCTCGAGTTGTATCGAACGTTCTTGCAATCGTAATTTTCTTATTTAATTTGGGTTGTTTTTAGTTATGGAAAGATCGTTTCCAGCTCACCGTTGAAGTTTGTCGTTTAATTTTCAAATCGTTCTATCGATTCGTGTTCCTTTCACTTTTTGAATCGGGTTTGAAATTCCGTACATCGTTGACGGCAATGGACCAAACACGTATAAAAGCAAGTCCATGAGAAAGAAGCACGAGACATCGAAACCGGAGATTATGTAGTTGCTTTAAAAATTGGTGTGTCGGACAACGAACGTTCAAATCCACATCGACGTCCGATTTGCTGTGTAACTTAATTACCTACCTACCGTACGGTGTGACCTTTGTATAATAATAAGTTTCAAAATTGCATTGGCCAACGATAATTCAAAATGTTGACGTTTGCAGAGGTCCCTGTCGAAATTGGTATTTTCCAATTACAATTGAATCTCGAGTTGTATCGAACGTTCTTGCAATCGTAATTTTCTTATTTAATTTGGGTTGTTTTTAGTTATGGAAAGATCGTTTCCAGCTCACCGTTGAAGTTTGTCGTTTAATTTTCAAATCGTTCTATCGATTCGTGTTCCTTTCACTTTTTGAATCGGGTTTGAAATTCCGTACATCGTTGACGGCAATGGACCAATCACGTATAAAAGCAAGTCCATGAGAAAGAAGCACGAGACATCGAAACCGGAGATTATGTAGTTGCTTTAAAAATTGGTGCGTCGGACAACGAACGTTCAAATCCACATCGACGTCCGATTTGCTGTGTAACTTAATTACCTACCTACCGTACGGTGTGACCTTTGTTTAATAATAAGTTTCAAAATTGCATTGGCCAACGATAATTCAAAATGTTGACGTTTGCAGAGGACGCTGTCGAAATTTGTTATTTTCACACCGGCGAGAAACCATTCGAACAGGAAGATTCGTTAGATTTTAATTGCACCGTTTTCACCGATTCGAAATCTCTCGTACCGGCCTCAAATCGTGATTTACTCGTGAAGGCACATCTGGAAAATAACGAGACACATTGGCATGGTTTAATAATAATACGTTTAAAATCTTGGAAATTTAATAAAATTTCGACATAAGCGCGTTCGATTGGCGTGTGTGAACGTGGTTTAATTTTTGTCGATTCGCGAGTGAATGTTAGATGGCAGTGCCGTAGCGACCTGTCATTACCTAACACTTTACAATTGAATCTCGAGTTGTATCGAACGTTCTTGCAATCGTAATTTTCTTATTTAATTTGGGTTGTTTTTAGTTATGGAAAGATCGTTTCCAGCTCACCGTTGAAGTTTGTCGTTTAATTTTCAAATCGTTCTATCGATTCGTGTTCCTTTCACTTTTTGAATCGGGTTTGAAATTCCGTACATCGTTGACGGCAATGGACCAATCACGTATAAAAGCAAGTCCATGAGAAAGAAGCACGAGACATCGAAACCGGAGATTATGTAGTTGCTTTAAAAATTGGTGTGTCGGACAACGAACGTTCAAATCCACATCGACGTCCGATTTGCTGTGTAACTTAATTACCTACCTACCGTACGGTGTGACCTTTGTTTAATAATAAGTTTCAAAATTGCATTGGCCAACGATAATTCAAAATGTTGACGTTTGCAGAGGACGCTGTCGAAATTTGTTATTTTCACACCGGCGAGAAACCATTCGAACAGGAAGAATTGTTAGATTTTAATTGCACCGTTTTCACCGATTCGAAATCTCTCGTACCGGCCTCAAATCGTGATTTACTCGTGAAGGCACATCTGGAAAATAACGAGACACATCGACATGGTTTAATAATAATACGTTTAAAATCTTGGAAATTTAATAAAATTTCGACATAAGCGCGTTCGATTGGCGTGTGTGAACGTGGTTTAATTTTTGTCGATTCGCGAGGGAATGTTAGATGGCAGTGCCGGAGCGACCTGTCATTACCTAACACTTTACAATTGAATCTCGAGTTGTATCGAACGTTCTTGCAATCGTAATTTTCTTATTTAATTTGGGTTGTTTTTAGTTATGGAAAGATCGTTTCCAGCTCACCGTTGAAGTTTGTCGTTTAATTTTCAAATCGTTCTATCGATTCGTGTTCCTTTAACTTTTTGAATCGGGTTTGAAAATCCGTACATCGTTGACGGCAATGGATCAATCACGTATAAAAGCAAGTCCATGAGAAAGAAGCACGAGACATCGAAACCGGAGATTATGTAGTTGCTTTAAAAATTGGTGTGTCGGACAACGAACGTTCAAATCCACATCGACGTCCGATTTGCTGTGTAACTTAATTACCTACCTACCGTACGGTGTGACCTTTGTTTAATAATAAGTTTCAAAACTGCATTGCCAACGATAATTCAAAATGTTGACGTTTGCAGAGGACGCTGTCGAAATTTGTTATTTTCACACCGGCGAGAAACCATTCGAACAGGAAGATTCGTTAGATTTTAATTGCACCGTTTTCACCGATTCGAAATCTCTCGTACCGGCCTCAAATCGTGATTTACTCGTGAAGGCACATCTGGAAAATAACGAGACACATCGACATGGTTTAATAATAATACGTTTAAAATCTTGGAAATTTAATAAAATTTCGACATAAGCGCGTTCGATTGGCGTGTGTGAACGTGGTTTAATTTTTGTCGATTCGCGAGTGAATGTTAGATGGCAGTGCCGTAGCGACCTGTCATTACCTAACACTTTACAATTGAATCTCGAGTTGTATCGAACGTTCTTGCAATCGTAATTTTCTTATTTAATTTGGGTTGTTTTTAGTTATGGAAAGATCGTTTCCAGCTCACCGTTGAAGTTTGTCGTTTAATTTTCAAATCGTTCTATCGATTCGTGTTCCTTTCACTTTTTGAATCGGGTTTGAAATTCCGTACATCGTTGACGGCAATGGACCAAACACGTATAAAAGCAAGTCCATGAGAAAGAAGCACGAGACATCGAAACCGGAGATTATGTAGTTGCTTTAAAAATTGGTGTGTCGGACAACGAACGTTCAAATCCACATCGACGTCCGATTTGCTGTGTAACTTAATTACCTACCTACCGTACGGTGTGACCTTTGTATAATAATAAGTTTCAAAATTGCATTGGCCAACGATAATTCAAAATGTTGACGTTTGCAGAGGTCCCTGTCGAAATTGGTATTTTCCAATTACAATTGAATCTCGAGTTGTATCGAACGTTCTTGCAATCGTAATTTTCTTATTTAATTTGGGTTGTTTTTAGTTATGGAAAGATCGTTTCCAGCTCACCGTTGAAGTTTGTCGTTTAATTTTCAAATCGTTCTATCGATTCGTGTTCCTTTCACTTTTTGAATCGGGTTTGAAATTCCGTACATCGTTGACGGCAATGGACCAATCACGTATAAAAGCAAGTCCATGAGAAAGAAGCACGAGACATCGAAACCGGAGATTATGTAGTTGCTTTAAAAATTGGTGTGTCGGACAACGAACGATGAAATCCACATCGACGTCCGATTTGCTGTGTAACTTAATTACCTACCTACCGTACGGTGTGACCTTTGTATAATAATAAGTTTCAAAATTGCATTGGCCAACGATAATTCAAAATGTTGACGTTTGCAGAGGTCCCTGTCGAAATTGGTATTTTCCAATTACAATTGAATCTCGAGTTGTATCGAACGTTCTTGCAATCGTAATTTTCTTATTTAATTTGGGTTGTTTTTAGTTATGGAAAGATCGTTTCCAGCTCACCGTTGAAGTTTGTCGTTTAATTTTCAAATCGTTCTATCGATTCGTGTTCCTTTCACTTTTTGAATCGGGTTTGAAATTCCGTACATCGTTGACGGCAATGGACCAATCACGTATAAAAGCAAGTCCATGAGAAAGAAGCACGAGACATCGAAACCGGAGATTATGTAGTTGCTTTAAAAATTGGTGCGTCGGACAACGAACGTTCAAATCCACATCGACGTCCGATTTGCTGTGTAACTTAATTACCTACCTACCGTACGGTGTGACCTTTGTTTAATAATAAGTTTCAAAATTGCATTGGCCAACGATAATTCAAAATGTTGACGTTTGCAGAGGACGCTGTCGAAATTTGTTATTTTCACACCGGCGAGAAACCATTCGAACAGGAAGATTCGTTAGATTTTAATTGCACCGTTTTCACCGATTCGAAATCTCTCGTACCGGCCTCAAATCGTGATTTACTCGTGAAGGCACATCTGGAAAATAACGAGACACATTGGCATGGTTTAATAATAATACGTTTAAAATCTTGGAAATTTAATAAAATTTCGACATAAGCGCGTTCGATTGGCGTGTGTGAACGTGGTTTAATTTTTGTCGATTCGCGAGTGAATGTTAGATGGCAGTGCCGTAGCGACCTGTCATTACCTAACACTTTACAATTGAATCTCGAGTTGTATCGAACGTTCTTGCAATCGTAATTTTCTTATTTAATTTGGGTTGTTTTTAGTTATGGAAAGATCGTTTCCAGCTCACCGTTGAAGTTTGTCGTTCAATTTTCAAATCGTTCTATCGATTCGTGTTCCTTTCACTTTTTGAATCGGGTTTGAAATTCCGTACATCGTTGACGGCAATGGACCAATCACGTATAAAAGCAAGTCCATGAGAAAGAAGCACGAGACATCGAAACCGGAGATTATGTAGTTGCTTTAAAAATTGGTGTGTCGGACAACGAACGTTCAAATCCACATCGACGTCCGATTTGCTGTGTAACTTAATTACCTACCTACCGTACGGTGTGACCTTTGTTTAATAATAAGTTTCAAAATTGCATTGGCCAACGATAATTCAAAATGTTGACGTTTGCAGAGGACGCTGTCGAAATTTGTTATTTTCACACCGGCGAGAAACCATTCGAACAGGAAGAATTGTTAGATTTTAATTGCACCGTTTTCACCGATTCGAAATCTCTCGTACCGGCCTCAAATCGTGATTTACTCGTGAAGGCACATCTGGAAAATAACGAGACACATCGACATGGTTTAATAATAATACGTTTAAAATCTTGGAAATTTAATAAAATTTCGACATAAGCGCGTTCGATTGGCGTGTGTGAACGTGGTTTAATTTTTGTCGATTCGCGAGGGAATGTTAGATGGCAGTGCCGGAGCGACCTGTCATTACCTAACACTTTACAATTGAATCTCGAGTTGTATCGAACGTTCTTGCAATCGTAATTTTCTTATTTAATTTGGGTTGTTTTTAGTTATGGAAAGATCGTTTCCAGCTCACCGTTGAAGTTTGTCGTTTAATTTTCAAATCGTTCTATCGATTCGTGTTCCTTTAACTTTTTGAATCGGGTTTGAAAATCCGTACATCGTTGACGGCAATGGATCAATCACGTATAAAAGCAAGTCCATGAGAAAGAAGCACGAGACATCGAAACCGGAGATTATGTAGTTGCTTTAAAAATTGGTGTGTCGGACAACGAACGTTCAAATCCACATCGACGTCCGATTTGCTGTGTAACTTAATTACCTACCTACCGTACGGTGTGACCTTTGTTTAATAATAAGTTTCAAAATTGCATTGGCCAACGATAATTCAAAATGTTGACCTTTGCAGAGGACGCTGTCGAAATTTGTTATTTTCACACCGGCGAGAAACCATTCGAACAGGAAGATTGGTTAGATTTTAATTGCACCGTTTTCACCGATTCGAAATCTCTCGTACCGGCCTCAAATCGTGATTTACTCGTGAAGGCACATCTGGAAAATAACGAGACACATCGACATGGTTTAATAATAATACGTTTAAAATCTTGGAAATTTAATAAAATTTCGACATAAGCGCGTTCGATTGGCGTGTGTGAACGTGGTTTAATTTTTGTCGATTCGCGAGTGAATGTTAGATGGCAGTGCCGTAGCGACCTGTCATTACCTAACACTTTACAATTGAATCTCGAGTTGTATCGAACGTTCTTGCAATCGTAATTTTCTTATTTAATTTGGGTTGTTTTTAGTTATGGAAAGATCGTTTCCAGCTCACCGTTGAAGTTTGTCGTTTAATTTTCAAATCGTTCTATCGATTCGTGTTCCTTTCACTTTTTGAATCGGGTTTGAAATTCCGTACATCGTTGACGGCAATGGACCAAACACGTATAAAAGCAAGTCCATGAGAAAGAAGCACGAGACATCGAAACCGGAGATTATGTAGTTGCTTTAAAAATTGGTGTGTCGGACAACGAACGTTCAAATCCACATCGACGTCCGATTTGCTGTGTAACTTAATTACCTACCTACCGTACGGTGTGACCTTTGTATAATAATAAGTTTCAAAATTGCATTGGCCAACGATAATTCAAAATGTTGACGTTTGCAGAGGTCCCTGACGAAATTGGTATTTTCCAATTACAATTGAATCTCGAGTTGTATCGAACGTTCTTGCAATCGTAATTTTCTTATTTAATTTGGGTTGTTTTTAGTTATGGAAAGATCGTTTCCAGCTCACCGTTGAAGTTTGTCGTTTAATTTTCAAATCATTCTATCGATTCGTGTTCCTTTAACTTTTTGAATCGGGTTTGAAATTCCGTACATCGTTGACGGCAATGGACCAATCACGTATAAAAGCAAGTCCATGAGAAAGAAGCACGAGACATCGAAACCGGAGATTATGTAGTTGCTTTAAAAATTGGTGTGTCGGACAACGAACGATGAAATCCACATCGACGTCCGATTTGCTGTGTAACTTAATTACCTACCTACCGTACGGTGTGACCTTTGTATAATAATAAGTTTCAAAATTGCATTGGCCAACGATAATTCAAAATGTTGACGTTTGCAGAGGTCCCTGTCGAAATTGGTATTTTCCAATTACAATTGAATCTCGAGTTGTATCGAACGTTCTTGCAATCGTAATTTTCTTATTTAATTTGGGTTGTTTTTAGTTATGGAAAGATCGTTTCCAGCTCACCGTTGAAGTTTGTCGTTTAATTTTCAAATCGTTCTATCGATTCGTGTTCCTTTCACTTTTTGAATCGGGTTTGAAATTCCGTACATCGTTGACGGCAATGGACCAATCACGTATAAAAGCAAGTCCATGAGAAAGAAGCACGAGACATCGAAACCGGAGATTATGTAGTTGCTTTAAAAATTGGTGTGTCGGACAACGAACGTTCAAATCCACATCGACGTCCGATTTGCTGTGTAACTTAATTACCTACCTACCGTACGGTGTGACCTTTGTTTAATAATAAGTTTCAAAATTGCATTGGCCAACGATAATTCAAAATGTTGACGTTTGCAGAGGACGCTGTCGAAATTTGTTATTTTCACACCGGCGAGAAACCATTCGAACAGGAAGAATTGTTAGATTTTAATTGCACCGTTTTCACCGATTCGAAATCTCTCGTACCGGCCTCAAATCGTGATTTACTCGTGAAGGCACATCTGGAAAATAACGAGACACATCGACATGGTTTAATAATAATACGTTTAAAATCTTGGAAATTTAATAAAATTTCGACATAAGCGCGTTCGATTGGCGTGTGTGAACGTGGTTTAATTTTTGTCGATTCGCGAGGGAATGTTAGATGGCAGTGCCGGAGCGACCTGTCATTACCTAACACTTTACAATTGAATCTCGAGTTGTATCGAACGTTCTTGCAATCGTAATTTTCTTATTTAATTTGGGTTGTTTTTAGTTATGGAAAGATCGTTTCCAGCTCACCGTTGAAGTTTGTCGTTTAATTTTCAAATCGTTCTATCGATTCGTGTTCCTTTAACTTTTTGAATCGGGTTTGAAAATCCGTACATCGTTGACGGCAATGGATCAATCACGTATAAAAGCAAGTCCATGAGAAAGAAGCACGAGACATCGAAACCGGAGATTATGTAGTTGCTTTAAAAATTGGTGTGTCGGACAACGAACGTTCAAATCCACATCGACGTCCGATTTGCTGTGTAACTTAATTACCTACCTACCGTACGGTGTGACCTTTGTTTAATAATAAGTTTCAAAATTGCATTGGCCAACGATAATTCAAAATGTTGACGTTTGCAGAGGACGCTGTCGAAATTTGTTATTTTCACACCGGCGAGAAACCATTCGAACAGGAAGATTCGTTAGATTTTAATTGCACCGTTTTCACCGATTCGAAATCTCTCGTACCGGCCTCAAATCGTGATTTACTCGTGAAGGCACATCAGGAAAATAACGAGACACATTGGCATGGTTTAATAATAATACGTTTAAAATCTTGGAAATTTAATAAAATTTCGACATAAGCGCGTTCGATTGGCGTGTGTGAACGTGGTTTAATTTTTGTCGATTCGCGAGTGAATGTTAGATGGCAGTGCCGTAGCGACCTGTCATTACCTAACACTTTACAATTGAATCTCGAGTTGTATCGAACGTTCTTGCAATCGTAATTTTCTTATTTAATTTGGGTTGTTTTTAGTTATGGAAAGATCGTTTCCAGCTCACCGTTGAAGTTTGTCGTTTAATTTTCAAATCGTTCTATCGATTCGTGTTCCTTTCACTTTTTGAATCGGGTTTGAAATTCCGTACATCGTTGACGGCAATGGACCAATCACGTATAAAAGCAAGTCCATGAGAAAGAAGCACGAGACATCGAAACCGGAGATTATGTAGTTGCTTTAAAAATTGGTGTGTCGGACAACGAACGTTCAAATCCACATCGACGTCCGATTTGCTGTGTAACTTAATTACCTACCTACCGTACGGTGTGACCTTTGTTTAATAATAAGTTTCAAAATTGCATTGGCCAACGATAATTCAAAATGTTGACGTTTGCAGAGGACGCTGTCGAAATTTGTTATTTTCACACCGGCGAGAAACCATTCGAACAGGAAGAATTGTTAGATTTTAATTGCACCGTTTTCACCGATTCGAAATCTCTCGTACCGGCCTCAAATCGTGATTTACTCGTGAAGGCACATCTGGAAAATAACGAGACACATCGACATGGTTTAATAATAATACGTTTAAAATCTTGGAAATTTAATAAAATTTCGACATAAGCGCGTTCGATTGGCGTGTGTGAACGTGGTTTAATTTTTGTCGATTCGCGAGGGAATGTTAGATGGCAGTGCCGGAGCGACCTGTCATTACCTAACACTTTACAATTGAATCTCGAGTTGTATCGAACGTTCTTGCAATCGTAATTTTCTTATTTAATTTGGGTTGTTTTTAGTTATGGAAAGATCGTTTCCAGCTCACCGTTGAAGTTTGTCGTTTAATTTTCAAATCGTTCTATCGATTCGTGTTCCTTTAACTTTTTGAATCGGGTTTGAAAATCCGTACATCGTTGACGGCAATGGATCAATCACGTATAAAAGCAAGTCCATGAGAAAGAAGCACGAGACATCGAAACCGGAGATTATGTAGTTGCTTTAAAAATTGGTGTGTCGGACAACGAACGTTCAAATCCACATCGACGTCCGATTTGCTGTGTAACTTAATTACCTACCTACCGTACGGTGTGACCTTTGTTTAATAATAAGTTTCAAAATTGCATTGGCCAACGATAATTCAAAATGTTGACGTTTGCAGAGGACGCTGTCGAAATTTGTTATTTTCACACCGGCGAGAAACCATTCGAACAGGAAGATTGGTTAGATTTTAATTGCACCGTTTTCACCGATTCGAAATCTCTCGTACCGGCCTCAAATCGTGATTTACTCGTGAAGGCACATCTGGAAAATAACGAGACACATCGACATGGTTTAATAATAATACGTTTAAAATCTTGGAAATTTAATAAAATTTCGACATAAGCGCGTTCGATTGGCGTGTGTGAACGTGGTTTAATTTTTGTCGATTCGCGAGTGAATGTTAGATGGCAGTGCCGTAGCGACCTGTCATTACCTAACACTTTACAATTGAATCTCGAGTTGTATCGAACGTTCTTGCAATCGTAATTTTCTTATTTAATTTGGGTTGTTTTTAGTTATGGAAAGATCGTTTCCAGCTCACCGTTGAAGTTTGTCGTTTAATTTTCAAATCGTTCTATCGATTCGTGTTCCTTTCACTTTTTGAATCGGGTTTGAAATTCCGTACATCGTTGACGGCAATGGACCAAACACGTATAAAAGCAAGTCCATGAGAAAGAAGCACGAGACATCGAAACCGGAGATTATGTAGTTGCTTTAAAAATTAGTGTGTCGGACAACGAACGATGAAATCCACATCGACGTCCGATTTGCTGTGTAACTTAATTACCTACCTACCGTACGGTGTGACCTTTGTATAATAATAAGTTTCAAAATTGCATTGGCCAACGATAATTCAAAATGTTGACGTTTGCAGAGGTCCCTGTCGAAATTGGTATTTTCCAATTACAATTGAATCTCGAGTTGTATCGAACGTTCTTGCAATCGTAATTTTCTTATTTAATTTGGGTTGTTTTTAGTTATGGAAAGATCGTTTCCAGCTCACCGTTGAAGTTTGTCGTTTAATTTTCAAATCGTTCTATCGATTCGTGTTCCTTTCACTTTTTGAATCGGGTTTGAAATTCCGTACATCGTTGACGGCAATGGACCAATCACGTATAAAAGCAAGTCCATGAGAAAGAAGCACGAGACATCGAAACCGGAGATTATGTAGTTGCTTTAAAAATTGGTGCGTCGGACAACGAACGATCAAATCCACATCGACGTCCGATTTGCTGTGTAACTTAATTACCTACCTACCGTACGGTGTGACCTTTGTTTAATAATAAGTTTCAAAATTGCATTGGCCAACGATAATTCAAAATGTTGACGTTTGCAGAGGACGCTGTCGAAATTTGTTATTTTCACACCGGCGAGAAACCATTCGAACAGGAAGAATTGTTAGATTTTAATTGCACCGTTTTCACCGATTCGAAATCTCTCGTACCGGCCTCAAATCGTGATTTACTCGTGAAGGCACATCTGGAAAATAACGAGACACATTGACATGGTTTAATAATAATACGTTTAAAATCTTGGAAATTTAATAAAATTTCGACATAAGCGCGTTCGATTGGCGTGGGTGAACGTGGTTTAATTTTTGTCGATTCGCGAGTGACTGTTAGATGGCAGTGCCGGAGCGACCTGTCATTACCTAACACTTTACAATTGAATCTCGAGTTGTATCGAACGTTCTTGCAATCGTAATTTTCTTATTTAATTTGGGTTGTTTTTAGTTATGGAAAGATCGTTTCCAGCTCACCGTTGAAGTTTGTCGTTTAATTTTCAAATCGTTCTATCGATTCGTGTTCCTTTCACTTTTTGAATCGGGTTTGAAATTCCGTACATCGTTGACGGCAATGGACCAATCACGTATAAAAGCAAGTCCATGAGAAAGTAGCACGAGACATCGAAACCGGAGATTATGTATGCGGCAGCCTATCCTGCTCGCAAATCCACAGCCGTATTAAGTCGCTTCCACCTACCTATACCACTGGCTTCTGATCTGGCGATGCTCTTTAACCTAGCTCACGTAGAGAAATTTAGGGGGGGTTAGGCGATCGGGAGTGAATACCCGATCCCTCAAACTAATAGGTTTAGTAACCTCAAACAATAGCGCCATGCACTTTTTATCGCCAATGATAAGCTGTTCGCCCTGAAAAATGCAAAAAGAAATGTGCAGATAGCACAGCGTACGATAGGAACGCTTAATACCTGGAATTCAAAAATAATACGCAGACAGAGGCACACAAACAAATTTAATAACAAAATTATTAAAAAGAAAAAAAAATATCCAAGTAGGTAACAAGCAAAAAAAATAAATATGTGTGTAATATTGGTCAGGCGCAGCTGAATAACAATTATTAACCGATTCAGATCTGAGTTGGTTATACAACGATCATACAATCGAGGTTGTCTCTCGATTCTGGCAAACAAGCTATATAAATTAGGTTGGCGAATAGTAATCTTCTTCGTAGCCACGTAATTACACTACCCGAACTCTTGGAAAATAAGCGCAATATCGTCACACGCTTCGTGACGAATCAATCAAACAAAAAGTATATAAAATAAGGCAGCTCACCCTGTTTTTCGCAGTACACCACTGGCTAGTACGGCCCTGTGCTGGTAGTCTTCCCAAACGTCAAACAACCAATGTTGATGATTTAACCTCACAAAAACTATCACGTCGTAACAGGTAATCGCAGATAGCAGCTTCTGTGTTAATTCGATTTAAGCATAAACGTATCGGTGTTGATGGTAGATAAAAGAATGGTGGTGATGGTAAATAGTAGTTAGTGATAAGATGTATATATATAAAAACCAAACTGAGGTCGGTGCAAATCAATTTCAATCTCGTTACCAGTGGTTAAATAATCCTACCGAAGCAGATAACGCTCACGAATCTTCGATTTTGCGAAATAATAATCACTAGTGAAATGATCCCGAATTTACGGTAAGTGAAATCCTACTAACTTGCACTTTAATAAACACTAATGATTTCCAACTGATAATTCAATCTCGTTAACTTTTAGCCGATCTCAATAATTTCTACTGTTCTCACAATCAATGCTAATCAGAAGATGGAAAAATGTGTCCGCTTATCAAACAAGGAACGCCAATTGCCCTAGCTAAAATTTCCTAAATAAATGTCAACAAAACTAAAGTAAACGTAGGTGAGGTTATCGACCTACGATTTAAATAATTGTAAATTAATTATCGTGTTGTAGGTGACGAAGGCGTTCTGTAACCGCTTAGAAGCTAAGGGTGAAAAAAGAAGGTTACATGTAGTTGCTTTAAAAATTGGTGTGTCGGACAACGAACGATGAAATCCACATCGACGTCCGATTTGCTGTGTAACTTAATTACCTACCTACCGTACGGTGTGACCTTTGTATAATAATAAGTTTCAAAATTGCATTGGCCAACGATAATTCAAAATGTTGACGTTTGCAGAGGTCCCTGTCGAAATTGGTATTTTCCAATTACAATTGAATCTCGAGTTGTATCGAACGTTCTTGCAATCGTAATTTTCTTATTTAATTTGGGTTGTTTTTAGTTATGGAAAGATCGTTTCCAGCTCACCGTTGAAGTTTGTCGTTTAATTTTCAAATCATTCTATCGATTCGTGTTCCTTTAACTTTTTGAATCGGGTTTGAAATTCCGTACATCGTTGACGGCAATGGACCAATCACGTATAAAAGCAAGTCCATGAGAAAGAAGCACGAGACATCGAAACCGGAGATTATGTAGTTGCTTTAAAAATTGGTGTGTCGGACAACGAACGTTCAAATCCACATCGACGTCCGATTTGCTGTGTAACTTAATTACCTACCTACCGTACGGTGTGACCTTTGTTTAATAATAAGTTTCAAAATTGCATTGGCCAACGATAATTCAAAATGTTGACGTTTGCAGAGGACGCTGTCGAAATTTGTTATTTTCACACCGGCGAGAAACCATTCGAACAGGAAGATTCGTTAGATTTTAATTGCACCGTTTTCACCGATTCGAAATCTCTCGTACCGGCCTCAAATCGTGATTTACTCGTGAAGGCACATCTGGAAAATAACGAGACACATTGGCATGGTTTAATAATAATACGTTTAAAATCTTGGAAATTTAATAAAATTTCGACATAAGCGCGTTCGATTGGCGTGTGTGAACGTGGTTTAATTTTTGTCGATTCGCGAGTGAATGTTAGATGGCAGTGCCGGAGCGACCTGTCATTACCTAACACTTTACAATTGAATCTCGAGTTGTATCGAACGTTCTTGCAATCGTAATTTTCTTATTTAATTTGGGTTGTTTTTAGTTATGGAAAGATCGTTTCCAGCTCACCGTTGAAGTTTGTCGTTTAATTTTCAAATCGTTCTATCGATTTGTGTTCCTTTCACTTTTTGAATCGGGTTTGAAATTCCGTACATCGTTGACGGCAATGGACCAATCACGTATAAAAGCAAGTCCATGAGAAAGAAGCACGAGACATCGAAACCGGAGATTATGTAGTTGCTTTAAAAATTGGTGTGTCGGACAACGAACGTTCAAATCCACATCGACGTCCGATTTGCTGTGTAACTTAATTACCTACCTACCGTACGGTGTGACCTTTGTTTAATAATAAGTTTCAAAATTGCATTGGCCAACGATAATTCAAAATGTTGACGTTTGCAGAGGTCCCTGTCGAAATTGGTATTTTCCAATTACAATTGAATCTCGAGTTGTATCGAACGTTCTTGCAATCGTAATTTTCTTATTTAATTTGGGTTGTTTTTAGTTATGGAAAGATCGTTTCCAGCTCACCGTTGAAGTTTGTCGTTTAATTTTCAAATCGTTCTATCGATTCGTGTTCCTTTCACTTTTTGAATCGGGTTTGAAATTCCGTACATCGTTGACGGCAATGGACCAATCACGTATAAAAGCAAGTCCATGAGAAAGAAGCACGAGACATCGAAACCGGAGATTATGTAGTTGCTTTAAAAATTGGTGTGTCGGACAACGAACGATGAAATCCACATCGACGTCCGATTTGCTGTGTAACTTAATTACCTACCTACCGTACGGTGTGACCTTTGTATAATAATAAGTTTCAAAATTGCATTGGCCAACGATAATTCAAAATGTTGACGTTTGCAGAGGTCCCTGTCGAAATTGGTATTTTCCAATTACAATTGAATCTCGAGTTGTATCGAACGTTCTTGCAATCGTAATTTTCTTATTTAATTTGGGTTGTTTTTAGTTATGGAAAGATCGTTTCCAGCTCACCGTTGAAGTTTGTCGTTTAATTTTCAAATCATTCTATCGATTCGTGTTCCTTTAACTTTTTGAATCGGGTTTGAAATTCCGTACATCGTTGACGGCAATGGACCAATCACGTATAAAAGCAAGTCCATGAGAAAGAAGCACGAGACATCGAAACCGGAGATTATGTAGTTGCTTTAAAAATTGGTGTGTCGGACAACGAACGATGAAATCCACATCGACGTCCGATTTGCTGTGTAACTTAATTACCTACCTACCGTACGGTGTGACCTTTGTTTAATAATAAGTTTCAAAATTGCATTGGCCAACGATAATTCAAAATGTTGACGTTTGCAGAGGACGCTGTCGAAATTTGTTATTTTCACACCGGCGAGAAACCATTCGAACAGGAAGATTCGTTAGATTTTAATTGCACCGTTTTCACCGATTCGAAATCTCTCGTACCGGCCTCAAATAGTGATTTACTCGTGAAGGCACATCTGGAAAATAACGAGACACATCGACATGGTTTAATAATAATACGTTTAAAATCTTGGAAATTTAATAAAATTTCGACATAAGCGCGTTCGATTGGCGTGTGTGAACGTGGTTTAATTTTTGTCGATTCGCGAGTGAATGTTAGTTGGCAGTGCCGTAGCGACCTGTCATTACCTAACACTTTACAATTGAATCTCGAGTTGTATCGAACGTTCTTGCAATCGTAATTTTCTTATTTAATTTGGGTTGTTTTTAGTTATGGAAAGATCGTTTCCAGCTCACCGTTGAAGTTTGTCGTTTAATTTTCAAATCGTTCTATCGATTCGTGTTCCTTTAACTTTTTGAATCGGGTTTGAAATTCCGTACATCGTTGACGGCAATGGACCAATCACGTATAAAAGCAAGTCCATGAGAAAGAAGCACGAGACATCGAAACCGGAGATTATGTAGTTGCTTTAAAAATTGGTGTGTCGGACAACGAACGTTCAAATCCACATCGACGTCCGATTTGCTGTGTAACTTAATTACCTACCTACCGTACGGTGTGACCTTTGTTTAATAATAAGTTTCAAAATTGCATTGGCCAACGATAATTCAAAATGTTGACGTTTGCAGAGGACGCTGTCGAAATTTGTTATTTTCACACCGGCGAGAAACCATTCGAACAGGAAGATTCGTTAGATTTTAATTGCACCGTTTTCACCGATTCGAAATCTCTCGTACCGGCCTCAAATCGTGATTTACTCGTGAAGGCACATCTGGAAAATAACGAGACACATCGACATGGTTTAATAATAATACGTTTAAAATCTTGGAAATTTAATAAAATTTCGACATAAGCGCGTTCGATTGGCGTGTGTGAACGTGGTTTAATTTTTGTCGATTCGCGAGTGAATGTTAGTTGGCAGTGCCGTAGCGACCTGTCATTACCTAACACTTTACAATTGAATCTCGAGTTGTATCGAACGTTCTTGCAATCGTAATTTTCTTATTTAATTTGGGTTGTTTTTAGTTATGGAAAGATCGTTTGCAGCTCACCGTTGAAGTTTGTCGTTTAATTTTCAAATCATTCTATCGATTCGTGTTCCTTTAACTTTTTGAATCGGGTTTGAAATTCCGTACATCGTTGACGGCAATGGACCAATCACGTATAAAAGCAAGTCCATGAGAAAGAAGCACGAGACATCGAAACCGGAGATTATGTAGTTGCTTTAAAAATTGGTGTGTCGGACAACGAACGATGAAATCCACATCGACGTCCGATTTGCTGTGTAACTTAATTACCTACCTACCGTACGGTGTGACCTTTGTATAATAATAAGTTTCAAAATTGCATTGGCCAACGATAATTCAAAATGTTGACGTTTGCAGAGGTCCCTGTCGAAATTGGTATTTTCCAATTACAATTGAATCTCGAGTTGTATCGAACGTTCTTGCAATCGTAATTTTCTTATTTAATTTGGGTTGTTTTTAGTTATGGAAAGATCGTTTCCAGCTCACCGTTGAAGTTTGTCGTTTAATTTTCAAATCATTCTATCGATTCGTGTTCCTTTAACTTTTTGAATCGGGTTTGAAATTCCGTACATCGTTGACGGCAATGGACCAATCACGTATAAAAGCAAGTCCATGAGAAAGAAGCACGAGACATCGAAACCGGAGATTATGTAGTTGCTTTAAAAATTGGTGTGTCGGACAACGAACGATCAAATCCACATCGACGTCCGATTTGCTGTGTAACTTAATTACCTACCTACCGTACGGTGTGACCTTTGTATAATAATAAGTTTCAAAATTGCATTGGCCAACGATAATTCAAAATGTTGACGTTTGCAGAGGTCCCTGTCGAAATTGGTATTTTCCAATTACAATTGAATCTCGAGTTGTATCGAACGTTCTTGCAATCGTAATTTTCTTATTTAATTTGGGTTGTTTTTAGTTATGGAAAGATCGTTTCCAGCTCACCGTTGAAGTTTGTCGTTTAATTTTCAAATCATTCTATCGATTCGTGTTCCTTTAACTTTTTGAATCGGGTTTGAAATTCCGTACATCGTTGACGGCAATGGACCAATCACGTATAAAAGCAAGTCCATGAGAAAGAAGCACGAGACATCGAAACCGGAGATTATGTAGTTGCTTTAAAAATTGGTGTGTCGGACAACGAACGTTCAAATCCACATCGACGTCCGATTTGCTGTGTAACTTAATTACCTACCTACCGTACGGTGTGACCTTTGTTTAATAATAAGTTTCAAAATTGCATTGGCCAACGATAATTCAAAATGTTGACGTTTGCAGAGGACGCTGTCGAAATTTGTTATTTTCACACCGGCGAGAAACCATTCGAACAGGAAGATTCGTTAGATTTTAATTGCACCGTTTTCACCGATTCGAAATCTCTCGTACCGGCCTCAAATCGTGATTTACTCGTGAAGGCACATCTGGAAAATAACGAGACACATTGACATGGTTTAATAATAATACGTTTAAAATCTTGGAAATTTAATAAAATTTCGACATAAGCGCGTTCGATTGGCGTGTGTGAACGTGGTTTAATTTTTGTCGATTCGCGAGTGAATGTTAGATGGCAGTGCCGGAGCGACCTGTCATTACCTAACACTTTACAATTGAATCTCGAGTTGTATCGAACGTTCTTGCAATCGTAATTTTCTTATTTAATTTGGGTTGTTTTTAGTTATGGAAAGATCGTTTCCAGCTCACCGTTGAAGTTTGTCGTTTAATTTTCAAATCGTTCTATCGATTCGTGTTCCTTTCACTTTTTGAATCGGGTTTGAAATTCCGTACATCGTTGACGGCAATGGACCAATCACGTATAAAAGCAAGTCCATGAGAAAGTAGCACGAGACATCGAAACCGGAGATTATGTATGCGGCAGCCTATCCTGCTCGCAAATCCACAGCCGTATTAAGTCGCTTCCACCTACCTATACCACTGGCTTCTGATCTGGCGATGCTCTTTAACCTAGCTCACGTAGAGAAATTTAGGGGGGGTTAGGCGATCGGGAGTGAATACCCGATCCCTCAAACTAATAGGTTTAGTAACCTCAAACAATAGCGCCATGCACTTTTTATCGCCAATGATAAGCTGTTCGCCCTGAAAAATGCAAAAAGAAATGTGCAGATAGCACAGCGTACGATAGGAACGCTTAATACCTGGAATTCAAAAATAATACGCAGACAGAGGCACACAAACAAATTTAATAACAAAATTATTAAAAAGAAAAAAAAATATCCAAGTAGGTAACAAGCAAAAAAAATAAATATGTGTGTAATATTGGTCAGGCGCAGCTGAATAACAATTATTAACCGATTCAGATCTGAGTTGGTTATACAACGATCATACAATCGAGGTTGTCTCTCGATTCTGGCAAACAAGCTATATAAATTAGGTTGGCGAATAGTAATCTTCTTCGTAGCCACGTAATTACACTACCCGAACTCTTGGAAAATAAGCGCAATATCGTCACACGCTTCGTGACGAATCAATCAAACAAAAAGTATATAAAATAAGGCAGCTCACCCTGTTTTTCGCAGTACACCACTGGCTAGTACGGCCCTGTGCTGGTAGTCTTCCCAAACGTCAAACAACCAATGTTGATGATTTAACCTCACAAAAACTATCACGTCGTAACAGGTAATCGCAGATAGCAGCTTCTGTGTTAATTCGATTTAAGCATAAACGTATCGGTGTTGATGGTAGATAAAAGAATGGTGGTGATGGTAAATAGTAGTTAGTGATAAGATGTATATATATAAAAACCAAACTGAGGTCGGTGCAAATCAATTTCAATCTCGTTACCAGTGGTTAAATAATCCTACCGAAGCAGATAACGCTCACGAATCTTCGATTTTGCGAAATAATAATCACTAGTGAAATGATCCCGAATTTACGGTAAGTGAAATCCTACTAACTTGCACTTTAATAAACACTAATGATTTCCAACTGATAATTCAATCTCGTTAACTTTTAGCCGATCTCAATAATTTCTACTGTTCTCACAATCAATGCTAATCAGAAGATGGAAAAATGTGTCCGCTTATCAAACAAGGAACGCCAATTGCCCTAGCTAAAATTTCCTAAATAAATGTCAACAAAACTAAAGTAAACGTAGGTGAGGTTATCGACCTACGATTTAAATAATTGTAAATTAATTATCGTGTTGTAGGTGACGAAGGCGTTCTGTAACCGCTTAGAAGCTAAGGGTGAAAAAAGAAGGTTACATGTAGTTGCTTTAAAAATTGGTGTGTCGGACAACGAACGATGAAATCCACATCGACGTCCGATTTGCTGTGTAACTTAATTACCTACCTACCGTACGGTGTGACCTTTGTATAATAATAAGTTTCAAAATTGCATTGGCCAACGATAATTCAAAATGTTGACGTTTGCAGAGGTCCCTGTCGAAATTGGTATTTTCCAATTACAATTGAATCTCGAGTTGTATCGAACGTTCTTGCAATCGTAATTTTCTTATTTAATTTGGGTTGTTTTTAGTTATGGAAAGATCGTTTCCAGCTCACCGTTGAAGTTTGTCGTTTAATTTTCAAATCATTCTATCGATTCGTGTTCCTTTAACTTTTTGAATCGGGTTTGAAATTCCGTACATCGTTGACGGCAATGGACCAATCACGTATAAAAGCAAGTCCATGAGAAAGAAGCACGAGACATCGAAACCGGAGATTATGTAGTTGCTTTAAAAATTGGTGTGTCGGACAACGAACGTTCAAATCCACATCGACGTCCGATTTCCTGTGTAACTTAATTACCTACCTACCGTACGGTGTGACCTTTGTTTAATAATAAGTTTCAAAATTGCATTGGCCAACGATAATTCAAAATGTTGACGTTTGCAGAGGACGCTGTCGAAATTTGTTATTTTCACACCGGCGAGAAACCATTCGAACAGGAAGATTCGTTAGATTTTAATTGCACCGTTTTCACCGATTCGAAATCTCTCGTACCGGCCTCAAATCGTGATTTACTCGTGAAGGCACATCTGGAAAATAACGAGACACATTGGCATGGTTTAATATTAATACGTTTAAAATCTTGGAAATTTAATAAAATTTGGACATAAGCGCGTTCGATTGGCGTGTGTGAACGTGGTTTAATTTTTGTCGATTCGCGAGTGAATGTTAGTTGGCAGTGCCGTAGCGACCTGTCATTACCTAACACTTTACAATTGAATCTCGAGTTGTATCGAACGTTCTTGCAATCGTAATTTTCTTATTTAATTTGGGTTGTTTTTAGTTATGGAAAGATCGTTTCCAGCTCACCGTTGAAGTTTGTCGTTTAATTTTCAAATCGTTCTATCGATTTGTGTTCCTTTCACTTTTTGAATCGGGTTTGAAATTCCGTACATCGTTGACGGCAATGGACCAATCACGTATAAAAGCAAGTCCATGAGAAAGAAGCACGAGACATCGAAACCGGAGATTATGTAGTTGCTTTAAAAATTGGTGTGTCGGACAACGAACGTTCAAATCCACATCGACGTCCGATTTGCTGTGTAACTTAATTACCTACCTACCGTACGGTGTGACCTTTGTTTAATAATAAGTTTCAAAATTGCATTGGCCAACGATAATTCAAAATGTTGACGTTTGCAGAGGTCCCTGTCGAAATTGGTATTTTCCAATTACAATTGAATCTCGAGTTGTATCGAACGTTCTTGCAATCGTAATTTTCTTATTTAATTTGGGTTGTTTTTAGTTATGGAAAGATCGTTTCCAGCTCACCGTTGAAGTTTGTCGTTTAATTTTCAAATCGTTCTATCGATTCGTGTTCCTTTCACTTTTTGAATCGGGTTTGAAATTCCGTACATCGTTGACGGCAATGGACCAATCACGTATAAAAGCAAGTCCATGAGAAAGAAGCACGAGACATCGAAACCGGAGATTATGTAGTTGCTTTAAAAATTGGTGTGTCGGACAACGAACGATGAAATCCACATCGACGTCCGATTTGCTGTGTAACTTAATTACCTACCTACCGTACGGTGTGACCTTTGTATAATAATAAGTTTCAAAATTGCATTGGCCAACGATAATTCAAAATGTTGACGTTTGCAGAGGTCCCTGTCGAAATTGGTATTTTCCAATTACAATTGAATCTCGAGTTGTATCGAACGTTCTTGCAATCGTAATTTTCTTATTTAATTTGGGTTGTTTTTAGTTATGGAAAGATCGTTTCCAGCTCACCGTTGAAGTTTGTCGTTTAATTTTCAAATCATTCTATCGATTCGTGTTCCTTTAACTTTTTGAATCGGGTTTGAAATTCCGTACATCGTTGACGGCAATGGACCAATCACGTATAAAAGCAAGTCCATGAGAAAGAAGCACGAGACATCGAAACCGGAGATTATGTAGTTGCTTTAAAAATTGGTGTGTCGGACAACGAACGATCAAATCCACATCGACGTCCGATTTGCTGTGTAACTTAATTACCTACCTACCGTACGGTGTGACCTTTGTTTAATAATAAGTTTCAAAATTGCATTGGCCAACGATAATTCAAAATGTTGACGTTTGCAGAGGACGCTGTCGAAATTTGTTATTTTCACACCGGCGAGAAACCATTCGAACAGGAAGATTTGTTAGATTTTAATTGCACCGTTTTCACCGATTCGTAATCTCTCGTACCGGCCTCAAATCGTGATTTACTCGTGAAGGCACATCTGGAAAATAACGAGACACATTGACATGGTTTAATAATAATACGTTTAAAATCTTGGAAATTTAATAAAATTTCGACATAAGCGCGTTCGATTGGCGTGTGTGAACGTGGTTTAATTTTTGTCGATTCGCGAGTGAATGTTAGATGGCAGTGCCGTAGCGATCTGTCATTAGCTAACACTTTACAATTGAATCTCGAGTTGTATCGAACGTTCTTGCAATCGTAATTTTCTTATTTAATTTGGGTTGTTTTTAGTTATGGAAAGATCGTTTCCAGCTCACCGTTGAAGTTTGTCGTTTAATTTTCAAATCGTTCTATCGATTCGTGTTCCTTTCACTTTTTGAATCGGGTTTGAAATTCCGTACATCGTTGACGGCAATGGACCAAACACGTATAAAAGCAAGTCCATGAAAAAGAAGCACGAGACATCGAAACCGGAGATTATGTAGTTGCTTTAAAAATTAGTGTGTCGGACAACGAACGATGAAATCCACATCGACGTCCGATTTGCTGTGTAACTTAATTACCTACCTACCGTACGGTGTGACCTTTGTATAATAATAAGTTTCAAAATTGCATTGGCCAACGATAATTCAAAATGTTGACGTTTGCAGAGGTCCCTGTCGAAATTGGTATTTTCCAATTACAATTGAATCTCGAGTTGTATCGAACGTTCTTGCAATCGTAATTTTCTTATTTAATTTGGGTTGTTTTTAGTTATGGAAAGATCGTTTCCAGCTCACCGTTGAAGTTTGTCGTTTAATTTTCAAATCATTCTATCGATTCGTGTTCCTTTAACTTTTTGAATCGGGTTTGAAATTCCGTACATCGTTGACGGCAATGGACCAATCACGTATAAAAGCAAGTCCATGAGAAAGAAGCACGAGACATCGAAACCGGAGATTATGTAGTTGCTTTAAAAATTGGTGTGTCGGACAACGAACGTTCAAATCCACATCGACGTCCGATTTGCTGTGTAACTTAATTACCTACCTACCGTACGGTGTGACCTTTGTTTAATAATAAGTTTCAAAATTGCATTGGCCAACGATAATTCAAAATGTTGACGTTTGCAGAGGTCCCTGTCGAAATTGGTATTTTCCAATTACAATTGAATCTCGAGTTGTATCGAACGTTCTTGCAATCGTAATTTTCTTATTTAATTTGGGTTGTTTTTAGTTATGGAAAGATCGTTTCCAGCTCACCGTTGAAGTTTGTCGTTTAATTTTCAAATCATTCTATCGATTCGTGTTCCTTTAACTTTTTGAATCGGGTTTGAAATTCCGTACATCGTTGACGGCAATGGACCAATCACGTATAAAAGCAAGTCCATGAGAAAGAAGCACGAGACATCGAAACCGGAGATTATGTAGTTGCTTTAAAAATTGGTGTGTCGGACAACGAACGATGAAATCCACATCGACGTCCGATTTGCTGTGTAACTTAATTACCTACCTACCGTACGGTGTGACCTTTGTTTAATAATAAGTTTCAAAATTGCATTGGCCAACGATAATTCAAAATGTTGACGTTTGCAGAGGACGCTGTCGAAATTTGTTATTTTCACACCGGCGAGAAACCATTCGAACAGGAAGATTCGTTAGATTTTAATTGCACCGTTTTCACCGATTCGAAATCTCTCGTACCGGCCTCAAATAGTGATTTACTCGTGAAGGCACATCTGGAAAATAACGAGACACATCGACATGGTTTAATAATAATACGTTTAAAATCTTGGAAATTTAATAAAATTTCGACATAAGCGCGTTCGATTGGCGTGTGTGAACGTGGTTTAATTTTTGTCGATTCGCGAGTGAATGTTAGTTGGCAGTGCCGTAGCGACCTGTCATTACCTAACACTTTACAATTGAATCTCGAGTTGTATCGAACGTTCTTGCAATCGTAATTTTCTTATTTAATTTGGGTTGTTTTTAGTTATGGAAAGATCGTTTCCAGCTCACCGTTGAAGTTTGTCGTTTAATTTTCAAATCGTTCTATCGATTCGTGTTCCTTTAACTTTTTGAATCGGGTTTGAAATTCCGTACATCGTTGACGGCAATGGACCAATCACGTATAAAAGCAAGTCCATGAGAAAGAAGCACGAGACATCGAAACCGGAGATTATGTAGTTGCTTTAAAAATTGGTGTGTCGGACAACGAACGTTCAAATCCACATCGACGTCCGATTTGCTGTGTAACTTAATTACCTACCTACCGTACGGTGTGACCTTTGTTTAATAATAAGTTTCAAAATTGCATTGGCCAACGATAATTCAAAATGTTGACGTTTGCAGAGGACGCTGTCGAAATTTGTTATTTTCACACCGGCGAGAAACCATTCGAACAGGAAGATTCGTTAGATTTTAATTGCACCGTTTTCACCGATTCGAAATCTCTCGTACCGGCCTCAAATCGTGATTTACTCGTGAAGGCACATCTGGAAAATAACGAGACACATCGACATGGTTTAATAATAATACGTTTAAAATCTTGGAAATTTAATAAAATTTCGACATAAGCGCGTTCGATTGGCGTGTGTGAACGTGGTTTAATTTTTGTCGATTCGCGAGTGAATGTTAGTTGGCAGTGCCGTAGCGACCTGTCATTACCTAACACTTTACAATTGAATCTCGAGTTGTATCGAACGTTCTTGCAATCGTAATTTTCTTATTTAATTTGGGTTGTTTTTAGTTATGGAAAGATCGTTTCCAGCTCACCGTTGAAGTTTGTCGTTTAATTTTCAAATCATTCTATCGATTCGTGTTCCTTTAACTTTTTGAATCGGGTTTGAAATTCCGTACATCGTTGACGGCAATGGACCAATCACGTATAAAAGCAAGTCCATGAGAAAGAAGCACGAGACATCGAAACCGGAGATTATGTAGTTGCTTTAAAAATTGGTGTGTCGGACAACGAACGATGAAATCCACATCGACGTCCGATTTGCTGTGTAACTTAATTACCTACCTACCGTACGGTGTGACCTTTGTATAATAATAAGTTTCAAAATTGCATTGGCCAACGATAATTCAAAATGTTGACGTTTGCAGAGGTCCCTGTCGAAATTGGTATTTTCCAATTACAATTGAATCTCGAGTTGTATCGAACGTTCTTGCAATCGTAATTTTCTTATTTAATTTGGGTTGTTTTTAGTTATGGAAAGATCGTTTCCAGCTCACCGTTGAAGTTTGTCGTTTAATTTTCAAATCATTCTATCGATTCGTGTTCCTTTAACTTTTTGAATCGGGTTTGAAATTCCGTACATCGTTGACGGCAATGGACCAATCACGTATAAAAGCAAGTCCATGAGAAAGAAGCACGAGACATCGAAACCGGAGATTATGTAGTTGCTTTAAAAATTGGTGTGTCGGACAACGAACGATGAAATCCACATCGACGTCCGATTTGCTGTGTAACTTAATTACCTACCTACCGTACGGTGTGACCTTTGTATAATAATAAGTTTCAAAATTGCATTGGCCAACGATAATTCAAAATGTTGACGTTTGCAGAGGTCCCTGTCGAAATTGGTATTTTCCAATTACAATTGAATCTCGAGTTGTATCGAACGTTCTTGCAATCGTAATTTTCTTATTTAATTTGGGTTGTTTTTAGTTATGGAAAGATCGTTTCCAGCTCACCGTTGAAGTTTGTCGTTTAATTTTCAAATCATTCTATCGATTCGTGTTCCTTTAACTTTTTGAATCGGGTTTGAAATTCCGTACATCGTTGACGGCAATGGACCAATCACGTATAAAAGCAAGTCCATGAGAAAGAAGCACGAGACATCGAAACCGGAGATTATGTAGTTGCTTTAAAAATTGGTGTGTCGGACAACGAACGTTCAAATCCACATCGACGTCCGATTTGCTGTGTAACTTAATTACCTACCTACCGTACGGTGTGACCTTTGTTTAATAATAAGTTTCAAAATTGCATTGGCCAACGATAATTCAAAATGTTGACGTTTGCAGAGGACGCTGTCGAAATTTGTTATTTTCACACCGGCGAGAAACCATTCGAACAGGAAGATTCGTTAGATTTTAATTGCACCGTTTTCACCGATTCGAAATCTCTCGTACCGGCCTCAAATCGTGATTTACTCGTGAAGGCACATCTGGAAAATAACGAGACACATCGACATGGTTTAATAATAATACGTTTAAAATCTTGGAAATTTAATAAAATTTCGACATAAGCGCGTTCGATTGGCGTGTGTGAACGTGGTTTAATTTTTGTCGATTCGCGAGTGAATGTTAGTTGGCAGTGCCGTAGCGACCTGTCATTACCTAACACTTTACAATTGAATCTCGAGTTGTATCGAACGTTCTTGCAATCGTAATTTTCTTATTTAATTTGGGTTGTTTTTAGTTATGGAAAGATCGTTTCCAGCTCACCGTTGAAGTTTGTCGTTTAATTTTCAAATCGTTCTATCGATTCGTGTTCCTTTCACTTTTTGAATCGGGTTTGAAATTCCGTACATCGTTGACGGCAATGGACCAATCACGTATAAAAGCAAGTCCATGAGAAAGAAGCACGAGACATCGAAACCGGAGATTATGTAGTTGCTTTAAAAATTGGTGTGTCGGACAACGAACGTTCAAATCCACATCGACGTCCGATTTGCTGTGTAACTTAATTACCTACCTACCGTACGGTGTGACCTTTGTTTAATAATAAGTTTCAAAATTGCATTGGCCAACGATAATTCAAAATGTTGACGTTTGCAGAGGACGCTGTCGAAATTTGTTATTTTCACACCGGCGAGAAACCATTCGAACAGGAAGATTCGTTAGATTTTAATTGCACCGTTTTCACCGATTCGAAATCTCTCGTACCGGCCTCAAATCGTGATTTACTCGTGAAGGCACATCTGGAAAATAACGAGACACATCGACATGGTTTAATAATAATACGTTTAAAATCTTGGAAATTTAATAAAATTTCGACATAAGCGCGTTCGATTGGCGTGTGTGAACGTGGTTTAATTTTTGTCGATTCGCGAGTGAATGTTAGTTGGCAGTGCCGTAGCGACCTGTCATTACCTAACACTTTACAATTGAATCTCGAGTTGTATCGAACGTTCTTGCAATCGTAATTTTCTTATTTAATTTGGGTTGTTTTTAGTTATGGAAAGATCGTTTCCAGCTCACCGTTGAAGTTTGTCGTTTAATTTTCAAATCATTCTATCGATTCGTGTTCCTTTAACTTTTTGAATCGGGTTTGAAATTCCGTACATCGTTGACGGCAATGGACCAATCACGTATAAAAGCAAGTCCATGAGAAAGAAGCACGAGACATCGAAACCGGAGATTATGTAGTTGCTTTAAAAATTGGTGTGTCGGACAACGAACGATGAAATCCACATCGACGTCCGATTTGCTGTGTAACTTAATTACCTACCTACCGTACGGTGTGACCTTTGTATAATAATAAGTTTCAAAATTGCATTGGCCAACGATAATTCAAAATGTTGACGTTTGCAGAGGTCCCTGTCGAAATTGGTATTTTCCAATTACAATTGAATCTCGAGTTGTATCGAACGTTCTTGCAATCGTAATTTTCTTATTTAATTTGGGTTGTTTTTAGTTATGGAAAGATCGTTTCCAGCTCACCGTTGAAGTTTGTCGTTTAATTTTCAAATCATTCTATCGATTCGTGTTCCTTTAACTTTTTGAATCGGGTTTGAAATTCCGTACATCGTTGACGGCAATGGACCAATCACGTATAAAAGCAAGTCCATGAGAAAGAAGCACGAGACATCGAAACCGGAGATTATGTAGTTGCTTTAAAAATTGGTGTGTCGGACAACGAACGATGAAATCCACATCGACGTCCGATTTGCTGTGTAACTTAATTACCTACCTACCGTACGGTGTGACCTTTGTATAATAATAAGTTTCAAAATTGCATTGGCCAACGATAATTCAAAATGTTGACGTTTGCAGAGGTCCCTGTCGAAATTGGTATTTTCCAATTACAATTGAATCTCGAGTTGTATCGAACGTTCTTGCAATCGTAATTTTCTTATTTAATTTGGGTTGTTTTTAGTTATGGAAAGATCGTTTCCAGCTCACCGTTGAAGTTTGTCGTTTAATTTTCAAATCATTCTATCGATTCGTGTTCCTTTAACTTTTTGAATCGGGTTTGAAATTCCGTACATCGTTGACGGCAATGGACCAATCACGTATAAAAGCAAGTCCATGAGAAAGAAGCACGAGACATCGAAACCGGAGATTATGTAGTTGCTTTAAAAATTGGTGTGTCGGACAACGAACGTTCAAATCCACATCGACGTCCGATTTGCTGTGTAACTTAATTACCTACCTACCGTACGGTGTGACCTTTGTTTAATAATAAGTTTCAAAATTGCATTGGCCAACGATAATTCAAAATGTTGACGTTTGCAGAGGACGCTGTCGAAATTTGTTATTTTCACACCGGCGAGAAACCATTCGAACAGGAAGATTCGTTAGATTTTAATTGCACCGTTTTCACCGATTCGAAATCTCTCGTACCGGCCTCAAATCGTGATTTACTCGTGAAGGCACATCTGGAAAATAACGAGACACATCGACATGGTTTAATAATAATACGTTTAAAATCTTGGAAATTTAATAAAATTTCGACATAAGCGCGTTCGATTGGCGTGTGTGAACGTGGTTTAATTTTTGTCGATTCGCGAGTGAATGTTAGTTGGCAGTGCCGTAGCGACCTGTCATTACCTAACACTTTACAATTGAATCTCGAGTTGTATCGAACGTTCTTGCAATCGTAATTTTCTTATTTAATTTGGGTTGTTTTTAGTTATGGAAAGATCGTTTCCAGCTCACCGTTGAAGTTTGTCGTTTAATTTTCAAATCATTCTATCGATTCGTGTTCCTTTAACTTTTTGAATCGGGTTTGAAATTCCGTACATCGTTGACGGCAATGGACCAATCACGTATAAAAGCAAGTCCATGAGAAAGAAGCACGAGACATCGAAACCGGAGATTATGTAGTTGCTTTAAAAATTGGTGTGTCGGACAACGAACGATGAAATCCACATCGACGTCCGATTTGCTGTGTAACTTAATTACCTACCTACCGTACGGTGTGACCTTTGTATAATAATAAGTTTCAAAATTGCATTGGCCAACGATAATTCAAAATGTTGACGTTTGCAGAGGTCCCTGTCGAAATTGGTATTTTCCAATTACAATTGAATCTCGAGTTGTATCGAACGTTCTTGCAATCGTAATTTTCTTATTTAATTTGGGTTGTTTTTAGTTATGGAAAGATCGTTTCCAGCTCATCGTTGAAGTTTGTCGTTTAATTTTCAAATCATTCTATCGATTCGTGTTCCTTTAACTTTTTGAATCGGGTTTGAAATTCCGTACATCGTTGACGGCAATGGACCAATCACGTATAAAAGCAAGTCCATGAGAAAGAAGCACGAGACATCGAAACCGGAGATTATGTAGTTGCTTTAAAAATTGGTGTGTCGGACAACGAACGATGAAATCCACATCGACGTCCGATTTGCTGTGTAACTTAATTACCTACCTACCGTACGGTGTGACCTTTGTATAATAATAAGTTTCAAAATTGCATTGGCCAACGATAATTCAAAATGTTGACGTTTGCAGAGGTCCCTGTCGAAATTGGTATTTTCCAATTACAATTGAATCTCGAGTTGTATCGAACGTTCTTGCAATCGTAATTTTCTTATTTAATTTGGGTTGTTTTTAGTTATGGAAAGATCGTTTCCAGCTCACCGTTGAAGTTTGTCGTTTAATTTTCAAATCATTCTATCGATTCGTGTTCCTTTAACTTTTTGAATCGGGTTTGAAATTCCGTACATCGTTGACGGCAATGGACCAATCACGTATAAAAGCAAGTCCATGAGAAAGAAGCACGAGACATCGAAACCGGAGATTATGTAGTTGCTTTAAAAATTGGTGTGTCGGACAACGAACGATGAAATCCACATCGACGTCCGATTTGCTGTGTAACTTAATTACCTACCTACCGTACGGTGTGACCTTTGTATAATAATAAGTTTCAAAATTGCATTGGCCAACGATAATTCAAAATGTTGACGTTTGCAGAGGTCCCTGTCGAAATTGGTATTTTCCAATTACAATTGAATCTCGAGTTGTATCGAACGTTCTTGCAATCGTAATTTTCTTATTTAATTTGGGTTGTTTTTAGTTATGGAAAGATCGTTTCCAGCTCACCGTTGAAGTTTGTCGTTTAATTTTCAAATCATTCTATCGATTCGTGTTCCTTTAACTTTTTGAATCGGGTTTGAAATTCCGTACATCGTTGACGGCAATGGACCAATCACGTATAAAAGCAAGTCCATGAGAAAGAAGCACGAGACATCGAAACCGGAGATTATGTAGTTGCTTTAAAAATTGGTGTGTCGGACAACGAACGATGAAATCCACATCGACGTCCGATTTGCTGTGTAACTTAATTACCTACCTACCGTACGGTGTGACCTTTGTATAATAATAAGTTTCAAAATTGCATTGGCCAACGATAATTCAAAATGTTGACGTTTGCAGAGGTCCCTGTCGAAATTGGTATTTTCCAATTACAATTGAATCTCGAGTTGTATCGAACGTTCTTGCAATCGTAATTTTCTTATTTAATTTGGGTTGTTTTTAGTTATGGAAAGATCGTTTCCAGCTCACCGTTGAAGTTTGTCGTTTAATTTTCAAATCATTCTATCGATTCGTGTTCCTTTAACTTTTTGAATCGGGTTTGAAATTCCGTACATCGTTGACGGCAATGGACCAATCACGTATAAAAGCAAGTCCATGAGAAAGAAGCACGAGACATCGAAACCGGAGATTATGTAGTTGCTTTAAAAATTGGTGTGTCGGACAACGAACGTTCAAATCCACATCGACGTCCGATTTGCTGTGTAACTTAATTACCTACCTACCGTACGGTGTGACCTTTGTTTAATAATAAGTTTCAAAATTGCATTGGCCAACGATAATTCAAAATGTTGACGTTTGCAGAGGACGCTGTCGAAATTTGTTATTTTTACACCGGCGAGAAACCATTCGAACAGGAAGATTCGTTAGATTTTAATTGCACCGTTTTCACCGATTCGAAATCTCTCGTACCGGCCTCAAATCGTGATTTACTCGTGAAGGCACATCTGGAAAATAACGAGACACATCGACATGGTTTAATAATAATACGTTTAAAATCTTGGAAATTTAATAAAATTTCGACATAAGCGCGTTCGATTGGCGTGTGTGAACGTGGTTTAATTTTTGTCGATTCGCGAGTGAATGTTAGTTGGCAGTGCCGTAGCGACCTGTCATTACCTAACACTTTACAATTGAATCTCGAGTTGTATCGAACGTTCTTGCAATCGTAATTTTCTTATTTAATTTGGGTTGTTTTTAGTTATGGAAAGATCGTTTCCAGCTCACCGTTGAAGTTTGTCGTTTAATTTTCAAATCATTCTATCGATTCGTGTTCCTTTAACTTTTTGAATCGGGTTTGAAATTCCGTACATCGTTGACGGCAATGGACCAATCACGTATAAAAGCAAGTCCATGAGAAAGAAGCACGAGACATCGAAACCGGAGATTATGTAGTTGCTTTAAAAATTGGTGTGTCGGACAACGAACGATGAAATCCACATCGACGTCCGATTTGCTGTGTAACTTAATTACCTACCTACCGTACGGTGTGACCTTTGTATAATAATAAGTTTCAAAATTGCATTGGCCAACGATAATTCAAAATGTTGACGTTTGCAGAGGTCCCTGTCGAAATTGGTATTTTCCAATTACAATTGAATCTCGAGTTGTATCGAACGTTCTTGCAATCGTAATTTTCTTATTTAATTTGGGTTGTTTTTAGTTATGGAAAGATCGTTTCCAGCTCACCGTTGAAGTTTGTCGTTTAATTTTCAAATCATTCTATCGATTCGTGTTCCTTTAACTTTTTGAATCGGGTTTGAAATTCCGTACATCGTTGACGGCAATGGACCAATCACGTATAAAAGCAAGTCCATGAGAAAGAAGCACGAGACATCGAAACCGGAGATTATGTATTTGCTTTAAAATAGCTATAAATAGCTCCTAGATAATTCGTAGCTTCGCTCTTATTTTTATTTGGTTTAGGGATTGGCAGAATCTTAGCTATCTTCCATATACATGGAAAATAACACAGCTTTACGCATGCTCGCAGAATATAATAAAGCTGTACTATTCCTTTTTTCGGAAGATGTTTGATATGCTTGTTTGAGATTTTATCGTCTCCGGGAGCTTTCTTCGTTTTTAGTCTACGAATAATCCTTTTAATTTTATTTGGGGTAATATTAATGCTGTAAGGCATATCGTTGGAGTTTTCGGGTATAATATTGTTTGCAACTAGTATCTCCATTGGAGAGGCTAAGTTGATAGTAGTTTGGTGCACTTCTTCAAAGATGTTGGCAAATGTTTCTACCTTTTCTTGGTTAGAATATTGTTTGACGTTTTTATAATTAATAGTTGGTGTGGGTACATTTTTCCTTCTTAGCGCACTGTACACTTTCCATAAGGAATTGTCTTTTATGGTTAGATCTCTGGTCTTGTCATGCCATTCCTGGCCTTGAATGGTTTTTATTCTTGCTTGTATTTCTTCGCTAAGTTGATTTTTTTCGAGTCGGTATTCAACTTGACCTGTTTCTAGCTACTTCCGTCTCGCTTTGTTGCGTCTTCTTTTGAGATCGATTATTTCTATGTCTACCACAAAGTTTCTGTTTATAATTTTAGATTTAGTTGCTACTTTATCGGAATCCATAAGTGCTTTTGTAAACTTAGCAATTTCATCGTCAATTGTTTGAACTTTATTGATGTTAGGTGAAATTCGAATTCTGTTCTTGCTCGCTTCTAAATTCGCTCCAATTGGTTTTCGAAATGACAAGTTCGCGCATTAGGGAGTCGTAATGGAACATTCGTTTGACAAATGGTTGCCAGCACATTGTCGACATGCAGCCCGAACATTGCAGTTATTAGCTACATGTCCATACTGTTGACATCTGTAGCATTGGATAAGCCCCTTTCTGGGTCTGTACTTTTCCCAATATACTCTAGCGTTAGCTACGTACCGTATAGCTTGGATTTCTCCGAATGTTGTTTCGTTTTCAAAAGCTATTTTGTATTTAGGATACATATTGTTATCTTTATTTAAGAGTTTGCAGCTCACTGCTTTTTGATTTAGTACTTTTAAGCATGCCAGAACTTCTTCCTCGTTTATGCGATGTAGGCCTTTTAGTACAGCCATGGTTCTTCTCTCACTGTCAAGGCTGTATGTGAAAAATTGCCGATTTTTCTTTCCGAGCTCTTCCTGAATTTTCTTAAAATCATCAATGTCTTCAGTAACAATCTTTACTTTGTCACCTAAGTATTTTAAGTGAAAGTTCTTTTTCACAATGCTTTTAATATCGTTGGTGAAACTCATGTGATTTACTGGTAAATTTGATACCACAATTGGTTTAGGTTTAACTGGTTTTGTATTGGTGTTAATAAGTGTAGTTTGTGTTACCTCGGTAGTTTCCATTGTTCCTTTATTTTCTAAAATGCTAAATTTATTTGTAACGTCCACGTTATAATTTGTTTCTAAGTCATTTTTCGACTTTTCTACTTCGATTTGTTTGCTTGTACTTGCGGAAGAGCCTACCGAATTGGTACCTCGTTTCAATTTGTTGGATTTTGCCATTATTTCATCCTTTTCGAAGTTGCTTTCGCAAGTTTTAAGAAAATTCTTTATTACATGAGAAAGATCTTCGCGATTTTTAGGGTTTAATTTTGTTTTGGCTTTAATTGTTCTAACTAGTTAAAGCAGCGCACTTAAATAATAACTTAATAATGTTGCACAATAATATTATTAGAATACTATGATGCGACCGGATACACACGCTTGCTAAACACAACCGTACTGTAGCACTGCTCGACACCGAATGATGTTTAATAATAAGTTTCAAAATTGCATTGGCCAACGATAATTCAAAATGTTGACGTTTTAAGCGCTCGCTGTCGAAATTGGAATTTTCAAACCGGCGAGAAACCATTCGAACACGAAGGTTTGTTAGATTTTAATTGCACCGTTTTCATCGATTCGAAATCCCGTACCGGCCTCAAATCGTGATTTACTCGTGAAGGCACATCTGGAAAATAACGAGACACATTGTCATTGTTAAATAATGTATTTAAAAAATCTTGGAAATTTAATATTTCGTCATGAGCGCGTTCGATTCGCGTGTGTAAAGGTGGTTTAATTTGGGTCCATTCCGAGCGGCTGTTGGCAGTGCCGTAGAAAACTGTCATTGCTTAAAATTATCGCTAAGTAACCTTCAAATTTAATTATTCGGTAGCTTATAAGCACGAGCACTTTTTACAATTGAATCTTGTATTGAACTTCCTGGAATCTTAATTTTCTTATTTAATTTGTGTGGTTTTAATAAATGTTCTCGTAATATTAATTTAAACGTTTGTAACTCACCGAGGCAAAAAATAAAAGAACGTGAAGTCATAGAAAACATCATAAAAATTACACAAAATATAAACATTACACAAAACAAATCAAATATTATGATCTAGTTTTAAGGTATTCGTATATACTGTTCTTAGTTTTGATCGGGCCATCACATCTAATAATCACATATTTCCGAAATCTTATTTGTGTTATCGCACATAGTATTGATTGGGCTTTTCTTCATTATATTCGTTCTATAGTGTCTTATGTAAAAAATATTGTTGTTTCTTCTACCTTCTCTGGGTGGGACATACTTAATGTTTTAAGCTAATGCGTCACGGTCCACATTGTGTTTTATTAATTTTAGTAGGAATAAAACAGATGCTACAAACCTTTGATTTTCCAGGGACTGAAAATTGTTCATGCTAAGTAAACGACCATGATCGAAACCCCGTTCAGGATACATCCCATAGGTTTTCAAGTTTAGCTACTTGAGAAAACGTCGTTGTACCGATTCAATTTGATCTATATGTACCTGATATATGGGAATCCATATAATAGAGCCATACTCGAGCGTGCTCCTGACATAGGCATAGTACAGAATTTTGATACTATCAAGATTGGAGAAATCCCGACAACTACGAATTATGAAGCCCAATGTTCTGAAAGCCTTTGTGACCATTAGTTCGACATGTTTACAAAAATTAAGCTGTGCATCAAACAAGATGCCCAGGTCTTTAAATTTATTACACCGATTAATGTTGGTCTCGTTGATTTTATATGTGTATTCGATTGAGTTCGACTTGTTTGTATACGTCATTACCTTGCACTTATCGATATTCAGATTCAGCTTGTTGTTGTGACACCAGAGTACGATAGATTCAATATCTGCTTGAAGCTTTTGGCAGTCTTCAGTTGATTGTATTGATCGATACACTTTCATGTCGTCTGCATAGATAAGGACACAGCTTTTGATTGCGTTGACAATGTCATTGATGAATATTATAAATAGAAGCGGGCCAAGATTGGAACCTTGTGGAACTCCCGATGATGGTATGAATACGTTAGACCTGTGTCCCATGTATTCTACAAATTGTTGCCTATTGAACAGATAGGACTTGAATAGCATTATCAATTTGTGAGAAATATTAAGTAGCTTCAGTTTCTTGATGAGAATGTTCAAATCAATTTGATCGAAGGTTTTTTGAAAATCGGTATAATATATCACATCAACATGGATACGATCGTCGACTTTTTTCGCTACATATTGTGTAAAACATGCTAGATTCGTGACCGTAGATCTACCTTTCAATAAATCCATGCTGGACTGCAGTAATTTCATCTTCCACGTGATCGTATAACCGCCTAAATATTATTGTTTCAAATATTTTCGAGAAATTGCAAAGTATAGAGATCGGTCGATAGTTGGTAATTTGCGTTATATCACCTTTCTTTAAGACCGGGCATATACGAGAAACCTTCCCCATAGTTGGGAATGTAGACGTTCGAAGCATACAATTGAATATGTGTTTTAGCGGAACTGTTAAATGATGAGCATATATTTTGATGAGAGAACTTGGAATTTTATCGATCCCTGCTGTTTCCTTATCACTTAGATTGTTTAATGCATGTAGTATAATCTCCTTCGGTGATTTTTGAAATATTTAGTTTTGGATTGTTACCGGGGTGGGCTGCTTGACGGTAAACGCTTTCAAAGTAATTCGCAAATTCGTTAACTATTTTTTGTGGAGAATTAAATGTAACATTGTTGTTATGTAGTGTACCGGGTATTCTCGATTGACCTTTTTTATTAGTTGTAAATCTCCAGAACTTCCTTGGGTCATCTCGTAGGTTGTCCTCAATCAGCAGTATGTAATACTTGACAAGTGCTCTTTGATCCGAGTATTTTTTGCGTAGCAATGATATATTGCGTGTGTGCATCGATTTTCGAATATTGTCTTTCTTTTTAATAGCCTTAATTAGTTCCGGCGAGAACCAAGGTGGGTATTGTTTGCGGGACCGATTGACTGCAGTTTTCGGAACAGCATGGTCAAACATGCTATAGAGAGCTTTGTATAAGATGGTGCATGCAGTATGCGTGTTGAGTTCATTTGTGATGTTGTCCCAACATACATCATTCGTTAGTTCGGAAAGCAAGAAGTGGTCAATTTTCTTGAAATTATAATTGGTGTTAGATTATTATAAACAAAGTGTTGAAGAGACTTCTTATGCGTATTTATGAATGGCGTATGAAACGCCATTCCCGACAATTAAAAATTGTTTTTTTTTTAAATAAATAAGTTAAATTGATTTGATTTGTTTTTTTTTTTTTTTATTTTAATTAAAGTGAAGTGCGATAACAAGTTGGAAATTGAAAGAAATTGTGAAAGTTTGGTCGATGCAGAACTGCATGGCAACAAATTTGTTAGGCCAGCTGGGATGCCATGTGCCCTCCAATACAACATCAAACTAACGAAAGTGAGCATTTTAATTTCTCATGTTCTATAATATTTTCCTACGATTGCATGGAGGGTGGTTTGATATTTTATCGCAAACAAAGTTAGAAACAGCTACCCTTCACGACAATATATAAAGATGTCGAGGGAGATGTTAATTTACATCCCGCGATGTCAATAAATGGAAATGAGTCCGTGATATTATTAAGATTCAGAAATGTAACATCTATATTAGTATTAATATTTACCGCAATTAGTACGCCGCCACCTCTCGATACTTGATTCGCTTCCAGATTACGATCACATCTGTAGACTGTATACACATTCGGTATAAATTCAGAACTATTTATATCATCCGTAAGCCATGTTTCTGTCATAAATATTATGTCGAATTCTTCCAGGCAAAAAATTTGTAACAATCCGATAGTTTGTTACTTAAGCTACGAGTATTTTGATAATAGTGTCGCATGTATTAATTTTATTGGAACCTTCATCACGTCACCTGCGTGGGTTCCCTTAACATGCTGGGGTTGTGTAGCTCAGAGGGATGTCAGCTTCTTCAGTAAAACGAATATAATGTCTAAATATTATTTCTATTAACTACTTTGGTTGAAGTATACATTCTTAAGTTCTAATTATGTACAGCCTTAATTCTAGTTCTTACAGTATCTGCAATATTGTGAGGGGTAGAAAGGATTGGCCCATCTTCTTTAACACTGCACTCGCGAGACTCCTTCGAGCCTCTTTCGGAACCGTTTTCCGACTGATTTTCTAATTATTTAATTGTTCTTGCCAAACCTCCCTTAACCCCTCCTTTAATTTAAATCGAACCACCGACGATTACAATCGATCTTTATCGTCCCGGGGTTCTTCACCTTATTTCTATATATGTCTTACCTAAACAATTCTTATTAGTAACGGAAATGTCACACATCCTGAGGAATGTTCATGTTATCATTTTTATATGAACTTTAGTTTGAACTTAATAAATTATATTTCCAATTCCGCATAATTATATTTTGAGTGTGACAATAGCAATTAATTCGTGATAATCGGTTTGTGTTGTTCGCATTTCCATGAGTTATATTTGCGTTATTTTTTGATTCTCCTGGTATATTTATGCTGTCTGTATTGTTGTCTCTTCGGTTGTTGGGTAAGGTAAACCGAAGTGACGCAGCCTGCTCTTAGCCAAAGCCGGGTATTCGCATGGTATGTGGTGTGGGGTTTCATCCTCCTCGCCACACATCCTGCAATTAGGATCTTCCGCCAGCCCCATAATGCTGAGGTGCCTTTTGAGGCAGCAGTGCCCTGTAAAGAGATCCACTAACCTTCTAAGTTGTTTCCTACTCAACATGAGTATTTTGTTTCTTTTGGACTCACTGGACGGTGCCCTTATGAACATCTGCGATTGCCTCAGTCCAGGTAGGTCCACCCAGTGAGCAAGGTGTTGTTCTGCTAGTATGTCCCTAATCCTTCCCTTAGCGATAGAGTATGCGATTCCTCAAGAAGGCTCGAGCCCATTAGGTTTGTACAAGTGGCCTTCCTAGCTAGAGATTCCGTTCCTAGCTCTTGATACCTTGGTGTCCCGGTACCCACATCAGTGTGACGCTGTTGCGGAGAGCAAGTCTTACCACAGTATCTTTGCATTGTTTGACAACCTTGGAGTGCGATTTAACTCCTTCCAGGGCTCTTAGAGCTGACTGGCTGTCAGTATGATACAGATTCTCCTCTCTGCGAGGTTCCTCCATACCAACTCTTCAGCACAGATCAATGTAGCAGTTATTTCTGCCTGAAATACAGTTGCGAGAGGTCCCAGGTTAATGCTATAAGCATCCCCCGGTCTTCTGTCTCGCACACCTACTCCAGTACTTGTCTCAGTCTTTGATCCATCTGTATACCAGATGGCATCATACTTAAGCCCCAACGTTTGTGAGGTTTCAATCTTATCCCTATCTGGTACTAAGACCTTATAGGGCTTTCTAAAGTCCCTCACGGTGCTAGTTTTATCAGGGTGCATGCTAAGCAAGCCATTACTTTTAATTGAGTTTAAGATCATGGTGTGGTGTCCCCTTCTAGAATTGATCTCACCATGATCGTTAATTTTCAACTTGTAGGCTGCAAGTAGAGCCTCGGCCCCCATAACTAGGTGTAGAGGCCGAAGACCCAGGAGAGCCTCTATCGAAGCGGTGGGCGTTGATGCCATTGCCCCCGTAATACCCAAACACGCCGGTCTTTGCAGTCTGTTGAGCCGGTTTATGCTTTCCCTTTTACTGGCTTTGTGCCACCAGATTAGAGCTGAGTATGTGATCGTGGGTATCACCACTTTGGTATACAACCAAAGTACCAGTTTAAGTTTTAGTCCCCACGTTTTACCGATCATGCTCCTACAGGCCCCGAGAGCTCTAGTCGCTTTGTTCGTAATGTGACGAATGTGAGTTGTGAAGGTCAGCCTGTTGTCCAGAATTAGACCCAGGTATTTGACCTCCCTCTTCAGCTCCTCCCCCCGCAACCTCAGAGTCCTCACATCCTGAAGTTTTGTGCGTTGTGTAAACGCCACAACAGAGGTTTTACTCGGATTTACCGATAGCCCCTCTCTTGTGCACCATCTTTCGACGATTCTGAGTGCGTTTTGCTTCAACAATGACATGACTCCTCCGAATTTTCCAATAACAAGAATTGTGATATCAGCAAATCCCTGTCCATGTACACCTGCCTGTTCCAGCTCGCGCAGAAGACTATCCACCACCAGGCACCACAGCAGGGGCGAGAGACCTCCCCCCTGCGGACATCCACGCGCGACAGAAACCTACACAGTCGTCTGTCCCATACTAGCTCTGATTTTCCTGTCTCTGAGGGTCCTGCTCGCCCGACTAGTCGGAACGGCTTGGTGCCCCTGGTCATTAGAGCCATCATCAGGTTTGGAAACACATTCCGGAAAGTGTGTCCGGAACAGTAGCCTCAGAGTCTCCTCTCTCGATGATGTGAACCCTCCCTGTGGTTTCTCTATTGTGCTAACCTTTCCGTGGCCACTTTTGAGAAGAGCTCTTTGGAGTCTTGCACATTCGGGAGTTCTTTCGATCTCCCCGCAGTACTTCCTCCATGAGTATTCCTTTGCCTTTTGTATGACGTACGTATATTTCAGACGGAAGCTTTTGTAAGCTTCCCAGTCTCATGTTCTCTTAGCTTTGTTAAAAGACTTTCGAGGCTCTGCGACTCGAGACTTCGAGATTTAAGTTCACGGTTTCACCACATGGTTTCCCGCTTACTTTTCCTCGAAGGCTGCAATGATGGCCGACGTTATCGCGTCGTTCATCACTTCCAGCTTCGCTGTGTTAGTAACCCTCGACGGACATTCCTCCACCCTCTGTCTTAGACTCTCCTTGAAGAGAGCCCAGGCACAGGTTCTGGGGTTCCTGTACGAGGCCTCCGCCATTGGTGGGGTTTCTATGTTGAACCTTATGTATTGTCGTGTTTTGAAATGCAAAAACATTAATTTTGTTGTTTTGTTTTGTTTAAAGTTACTTTAAAGTTTGAGTTTGTTTCATTATTATTTATAACATTATAAAAACATTGTATAAAGTTTGTAAAATTTTCTGTGTAAATAAAAGGTGGGAGAAGATTGGAGGGAGTACGATCAGCGGGTCGATCCAAGGACAATGAGGCTACGGCCGTGGCGTCGAAAGGTAGAACGAATGAAACGCCATCCTCGATATAATTAAAATTGGTTTTAAAAAGAAATAAATAAGTTAATTTAAGTTGAGTTTTTGTTTTATTTTAATTAAAGTGAAGTGCCGAAAAACAATAATTAAAGTGAGGAATTTGTGACAATTTGGTCGATGCAGGGTTGCATCGCAACAAAATTTGTGTTACCAGGCGTAATTAAGCCAGCTGCATAACACCACATGCGAGGAGCGCACTTGAATCTGATACCACAACGCAAACCAACAAAAGTGAGCATAAAATTTAGAAATTTACAATTTTAATTTGGAGAGTCGCTTGCTATACAAAAAATAATGGATGCCCAGTTTTTTTATTAATTAATTAAAAAAAAACAAATTTTATAAGATTTGAACAGCTCGGGGCATGACAGTATATTTGTGATCAGAGAGTGACTCCTCTCAAGAAACGTGCCATTCTTTGATCACTTGACTGACGAGGGAAGTCCCTATCGTTATATCACTTACCTCCTCTCTTGCCACAGTGACAAAGGTGAGTCCTCTCCCTTGTTCAACAAGACAAATTCAAGTAAGAATACGCTTCTGCTGTTCGTCTCCTTGCTTCACCATATTATGTGATATGCATTGGAGTCACGGCCGATCACCAGTTGTGTTTTACTGCTTTTGCAGTCCAGTACCAGCTTTTCTAACTCTTTTGGAGGAGATGGTTCCGGTTGGTCATATGGAAGGTATGCAGATGCTACCACAAGGTCTATTAAGCTCCCTTCCATAGATATTTTAAATTTGGCTGCTATTAGGTCTCTGGTACAGAGCCCCCATAGCGGAAAAAGACAGAGCCTCTTTTTTTCAATGATACATACTCTAGGATGATTGTCTCCCGGTCTAATCAGCTCCCGGTCTTCTAGAGAAGTAAGCCCCCTGATTCGGCCTTCCGTTATCCAGGGTTCCTCAATCAAGGCCACGTCAATGTCGTGTTTAATTATAAACCTGCCAAAGCAGCCTTGCAATGGTGAAGGTTTACCTGAACTAACCGGATCATCGCACCTGCGATCCGGTTGGGAGAGTAGCTTCTCCCGCAGCCCTGTCCTCGTTGTCATCAGCTTAAGGTGCGACTTCGGCCGAAGGCTCAGGCTCACTAGAAGGTGTGGATGACAGGGGTAACTCTAGGTCCCCCTCCGCCTTCCTCCATAGCGTCTCCCCGCTCCTGCTTCTTCTCTAGTTCTTTAAAGGTTATTCTGGAGAAGTTCAGGTAGGGCCTACATTAAATTTCCTGGATTTTAATTCAAGATAATTCGTCAACCAGAAATATTAATTGCTGGCCTTTAGTATCGGATTTCTTTTCCAATACTGACCAGGTCTCAGTTCTAAGTCCCTGGTTTTGGACTTTCAGTCCTTTTAAAATGAGTTCCGGTTCCACTGGGGGTTCCGGAACCCATGTTAAAACCTTTACGGGCTTTGGCTTTGGAACGTCCTTGGCGTCAATGACGTCAAGTTTTGCTCCCGTCCAGAGCTCGCTTTCGGCGACCACCCGCTCCAAGCAGTCCTTAGTGACCTGGTCGACGCAGGAGGCAATCATCAGCCCCCTCCCCCTTTGGTTTTACGTCAGTAAACTTGGTGAGGTTGATGGTACGAGGTTTATTGGTACGCGAAGGTACAATGGCTACCCTTATGTCTGTCAAGACAGACTTGTAAGAGATGACATGGTTTGCTCCCTTCTTTGGTCTACCCGCGCTTGCGGGTGTACTCGCATCTGACCGGTTACGCTTTTGGCCCCCGGTCGAGGTACCTGGTGTTGGTTCAGGAGTAGGTTTTGTTGCCGTCTCTGCCTCCTTACTTTTCTTTGCTGTTTGGAGTCGCATATAGCGCCTCCTTGCAGCCCCCAAAGGTCTGGGTGGTTCATTCCTTTCGGAAGCGCCCCCTGTGTTAAAGTTTTTATTAGGTGGTTTCATAATTGTTTCCACGAGTATTGGGGTAAGACTGTCACCATCGCACAGAGCCCCATGCACGATAGAAGGCATTAATACAACGAGGTGCGCCTGGTGCCCCGAGGTTTCTGCGACTAGAGACCGAACTTTCCTTCGGCCTTGCATCCCTTTGCCGTCGCGGTACTGTAGGAATTGGGAGGGTTTTATAGTGATCCACGCAGCCCAGGCGATTAAGCCAAGGCCCTCGTGCCCCCTGTCACTGGTATCCACTATGGGAGTCGTTGCAGCCCACAGGCGGTTTACGATTTGTTTTTGTGTTTGCCAATTAGTCTGGCTCTCTCCACCACAGCCATCCTATCCTTTAAGAAGACGGCAAGAACCGGGCACAAAGAGTTTTTAAGTCCAGGCCGGCCCCGACCGCCCTGTGGGGCCTCCCCACAGTTCGTCCCTTGAGTACATGCCTGCGGCTTCACTGAAAGCTCGCTAGCCCCCTCCCGCGTCAAGGTTACAAACATTAGGAGGGGTTCTGAATTGTGCGAGTTGTTGAACCCGACTGCTTTAGTAAAGACAAAATAAAATATTTTATTTAGAAATATTTTTCATTAAAACTTTAAGAAAGTAAGGAAAAAAAGTAGGTGGACTTCCTTACTTTTTCTCTTCTAAATTTTAGAAAAATTACAAGAAAGAAAACGGTAAGGAAGTCGACAAAATTTTATATGGATAATTTGTAGGAAACGAAATGTCCTATAAAAAAGTTCCCTTCAGCACACATTTATCTATTGTAGTTTGAAGAGGAAAAGCATTCGAAAGAGAAATTTTAATTATTTAGTTGTTATCAACTCGAAATCTCTTCACACTTTAGTTTATACAAAAATGTTTTTGGTATCTCTTCCAGTGTTTGCAGCATTTCTAGAGCAAGTTAAACAAGTGAATTTTAAATTTTTCTGGAAAGTTTGAGATTACTCTCTATCTACGTACATGGGAGCGATTGCCTTGCATAGTTGAAGATTAGTTAGAAAAACTCTTTTTTATACATATTAACATGTTCACACATAAATAAATAAATAATTAAAAATTATTACTTAAATAAAATTTTTTATTTTAAAAGCATTTGTAAATAATTAGAAACCTCGCATCGGATATAAATCAAAGTCTCAAAAAGGACTGTATAAATGTTATGTGGTTTACGGAGACAACCAGCTGTACGATTTCTTCTTTCCGGTGGTTGTTGGCAGCCTTCTCAATAATATATTTTAGAAATTGGACGTTAGCAAGTCAAATCAAGTAGCGAATCAAGAAAATTCCCTGCAAGCAGTGAAGATATAATTTATAAACGTCAAAAAAGTTATCGTATCTCTTGATAAAAGGTTAGAATTTATAAACAGCCTTCCTGTAGAGAACAACTACAAAGTTAAAACATATGACGCTATCTTGCTTCGGTAAGCGACAGGTGTTTTTAATTACAAACTTCTTTGAAAACAGAACCTACAGTGTTATTTATTGTAATCTAAGGATAGGTAGGTATTAAATTCGTCTGTATTAAATATCAGAAAACTGAACAAACAATATAAATTATGTAACTACGATCTTGCGATGCTCGCTCGGTAGATGTCAAAATAAATCTCAAATTTTTTAAACGAGCAATGCCCTTTTGTGTTAAAGTATTCCTTTAGATCAAGTATTGTGATCGGTCGTGACATTTTAATAAGAAACGATACACAAATGTGGTACTTTGCAACAAATCGGCATCGAAACCTAAAAACTGTCAAAAAGGAAATTGATCAAAAATAACATAATTAGGGGACAAATTTGATTACTTTCGAGTAATTAGCATAATCAGCAATGGTTTTGGTTCATTTTTAATTGTCTATATGTAAATTTTAATATACAAATTCTCTAAAATTAGTTTTGCGGTTAAATGTTCTTTAAACACAATTTAGAAAATAAATGGGCTAAACAGTCTTATTTATGATAAATAATAGAAGGGTGGTGTGTAAAATAGAGTTATTTCAAGATTTTTCAACAAATTAATGAACTATTTTGACAGTTGTTCATTATCGAACGTTTGAGCTTTCGGGGGCTCCAAAATGTAATTACTAGATAAATATTGCGTTGGAAAGATTGAATTAGGTGTTAATAAACTATTTGGAGTCTATTTTATTAAATCTAATCATTTCATTCCGATTTCTGAGCGAAATTACTACATGGAATTTTCAAGGTGGGCATTTTTAGTTATTATTGGCATTTCAGGGGAAAAAAATTTATTTTATTGTAATCCGTTGTGTACTTTAAAGGCAATATTAATACAAAAAGTACTTTTAAATTATTTAAAAATCAATTCAATTTTGAAATAATTCGAATTTTTATTCAAGTACGAAGAAAATCCGCTAGATGGCCGTACTGATTTAGCAGATTTTTGAATCACGAGCGTTCACGAAGCTCAGGATTGCATACCCCTTCCGCATTATTTCCGTCCGAACGGCAGCGGAGTAGTTCAAAATCGTTCGGCTTGGAAACACGCACTTTTTGCGCTCTGCGGCTTTAAATAATTTCAATGATTTTATTAAGGAAATTACTTTTTTTAAGAAAAATCGATCATTTAAATTAATTTTGTTCTCTCTGAGTGAATAAATTAATACGATAACGATTTTTTTTAACCGAAAAGACGCGCGCGTCATTTTAAAATATTGTGTTGGTGAATTAAGTTATGGAGAGCATAATCGATGAATCTTGGATGATGACTTTGTGCAATCCCAATCTTGTAATGGATCTTCCACATAAATGGTAAGAACTTGAATTAATTTTTGAGTGTGTAATTTTCAAATTTTCGCCCTGTCGATACATTGTCGTCATTTGATTTGTTTCAACGGGCTGCAACTTAGTTTCTTGAAACAATGTTCTCCGTTGGCTTCCATTTCGTGGAGTAATGAAGTACTTTCGATTACAGCAATATCTTCAAAAGTAAATGCTTCCTCTATGACCATCAACGTGAACTTCTTTTTATGTCGACCTGCAAAAATAAATAATGAAATTTCGCCATCGACTTATTTTGTAACCTTACAATAAATTACGCTAAACGATAATAGTAAAAAATATTAAGTTTAGCTTGCACCGAAGTTTAGGTTATTATTTGTTTCTTTTTAATATAATGTGTAATTTAGGTTTTCAATTGTTTAATTGAAAATTAAGTCCGTGCTTATTATTCAAGTATATCCGAATAGCGCTCGCATATTTTGTAGGTTATAAATTAAAAAATAAACACGGAATTAAATTTTATTTTTTAATTTATATGTTGTATTATGATAAACTTGTGCAAGTGTTTTTTTTTAAGTGATTCTTTTAATAAAAAGCCATGACTCGGTTTTCAAACGTCAGTTGACCAATTGTTTTTAAAATTAAATTTTGTCGGCGAGTGTCATTTGTTTTGTTTGTCCACCATTGTTTTTCGTTACCAAGCAAAGCTACTTGTTGCGTTTAAAATCAAACAGATTGTGCGTAAATATTAAAAAAGTGCGTGTAATTATTATAAGTTCAAATGAGGCGGGATTAATGATAGCTTTGGTCTTTTTTAAATAAACAATGTTTAATAAAATCAAAAGTTAGAGCAAACTAATTTGGTAAGTTATTTTGTTGGGTTAAAAATATGTTTTTTGTTGATTTCCGATACTGTTTAAGTTCGATTCTTTCATCTCCAGTGGTGAATAGGACTTTCTGTCCAATTTTTGTACGATCGGAAGTAATCGGCAAAAAAAACCTTCGATCTGGTGCTGTCAGAATCTCCTCCTTAAATATTATGTCCGGTTATATAAAATTTTAAGAGATTTATTTTTCTTTCAGATCGTCTGGCAAGAAATACTGGCAAATAAATAAATCTTGTGTACGTGGTTAAAAGTTTTTTGCGAGCGGTTTGTCAATTTTGTTTGTAATAAAGTGTTCATTTTAAAACTTGTTCGTTCGTAATCGATAAACATATATGTGAGTGTATTCTTTGCCGTTGTACTTCAAGATTGATTGCACGAAGCAGAGGATTGGACTTTGACAATACAACTGGGCTCTACAGTGATAAAGGTATGTAACAATAATTTTCTTTTTTACGACAGTTTGGCAACAAAAAACTTTTGAATATCTTTTTGTTTGGCTAACCTAAACCTGTTAAGTATATGTGTATTAATAATTTTCTTCTCATTTTAGGTAAGTTCGACAGCGTGGATTGGACAGCATAAGTTCAACGGGATTAAAAAGGTTAGTGAAAAATAATTATTCTCCATGCGATGCAAAAATTGTTATTTTTACATAAGTTGTAGCTTTCGTTCCTGGTGTACGAATCGTGTAGCCATTCAAATGTACTTTTATTTCATCGGTTCATATTTTACAACGGCAAACTTTAAAATATTTCAAATTGAACATGTTAATTAAACATTAATAATATTTAAAGCTTAATAGAAATCTTGAATATTATTAAAGTTTTATTTGCTTGTTCAATTTAAAATATTCCGTTTCAATTAATTCGTAACTAACCATTGCTGTGGTCAATTTTGTCGATCATCAAGGCAAATGTCTGGATAAGCAATTTTTAATTTTTCATTTGATCGAATATTTTTTTCACAATTTAAAAAAAATCAATTAGAATTAAAAAAAGATCTTGTTACATTTTTCGATTCAATTTGGAGACTATAATCTGAAGGTTTAAAAAAAAACATCAAAAAGCAAGAAGATAAACGAGTGAAATTTGGACCTATGCAACAAAAGTAGATTTGGGAGAAACGGAACAAAGGCTACAATATAATGTAAAAATTACAGTTTTTGAAATTATACCCGGAGTTTTATTGGATTATTTTGGTACAAGTGACCCTCTACTAGTTTAGTTTTTCGATAATTAAATAATCAGCACAGCGGTGTTAAGCAAACACTGACTGGTTAGTGAGCGGGAAACTATTAGTGTGCATGGCAAGTGACTCCTCGCTTCTACTAAAATTGCAAGCGGTGAATACGATATTATCAACTTATTTTTAATAAATCTATTATTTATGATTTCAAAATAGGCATAATATACTTAGAAAATTAGAAACGTTACTACTAGGTGCAAAATTAGATTTTGGTGGGAACAATCATTATCATCAGCAAGTACTCGTACTCGGAAAATACTTGGCTATTATTCGATTCCTATGGCTGTTACAACTGGATATTAAAGTGTTTTATAAATTCCTATAACTTATTGAAAAATAATTTTCCTTTTTTTTTGTTTTGGAATGCACTTTATTTTCAGTTATTAGTAAAAAAATTTGTTTTAACTCTGTATGTAATAATTGATTTTTTTTAAATTCTATAAAGAACTGTTATTCTTTCTACGAATTTTAAGCCACGTCAGATCGTGGTATTATGTACCTGCTTTTTTTTAACTACGAGAAAAATCTTTTTTTTTTAATTTTTATTTTGCACTTCATGAAAATTTCTTTCGTCTTATTAAATGAAGTTTGTAAAAACTCCAGGGTACTTTCGAAAAAATATCCAAAGTATCAAGTAATAAATAATTGACTTTATTACTTCGGTAAGTTGATAATAACAAAATTTGATGTCGAAGAGTCTAACTAGTGGAATTTCGAAAAATAAAAATATGTATGAAAGTGCGTTCCGAAACAAAGACAAAATTACCTTCTTTTTATTTGATCATTATTTTTCAGTAAGTTTTTGAAAAAAAAACTATATTGTAAAGAGAAAATTTCCTTTAAATTTTTAATATTTAATAAACGGTTCGAGATAAAACTGTGGTGTCATAGTCATGCATGCACGTGCATGCAGGGTGATGTCACCGTAACAATCCAACGCATTACTTGGCTATCGTGGATTAATTTAGAAATCTAGGAACACAAGGATAACGTTTCCGGTTAACAAAAAAAAAGCCGAGTGTAGTCAAGGTTTTTTGCTGTTAGCTGGAAGACAGAGTCTCAACGAATAACGAATAAGAACAACACGTTTTCTTGATAACGAGCACTTGCAAACAAACTCACTGTTCAAATTTATTTGTAATTAATTCATAATTATTATGAATTTATAAAAATAAATTAATGCATGCATGTGAATGCAGGACTGTGCCATGCTATGCCCCATGTATTGTGTAATAGGTACTATAAAGCTTTGATAATATAATATCATACAGTGTGAAAACTTTAACGGAAATAAATTATATAACTTTAATATTCAATATTTTAAAGAGAATTCTTCATCAGAAAAAATGCAACCTTCCCTAAAACTAAGATGACATGATGAACTTAAACTCATCACTCGGATTGTGTCGTCACAACCTTTGAAATTTTACAATTTCTTTCCAATTTCAATTATTCAATAATTTTTAAAGTAATTCCAAAAGGTTAAATGCAGCAAGTATGAAATTGAGCAAATTTTACAAAAATTGTTAGAAAATGTAAGGCATGAGTTTTATCATCGATTGTCTTTTTGCAGATAAAACTTAAAACATCGTCGGATTTTAGACTTGAAGCCCGTTTCATCACTCTAGTATCCTGGTCCGTTTATCTTTTTTTTGTTACGTAAAATATAACTTTATATTTTAACACTTAACTTGGAATTACTTAGTATAATATAATATCTTCTTTAAAATGAGCTTTCATACGATGTATCATTTGACATACTCAACATTAGAAAAAAAAGGTTAGGCCTCTCCCTACACAAACGGATAAGTTAAAAAGTGTACATAAAGATGTGCCCAAAAATTGTACATTACGGTATTTGGAGCAATCCCGTTGGTTTTCAACATAAGTTTATTAAAATTTAATTATTTTAAACATAAATAATTTTGTTTAGAAAGAATTAAATTTTTTAATATAAAAATTGTTTATATGAAAATTGATTTTTACATGTTAGATAAAATTGAAAAATAATTAAATTCATAACTTACATAAAATTGTGCAAAAACTATTTAAATGAATTTTTATGAAAATCAATTTTCATATAAATATTATCACATGTTAATAACTTTTACCATTTTAAAAATTGTTTATAACTCTAGATACGCGATTATCGAATAAATGTTTGTATCGATTTCTTTATCCGCTTGAGTGTGTAGAGTACAATGCTACTTGTAAAAATATTTTGAAAACATGCAGTATGCTTTTTTACATTTTGTATTTGTAATAATATCTTTGGTTGTAGTCAAATCTCAAATTCAAAATTGTTGGTGATAAGACTAATATAATAATACAGTAGAACCCCGATTATCTGTGAAGCGATTTTTCCGTGAGCGTTTGCAACTTCGGTAGTATTATACTATGTACTATTCCTGCAGCTATACTTGACGTAGAAGATCTAAAGAGCAAGGAATATGACAATCATCGCGTAACACACATACACGAGCTACCGAAGCTATAAATGTTTTATTAATTTATTTTGAACAGATAAGTGCGACTGAGGTTGTAGATATTTTGCACCTCAGAAAATTGAAAGATTTAATTAAATACAATTTAAGTAAAAGTCAAAAACAAACCAAATTATCTGATTTTTCAAATAGAACTTTTTAATCAATATGTTCCTTGTTTGTAATCTACTATAAATAATATTAACAGCAAACGTCAATTATTATTATTCGTGTTTTTCAATTATCCGTGCAGAGCACGGCCCGGATAATCGAGGTTCTACAGTATAGTACTGAAATTTAAATTTTTATCTGGTTCTCTCCATTAGCAATATTTTGCGTTGAAAGAGTGCTGTTTCATTAAATTTTCAAATTTAGAGAATTTTTAGAAAAAAAAGAGAATGTAAATCTCGGGGTAAAGGAAAGTAATCTTTTCCTCATAAGATATAGTAGTTTTTTAAAAATGGGGATTTTGTTGAAAATGTCTAAACTGTCTAAAATATTCTTTTTAAATAAATTATTTTTGGTTCTCCATTGATAATGTAAATAGAAGCTACAATATTTCAGCTTCCGTAACCTTTTTAATTTGCCAAACATGCTACACATTATTATCAAAAACATAAGGCTAAAAAATGAAAATAAAAAACAATATAATTTAAATAATATTCACTTAGAAATATCAACACAAAAAATCAAATCAACTTGAAATGGCCCAGAGACCATATCAGGTCATTTATTATGGATTGACCCCACCGTTTATTTTTAAAAAGTGCTAGTATATTCGAGACTCTCAATGCATTATCTTGAAACCAAATATTTTTAATAGATTTGATATTTAACACGTAGTTACTTTTGAAAATTTTGAAATTTTTATTACACTGTTCCAATATAACATTGGGATTATTGAGCTTACATAATTTTTACCTTTTCTGTCCTTGCAAACTATAAGAGAGAAATATCTGCAATGGTATCATACCACATGTAAGAAACTTCTGTTCAATGAAAATGTAGCCCCCATAACATCTATGAGGAAAAATTTGGTTCCTATTCATAACTTTTTCTTGTTCCATAACATTCATATCATTTCTTCGAGGGTCTTCACCGTGGTCATTGTCCTAGCACTTAGTTCAGTCTAGATATAAGTCATTATGCTGAAGCACAGTTGATTTTTCTGCACTAACCAGTTTTGGAATATCATTAAACCTATATTTTTAGTATTGGAACAGCATCGTGATCTTCTGGTTGATTTCAGGACCATCATTTTCTGAAAAAATAATACTTTTTTACTACATATTTTTCCACCAATTATTAAGATCTATGCGATAAGTGTACAGTGAAAAATCTGATGTGACCAAATGTAACAGATTTTTATATTTAAAATTTTTTTCAAAAATATCCTCCCCTACCCTCTCCCTTTCTCTTGCAATTTGGACAATAAATACGGAATTTTTCTCGTTTCTCTTTTTAGTTCATCGCCTGATGATGCCATAGTATGGAAAAAACGTTTGCAATAATATACATGCGGTGTATGTTAACTTAAAACATTTTAGTTCTAAAAAGTGTTTGCGCATTTTTTGGTTTTTCTAAAAAAATGTATGTGATTTTTTCTTTCTCTCTCCCAACTATTCACGACGAGTAAATTTTGATGTTTGTTTATAAAATTCAATAACTTGAAGATAATCCGGTTTTAATATAATATAATGTTTAGTTGATACACCACAAATAATAATTCGGTCGAGTTACTAACGATTTGTTTTTCTTGACTTCATCAGCCTCCCACCTACATCTAGAGATATTTCTTTTTAGTGTTTTCGCTACAAAGTGCAACTAGAGCTAAATATTGTTCAAAACAGATTTCTATCAAAACTAATATGGACAACTACCTTGTAGAGGTATACTGTAGTGTATTACGATAGTATTTTTTTTTAGAAAAGAGCAAATCTAGTTTCTTGCTATTTCTGCTTATGAATCATATTAATTTTTTCAAACACTGCACGAATGTCTTTTCTAATGCCATGAATTAGTTGGCTAAGCGACAGGTCATTTAGACCACGAAAAAATGTCGAAACTTGTATTAAAGTCTTCGTATGGCTGTACTTCAAGTTTCTCGGTTCTTCTGTACAAGAAATGTACAAAGAAACTGTTTTTCGAATAACTTTCTTTATTTTTGAAATAGGGCTAAAGTAGTTTTAGATAAATTTAAATATAATACAGTTTTCTACTAAAAACTATTATAAATTTTTCCTAAGACATCAATTTTTACTTATAGCTAAGCACCTAAATAATATATAAAGTAAATTTCTAAAAGTTTCCACGGATAGCTGTTGTGGTGCTCTCGTAGTAGCCGAATAAGGTTACTCTTTGGAAGGGTTTAAAAAACATTCTAACTTTTAAATAAATGTAACATATGTAATATAATAAAATTTAGAAACTTTATTATTATAAGCACTTTTCCATTTTCGACCTTAGACGCGAATATAACACGAAATCGTTTTTCCGTAACTCTTTTTTTGTTAACAAATGATTTCCGAAAATAAAAAGTGGTTATGCCAAATTTCATTTGGTGTCTAACAGTAATACTCGCCGTCTGCTAGCAATAGGAAAAAACAAATTCCCGCAGACAAGTCAAGATCAAGCGTGACTTAAGACACCCTTTCTCGACCGGAAAATCGGTACCGTGACCACAAGTTTCCACAAAGACGAGGGGAGGGAGGCCATAGTGCCGGCAACGGCTCTAATCGGAACCGTCGCAATGACCCCCCTCCCAAGCCCAGGTAGTGCAACGACGCGTCACCGGCACCGCCGGGGGCGCGGTTGCCCTTGCTCGTAGCGATTGATCCTCCTGCGACCAAGGACCAAGACCTCGCCTCGTCCCTTGCCACGATAAAATTTGACGTCGAAGACAATACTTCTGCCACGGGTGAGCCAGCTATATATAGGCCCACTCCTGCTCGCCACAACTCGCATTATCAGCGACCTTCTAGATGGGGTTTCACGGAACCCCGTCGACGTTTTAAACCCGCCGACAGTCTTGATGCGGCTCTAATCGCATCTAAAGTCGGCGGCTCCCACGGCGGATGGTAGTGTGCGAATTCCTCTACCCGATGCCTTCAGGTGCAAGACACCAGCCATTTTTAAAAGGAAGTATGGGCTCATGTCCCGGTATTACACAAATGCTACTTATGACTTAGTCGTTTGCTAGCACATCCAGTTCGAAAATTTGATTTGTTTTCTCGAAACCTTCAAAATAGGTTCTTTAATTGGCCTTCTGGCATATCTATGGAAACTTTTAGGTAAATATTCATAATTAGAAGTTAATTGGAATTAATGCGTTAAAAATATATTAATTTGCTATACCATACACAGTTAGAAATGAAAAGTTAAATTAACAAAAAAATGTTGTTCCCACAGGTCCACACTTATTTATTGTAAATTTAACAACCAACTTTAGCGCTAATAATAGCGAAAGCTATGTTGTTGCATTTAACAAAAAAAAGTTGTTATACTTATCGAGATATTGTACTTTATACCTTTAAATATTGTTGATGTAGTCAAGGTGCTAATGCAATTATAACAATTGCTATGATTAAACTAATAAACTTAAAATGTTTTATCTGCATTACTATTTAGCAAACTTTACTATTTCGTTTGTCACTTTAGTAACTATAATTGATAAAAATAGTATATTTGGCTGCTCCATTTGCTGAGACATATGATCAAATTACTATAACGTCATATCGTCGTACTAGAGGTGAAGAGAGCTAAGCCTCACATTTGCTATTTTGAGATAATTAGCAAAAAGAGTTTTAAAATGTCATCTAAAATAATGTGATGTTTATATCATTCACAGATTAGCGGAATTCAATGTTAGAACAAAAAAATCACTCAGCTGTATTCACCACCATAATCTTCATTGTTTTTTGATTGATGAGATGAAGTTAACTATATTTTTTTCAATTTTTGTGGCTTAGCTCTCTTCACGTCTAGTACGACGATATAAAGTTATTTTAACAACAATTTTTTTCAAGAATTGCAATAGATTAATTAAACTTACATTTTTATCGATTAGTTTTAACTATTTATTTTTTCAAAATGACGTTGTTGTTGTTAATAATGCTATAAAATTAACCTATTGTAACAAATATATATTTCAAATTTTAATGTTATAATTTTGTTCTTATTACAAATTCAAATGCAAATTTTGCAATGAAGAATGGCTTTTCTAGTAAGAAAATTTTTCAAATTTATAATATTATTTTTTTTAACTAACAATTTTTTTTAGTTTACGTAAATTCATTAAACTTAATAAATTTTGTTGTAATATTGACACCCTTCAATTTAACAAAAATGAGTAGCTCTCTTAATGTAAATCTAAATCAAATTTGATGTTAAAATTTACTCTAAAAAAATTACATTTACATTTTTGTTAACTTAAAGTAAATTTAACAATTCTTTTCTAACTGTGTACCATGAGTAAAAGTGGATGTTTCTCATTTGACGCAATTCTATTATCTATGAGCTCTTTAAACTTGTAAAAATCTCAAAAAGGAAAAATGGTCGAAAAACCGTTTCGTTGTACTTTTGTCGTGCTACCATAACTTGAGCAGTCTTTGAAGGAGGAGTTGGGAAACTTAGGATGTCCTTGATATACTCTAGTGTCCTTAAAAAATGAAAAAAATATTTGCAATATTTTTGCACGTTTTTATGTCTTGATAGAGAAATACTGCTATTCAATTAAAATTTAAATGGTTTTTCACTAGAATGTTTTTTAAAATTTTTTTTTGCCGATTGATTAACTAAAAATGTATACTTTTTTATTTGATTTGCAATATTCCTAAGAAACCGTTACCATATGGTTTTTCACCGGTAGAAGTTTTCATGGTTAAAAACAATGTCGTCAAATTGAAATACTTGAAAATAATTTATTTAAAAATGAATTTCAAACAAATACATATTCTAATTATTATTATTGTAATTCTACGTAGTAGTTTTTATGTCAAACCCATCTAAATATTAAATTTACTTTTTTATTGAATTTTAAAATTTACTGTATATTATTTATTCGATTGACACACAAGATATCCAAATTTTTGTAATTTTAAGTCATTTAAGGATGACTTAAGAATTTAAATATGTTGTCGAGGGGGTGCCAAATTTTAATAAGAAAAAAGGTTAAAATCGTGAATCACTTGTGTCCGCCCCTACTATTACCAAATTTCTGTAAAATTGTAACTTTTTATAGCAGATCGTGTTTGACAAATTTAGTTACTCAAACTTTGGATTCCATTAACTTGTCTTAAAATATGACTTGGTAATGGTAACCTAGATAACATTTTGGTGTGCACCTAACTAACACTTGACAAAATACTATAATCACTTATAATACCATAAGTAGTCAAAGTTATGTCGACTATTTTTGAGGTGGTTACGAACATTTATAACGTTTGCACTTGTTGCTCGCTGAACGAAATCATTGTGCTTCTCCAGCATCACTTGATTCCGTAACTGACTAATATTTCGATTCCATCGGCTAACTTTTTAACTTGTTTTGCTATAGTTAAATGTTTTATTTCATTTTATGAACAATTTTAGGAAATCTACTAAAGTAACTTTAATTATACGTAATTAAATAAATATCTCTTTGGATTGTCTCCGATACGTTGATTTCTTCAGCCGTGGATATTATTTCAAAGCAAATTTTCTAAGCCAAGAAATTTATTAACATTACTAATATGAATAGTACATATAATTTACTGTTATTATTTTGAACTACGACGTTGTATTTTTTAATATAAATTTAATAATTATTAATTACTTCAAAGTTAATTTTTACCTTGCCAAGAACATTCTAAAAAAAATAGTTTTTTCCAAATTCATCCCAAGAATATTTTTATGCGCATACACTCCGTTGTTAAAAATAGTTATAATGTAATAGTAAAAATTAAGATAATGGTGCTACATAATGATCTTGTACCACTATACGGAACAGAGACGTGGACCTTGAAAGTTGGAATAATGAAACGACTTGAGGCGTTTAAAATGTGAATCTTGAAACCAACGAGGAGGTCCTGCGAAGGGCGCAATTACAATTGATTAATACTAACGGTGAAAATAAAAAAAGAGCAAGGAATTGGAAGAAGTGCTGACTGAGGAATATTAAAGAATGAACTGATATGTGTTCTGTATTAAAGTTAAAGTGATTGTTAAATTACGTGAGACCCAACCAGACACTAACAAGATTAAATCAATGAAAATAATTATTATGAATACAAAATTACAAAAAATTGCATCTTCACATAGTTGTATTCATAAACCAAATATCAGCCCCTAAGATTTATCATCTCTTTTCCTAAAAATTCTTAACTCTTAAAATTCAACTTAAATTTTCTTTTTCTTCCTACTTTACTGTTAGCAGTTTCAGCAAAAAGGCAAATCATCGACTGCCGGTTTTCTAATTTTGTTTTCACGTCGAATCGTGAAATAAGGACCCTTATATCGTATTACAAAGTTTTTATTTTAAATTTTTATCACATTTTTATAAGGTAATTTTTTCCAAAAAAATTCTTAGTCAGTATTTAAAGATTTGTTTGCCATTTTTTTTGTTTATTCAAATATTCCAAATCCAAACCTGTTAAATGTAAATTATTGTCTTTTTATCGTCTTTTAAATATTATTTTTCTATGTGTGCTAGTATGTATTCTTTACTTAACAGTTAAAATTCATTTAACATTTTGTTTAGTTTGTTTATCTTAATATTACAGATTACATACTACTACTTACACTATCCACTTAAAAAATTAATATTTTAGGTTCATTTTTGGTTGTGTCAAAACAATTACTTGATGTTATGTATGTAGCAGATTGTAATTAATAAATTTGATTTGAATGCGGATTTACTGTAATCATTCATGAGCTTTTGTTTTAATACGTCTCTACGATCGAAAAGATATATCAATGGGGAGGTTAGTAAATAACGGTATATAACTTGGGTTAAAACGTGTAATAATTTAGTAAATGCATTCATTCTAAATCTGAATTTTGTTTAGTTTTGTATCTAGGTAAATTTTAAGAAAAATTACCAAAAAATATTAACAAAAATAATTATTATCCTATTAATAATTAACGTTTAAACTTTTTGTATCGTCCTGTATAATATTTATTAGGCGTTAAATTTAAAACAAACGAAGTTTATCTTTGCAGTTCCGCGAAATTAGGTCTATGCAGTTGCTACCTGAACAATTATGTTGTTTTAATTCGAGGTTTGGTGAATAGAACAAAATAGATAATTGAATTTATTGCATCATTATTATTAATTTGTTGCTATTATTATTAACAGATTAATTATTAATTGGTAATCATCGTTATTATTATTAATAAGTTCGCGATTTTAAAATAGAAGTTTTTAAATTCGTCGTGTCGCATCAGTTACAAATTGAAGTTTTTGCAATTGTTTTATTTGGCCATTTTGTGACGCGCGTATGTATGCGTTGGTTTATTTATTTCGTTTTCAATATTATTATTATCTAACAAAGTGTTAAATTATTAAAAGTGAAAATTGTGGTATCTTACTTAATGCGGTTCGCGGAAGGTGAATTATGTTTTGGATTCGTTTTAGAACATAATATTTTAATTGCTAATTAACTTGTAGAAGTTTCTTATCGAAACAAGAGACGCGTCAAAATTTTAACATTTTAATACTGTATGCTGTGAGCGAGAGATTAACCCAATTGGTGAATTCATAAAAATTACACAAAAGTATTAAGTATTAAACAGAAAACTCTAAAATTCAACAGGTTGGTGAAATTATTTAAAATTTGCGAATGTCAATAAATGGAAGTGGAAGTTATAAAGAGTGACGTAATGGGCAGCACTCAATACGTGGACGATGATGATTTATAAGGTAGAATTTTATGATTTCTAATTCGTAACTAAATTAACAAAATTAAAATTAAACTTTTACGTTTTCAACTGCCTTTTCGCGCCATAATGCCGGGTTATGACATTCATTCAAGCTCGTATTAGCAAATAAGTCAAGTATTTTTCTATGTAACAGCTACATTTATAATTAACGATTAATTTCAATGGAGGCGATTCTTTGGTTAGGGATATATGTATGGCGATTCATATATCGATGGAAATATTCCAAAACAGCATAAGCGTCAAAAACGAAAAACTAGGTTTACTACATATTTCTATGGTTTAACGTAGGCTCTATCGATCGGTGGATACCAAGTATTCAAATTACTTAGAAAAAATTTAATTTTTCAAATTCAAATTACTTTTCATATTATTTAGGTTTAAAAGATTCGTAAGCACCAATTTTTGATAACTCGCATACAATTTTCCTTCAATTCACACACTTAATCGTTCCTTGGACTTCGTCGAATTGCTACATTTTAGTTGTATTATAAAATATAATGCATTCGTGGTTTTTATATCAACACTCTAATTCTCACCGATGTGAATTTATTATTTGAAAAATAGATCAGTATTAAAGCCTTAAACCACACAATAAGAGTGATGGCTTTTATGCGTTTGCGGTTTCAATTTTTCGTTCACCTATGACATTCAAATGCAAAATTAAAAAAACCGTTTGTGGATACGTTTACAATCAACATTGTGCGATAATTTTTTTTGTGAATGCTAATGCTGGCCACTCACACTACGGTCTACCGGAGATGTTACCTGTGCAGGTTTATCGGAATGGTGAATGGGGACGTTCGGTGTACCGGAACGGTCTTCAGTTCATTTCGCGATGGCATCGATTGAAGACGATGACGCATTGGCATTGATAGGCCAGTGCCTTCTTTTTCTAGTAGAAAACAACTGACACGACCTGCGCAGGTGACCGGAGTACATGCACACACGTACAGGTGTACCGTACGGTGTCGATGAAAAATATTAATTTTAGAATTTGCTCCGGTCGCCTGTACAGGTTTAAAAACCTGCACAGGTCTCCTGTCCGGAAATGCTCCGGTCTACCTGCGCAGGTACACCTGTACAGGTAGACCTCTCCGGTAAACCGTGGTGTGAGTGGCCAGCATTAGGATTGTAAAAACTTATACAATTTCATTTCAAAACTATTATTTTACCACATAATAAAGCCAATATTTAAAATATTACAAATTATTATCAATGGCTCTTAGGCTTATCTAGTGAAAGCTACTCATAAATAATTTTCTTGCATTTTTTGTAAAATATCGTTTATTTTATAAAATAAATTTTTTTTAAGAACTATCAACTTATCTCGAATACTTACATTTCTGCTTTTTTTAAATGCATAAATCACTTTGATCCGATAATTGTGTGGTGGATAATTTCTAGCTGGTAGAATGGTCATTCCAGTTGTATATTATTGGTCCGTGTAGAAATTATTTGTGAAATTTTAAGTGTTATTTTTTAAGATTCTGAAAATTGAAATTACATTAAAATATTAAGACATAATAATATTAATAATAAAAGCATCACGATGGGATTATCAAATAATACCTAAACCACTTGCAATAATAATTACAAGCTTCTTATTTGTTAGCCACTTTACTATCATTATTTTACTATCAATCGTATCACATTTTTACACCACGTTTTTTTAAATTTGTCACATTTTAGGTACTTCTTTCCGAGTCAATTCATTAACTCAATATTTCATTCAAGTTAAATTTAAACAGAAGTCAATTTAATACGTATTGAACCGTTAAAACAAATTAATTTTAACTGTCAATTTAAATACTAGAGGCCATTACTGATCGACTTCTTCACCTCGGGATATCCATCAAATAAATTTATCTAATAGATTCAGATCTTAGAGATATTTTGGGGTGGAGAAATCGGACCTAAGTATGAAATGTCCGTTTTCTTTAAATACAAAGTTCAACAGTTGACGTCTCTTACATTTCACTAATATACTTGTTCATTTTATTAACTAGATTAAGATGTTAATCAAACGACTAATTTCTTTTGATCAATTTTTAGAAAATATATAGGTACCTATTTATTCTTTTTCGGGATCTAGTGGAAAGCAGCTTACCCATCTACACTTTAGCAACATCACAAAATACATCTTTATTGATATTTGCCAATAAAAGTCTAAATTAACTCGATATGAAATACACAATCTTCGAACTATCCGTGTTGGATTTTAAGATTTATACTATTTTGTATTTTAAATATGGATAATCATGTCATGTATTTTGTTGTATTGCTAATGTGTAGACGGGTAATTTTTCTAAATCACAAAGAAATATTCTAAATTTCAAAATCTTTGATTTGCACCTCCCATTGATGGTTATACAGAATGTCTGTACTGTCTGTAATGTCTGTGAGACATTATGTGTGTGCCACATTATTGTGGTAATAATAGACGTCATCAAATTTATATCTGTGTTGTGTATCGGTTCAAGTTTTATGTTAACCATACTTATAATATTTTTAGTAAAGACGTAATGCACACAAATTCATGTAAAAGTTAAATTAAATTTTATAATTATAATATCGACAACCCCAACGAACAAGAACTGAGTAATTGACTTAAGTTCTAATTTTACGGGAGAGAAAACAAGCTTTTGAAATAATGTTTCTTGTTAAGGCCTTTCTCACATGGAGCTACTAAAAAGTGAGACGAAATTAGTTATAAATTTTATTAAAATATCGAATGTTTTTCTCCTTTGAAAAATATATTCAAATTTAAAATTTTAATTGGAGTGAATTTCAAATAATTTTTGGTATAATTATATGTAATTGGATTTTGCTGAAATATTTATTTATACTTTACCATTTAAACTAGAATAATTTTTGTATTTTTTTTTTACATTTTTTCATTTCTTAAACGAATTGTAGATTATGGAAATCGCAGGTGATTCTGATGTATAGCAGGCTGGCGACAAACATGGATCATTGCGAGTGAGTGATTACTGACTCTTTACAAACTGATTCCTACTAACTAGTTGCGTCATGTGTGAGCCGTCATTGAAATACAAAAACCTCGATGCAGAAGCTACTGATTAGTGATTCGGGTTAGAAACTAGTTTCTTTTTAATAGCTCCACGTGCGAAAGGCCTAATAGTAATAGTAAAAACTGGAGACCGGTAACTAAAACCATCGCAAATAAGAATTATTTTCTTGTTTGTTGAGAGCGCTTCGTCGATATGAAACTAAAGGTGAATTATTAGCAAAGCCAACACCTGTCAATAAAATAATACATTTTTTCCTCAAATCATGTCTTACCTTAAACTTTGACAAGACTTCCCTAACACAATTAAGTTAACAATTCCTTAACAATTTTGAAATAATTGGTAAAATAATCATCTCGTAAACAAACACCAATATTTGGTCGATCTGCTATTGTGCCCATGTTTCTACATCTTAATACTGATATTATCTGATACTTAAGTCATATTTATATTCGGTCCCAATTGCAATACCTACAAAAAAAAACTATTATTAATATAAAATTTAATTCCAAGTATGTTCATTAACAAGTAATTTTTCCATTTTTGCTTTTAATCCAATAAGTGCACGACCTTCCTACTCATTTTTAAAATGTTTTAATTTAATACCTTGCACATAATAAGTTTCTTAGTTTGCCAGCGTATCCTTGGAATATTCCCATCGTTCATATAGTAAACCTCGGCTTTTTATTTTTCTACCTTTTCTTAGGTTGGAATTAACTTCCAACCTAATTGGACGACCCTTCCTTGCCTGGCATTATCACGTACTATGCAAGTATTACGTATATATTTAAAAAAAAAATGATAAGAAATTTTTTAATTTTCCAACTCGATATCAAGCAAATTTTATCAAAAAACTCATCGACAAAATGGTACCTATTTGTTCACAAAGATTGTTCATTTTTCAACACGTTAATTTATAAATTTTCAAAATAGTTGCTTATTATCAAAGGCATCAAAAATAAATAATATCCTCGAAGAAATATAAAAACATTTGAAAATTGCTTTTAGCCCAGTTATTCTAAACATTAATATGTTGAAATATTATTGCGGAAAAATTACAATCTACTGGCCGAATTTTGGTTATTAAAAATAATATGCAACATCCTAATAATTGCTTAATTTTGCCAGGTATTGTGGGGACTTTTGACACACCTATCGATTATTTCTAACAATCAAATAAAGGTTTATACCAAAATTCAGCTAGCTTAATAATTTAAAACGACTGGACTGCTATATTTAAAATGATTACCATAGTTCAATAATACTACCAACTTCTTGAACAAATTTTCCAACCGCAGACTCCATCATAACCCAAATTGGTTCACGATGCGTACGAATTCCTTCAAAATTAATATTAAATTATTAAATTTTAATTTCAATTACATGCAACATGTAAAAACAAATTTTTACATAAATAATATTATCTGGCACTTTGCTAAAATATAATTAAATAAAAAATGAAGCAATTTCAAGTAACTAATTAATATTGTAACTTCAACAAGAAAATGTTATGAAATCGGGCGAGATTTTACAAAATATCACTAGATATTTGAACAGATTTTGTATATATGGTAAATCTTCGTTGCGGTGAGTTGTTCCATATCGGTAACAATTATAGCAAAACGAGTGTTGACCGCTACTAGATATGGTAGCTTACGAATTAGGTAAAAAATTGTTTCGGCGCAAACGTTATACAGTTTTACTTCTAAGACAGAACATTAAGGGTATCCTGTATAAAGATGGACGGAACATGGTAACCTCAATAAAGATGTCTCGAAAATAATTCTTTCTGTATTTGTTTATTTACATAATATTAAATTTATAGCGACGTTTCTAATTTTCGGGTGTATTCAATGGTTTTATAAGGTAAAATATTAATTAAATTTAGCGAAATTGTCTCGATAAACAACATGTTATTAAACGCAATTAATCTAAGACGCGTCATTTTCGAGTAATATTACAAAATTCAAAAGTTTTCAAAAAAATAGTTACTTACACTCTAAAACAGTTGATGTCACAGATGAGGCTGTTAATATAATTTTTTTCTTGTAACAACTTTGAGTGATGAACCGGAACTCTTATAACTTATAAACAAAAGTTCTCCGGATCTTAATAAAGATCAATTTTTTATACAATCCAATAATTAATAAATTATATTATTATTACGTTGTACCCCGTAATAAGAATACATTATGCCAATAATTTTATGAACTAACTTTGTGATAATGACAAATATTTTAATAATTTATTTAGGTACTATTATTATTATTATTATTTAGTGTGTAGTAGAATATTTTGCAAATTTGATTTAATATGAATTTTTACATTTTTCGTAACCTTTTGATATGCATTTATAATTATGTATAATTATTAATTTAATGTTTATTTGACTTGCACAATAATTTTGAAAAGCTGTTCCAGTTTAAATTGAAAGTATCTGTAGTTTAGCGACGAGGAAAGCGGAAGAAAACTAGAATGTAGCCAGAATTCTTCTAAGTTAAATTTCGTGTCATTAATATCATTAATTGTTCATTTAGATATTTTATTCCAGCACTATTACATCAGCATCGATCGAGGAAGATTCCATCTACTTGGGTGGACACCAGTAGAGAATTTGTCACACTAGAGTGCGTGCCACACATGCCGATTTTGCGACCACGTTCGAAAAGCTTATGCGAGAGCAAATTTATTTTGTGAAGTATTCTTAATTACTAATTTAGAAATTTTATACCACGCGTTACATCTCCAACGCGAAAAGAACATTCTAGCTACTTAAAAAGATGCAAGTAGAGAAGTTGCGTTCCCCAGGATGCTGCAGAGGGGAAATGCAGATTCCGGATACTGCTGGAAAACAAAGATGAAGTAGGTTCTACTTCATTGGGCAGTCGAAGTCATTGGTTGAAGTGGGTCAACATAATAGAAAGAACTTCGGTGAGCCTTAAATTATTTTAATTATTTATGCAAAATTCCTAATTTCTTAAAATTCTTGTTCCAGATATTACATCTGAAAGGTGACAACGGTGTATGTGGATGCTATTGCAGGTGGATGAATATTTTGGACAACGAAGGAAATTCTATAGTTTTTTAATAATTTTAATTTTCTATCTAGAAATTTCATTTCAGAAATTACATCTGTAAAGGGAGAAGTGGATCCAACCCACTTGGAAAAAAAACGACAGGGAAGGTGAATTCTTCAGGTAGTAAGTACTTGTAGACGAATGAAGATTCAGGATATAACACAAGAGAATGTGTTCAGCTAGAAGGAGAATTTTAGGTAAGAATTGCTTATGTTTTTAATAATTCTTATTTCAATCTATAAATTTTGTTCCATGTATTACATCTGTATACGGAGAAGAGGATCCTACCCACTTAAAAGGAAACGACGGTGAAGTTGCGTTCTCCAGGCAGTACTTGAAAATAAGTGGACGAATAATCAGGATTACACAGGAGAACTCCCAAGACGAATTTCAAAACGAAGTTCAGGTGGGCGATAAATTTTGGTAAGAGTTAATTAATTTTTTATTATTCTTATTTTATTTTATTATTAATTAATTTTTATCATTAATTAATTTTTATTATTAATTAGTTAAACTAAAATGAAACTATTTGAAAATCGATTAAAATTTAGAAGAAAAGTAGAACAGCTGCAAATTTGTTCAGAAAACTGATTTGATTCGTTTAATAAATAATGACGTATTTGAAACAAACGCAGGTAGTCATAAAAAGGTCCGTTTCAATTGTTTTTATAGCGTCTTTTTCACTTGACGCGTTGCTTAGCAGTAAAATGAATGTGCGTTCAATTAATTGTGAAAACTTAAAGCAGTGCCAGCGAATAATAATAAATAAGACTTGGGATACCACAAGGTAAAACATTTTGGTTACAATACTATTGCAACCCTTCCTTGGTGGTGTTTTATATCGAGGATTATTAGAAAGCAAAAATGACATTTTTACAAAGTTTATTGCGTCATCTTTAAATTTCACATTTTCGGTAAGAGCGATTGATAATGATTTTATTTCGGTCTGTACATTAAATTTTATGTTGGTTTACGATGGTTAAACTCAAGATTTTAATTAATAATTAATAATGTGGGTTCTCCTGCTTAAACTTTAAAACAAACAAAATTAAATTTTGTTTTATAATTTCGCGTTCACAAATTAGCTATAAAAGTAAAATAAACTTGCGTAAACTTGTTTAACACTGACTCATTTATTAAAAAACGATGACAGTTGTACGAATGTGTTTTTATTGTTTTTAAAATAAAATTTCGTTATCAAATGTCATTTGTGTTTTGTGACGTCTTAATAAGCGAAGCCTACTTGTTGCGTTTAAATTAAAGAATAAAATGCGAGTGCAGCAATAAATTTTTGAATATGATGGTAATTATAAGTTTAAAAATTGAATTTGGTCGTGATGCATGCAATTCTTTCACTCTTAATATTTAATTTGAACAAAAATTAGTTTAATTTAGAAATTCGCCTCTCTTGATCTTTCGACATGCAATCACTGGTAATTTGGTGTTATCGTCATTAGTTTTGTCTCGAGTTTGTTGCAAATTTTTGAACCACCGTGTTTTTGATAATTCGACATGTTCGCATGGGATTAATCGTTTCCTTATTGTCAATCGTCAAATAATTTAAATGACAACTTTGAAAAATTACTAATTTGTTTACTACCTCGAAAGTAAAAAAGGTCCTATGTATAACATAACGTAAGCATACAAGACTCGGAATGAGTTACTTTTATTACCAAAAGGTACTTTGTTTTTACCCGTATTTTTCATAGTAATATTTATTTAACGTCGTAGTTTAAGTAGATACACCTCAGATTTGTCGAGTTACCTTTTTCGATTAAATTTTCATTCCGAGCCCCGTGCATACAATTAATTTAATGTTTTATCGATTTTAAAAAAAAACTTTTTTTTTCCAGGAAATCTTGGCAGTCAATTTGCCAAGAATATTAACAGTGAAATAAATCGTGTACTCGGTTATCGATTACAATTTTTCAAATCGCGAGCGGTTTTGTAACCTAAGTGTCGAGTACGAAATATTTTATGGTAAAGCTTGTATGAAGCTCGGAAATTACGTGTGTCAATTTTGCTTGTGATAAAAGTGTTCATCTTAAAACTGCTTTCAAACGAAATCGATAAAAAATATGTGAGTGCATTATGTGTCGTTGGACTTCACGATTGGCTTTACGAAATGGTAACTGGGCAACACAATAAATTGGCAATAGGACTACAGTGTTAAAGGTATAGTTTTCTTCTTTTTTTTTACGAAAGTTTAACAAGAAACCTTTCTTTTTGTCTTTTGTTTGACCAATCTAATCCTATTAAATATAAGTATTAACAATCTTTTTTTTTTCCAGGTAAGTTCTACGGCGAGGAGTGGTATATGTTCATCAACTAAAAAGGTTAGTAAAAACTTATTCTTCTTCGTGTGATTTTTAGTGCAATGGAAAGTTAAGTGATGTGTTACAATAATTTGTGTTCAATAGATAATTTTCTGAAATTAACAGATTTTAGAATACACGAAATACTTAAAAATAAGTTCATTTTTCGATAATTAAATAATCAGTAGTGTGGCGGGCGCTAAACACACACTGACGGGTTAGTGAGCGAAAAACCGCGGTTGCATTCCTCCTGGTCGCGCCGGAGTACACAAGTTTTTGCATAATTTTTAAAACTCAATTAACGCGTCGCGGCGCAAGTGACTCAGATCTACTTATATTGCAAGCGCCAAATACTAAACAATGGTCAAAATATTCATTTATTTAACATTTTTGTTGAGAAAGATATTTCTAATAAATTTATTATTTATGACTTCACAATAATAAAGAATTATGTATTTTATAGGTACTTATAAAATTAGAGACTTTGCTATCATAGACAAAATTTCACTGCCGTGATCTCAAATTCAACATTGATCTATTGATTAATGCAAAGGTGAACCACTCCATTAGGTATCAAACAAGGGAATTCCATAGTAAACCATCCACTAATTACTGTACACTAATGCGGCTTATTTTCGTCTAATCAAGATAATTAATTTACATTTAATTTTATTCTGAGCTATTGCGGATGTCAACCATTTAGCCAAGAAAGAATAAATTTATATAATATCTTATTATTATATAATATAAAATTCCTATTGTGTATGTGGCTAACACTAATGTAGAAAGTTAATTTTCGTTTCATAATTACACGTACCTCTTCTTTTGTTCTTTTACGAACCCCGTCGTCGTTCGGAATTGTTTATAATGTGTTGGGCAAAATTTTGCAATTTCTTCTACACATCTTTTTACATCTCTTCAATAAGCCGTAATTTGTCTTGCAAAGATACAGCTTTTAATATTTAAAAGTTGTATGTGACTATGAAATTTTTGTAGAAAAAGAAACAGTCTACGAATTAATATTTTTTTATGAAGTTGTATCGATATATTAAACCTGAGATTATCTACCTATTTTTTTAAAAATGCTCGAATTTGTGGCTACAAAATAAAATACAATACAGTCTCGTTAATCCGAACACACGCTAATCCGACCATCCAGTAATCCGAACAAAAGAAAAACTCAGTAGTTTGCACAAATAGTTTATAATTCGAACACAACTAAAAAAAATTTCGGATTATAGAAAAATGTTTGAATTGCGGAAAAAAGGATAGGATGAAAAATAGTATTTACAAGCTGAAGTAGAAGAGTGGTTAAATGGAGGAGTCACGAAAAGAATAATTTAACTGATCCAGAAATTATTGAGCAATTTATTGAAGATCCGAACGTAGATGACGAAAATGACAGAACATGTTTTATAAAGAATAAAGAAGCTGCCGTTAGTTTTAACATTTATTTAAGATGGTCATGTGAAAATGATGTCCCATCTCGTGAAACTTTATTGTTCCAGCAATAATTAAGAGAAGAGGCAATTTCGATTTTTAACTTTATCCAGTAATCCGAACTTCTCAATCCAGTACAATACACATCAGAACAATTACGGTTGTAATGGAATTTGAAATTATAAATAATAGGAAAAGTTGTAAGCAGCGATTAGACTACCAAATACAGCCAATCCATCTCTCGTAATCATCGTCATTGAATTACGTCAAACAAAGTGGCCGTATACAAAAAATAATTTTACTGAAATTTGTCTGGATATTCAAGTTTTCCGAGGCGTGAAACCTTCTGAACCTTCGTAATTGAAATCTCTTTCGGATTGTTAAGTACCGCACCTTTTTTTAGATGGTTTTAATACACGGAAGCCTGCTTCCATTAGATAATTAATTATGTCCGGTATCTAGGAGGTGGTTAGAAAAAATCGACTCCTTTTTGTTCTTAAACCGCATATCAGATGTTCTTAAGTCGGACCTGGAACGATCTGTAACAATTTATAAGTTTGCATCTGTTTTAATCGTTGAATTTTATTTCAATGCTTTTGAGACAGCTGATGGGAATAGTAAATTTCCCGAAACGTTTCACGAAAATAGAAGACTTGGAGAAAAGATATTGACAAAAGAAAGAACCAAATTCACACAAAAAAGTGTTAGTAATTATTATTCATGGAATGCACAGTTTTTATATAAATCAACAAAGAGTGTGCGGTATCGAAGGAAGTTTTCTATTTTTATTCTTATAATTCATCCAGTGCGGACCTAATTTTTTTGGGCCTTACAACTAAATACATTAAGAGCTTTTAAATGAGACTTAAGATTTGCGCCCTAGTTGTAAGGAATTACAATTGTCGCCAAAAATATTATTACGATAAGATTAATTTTTTACATGTTCCTGAAATTGAAATTAAAATTTAATTCATAACATAATATAACAACTTATATTATAAGTTCAAAAACTATTTAATTTAATGATTCCAGATCCATTCCAGGTTTGTCTGACGAGAATCGAAAATTCGAAACATAAAGGTGGCGACTGACATGTAACTGAACGTTGTAATGTAATATAATGTAACGTTCGCAGCGAGCATTACATTACAAAGCTCGTTCGACTAATAAACGAGTTGCTCAAAACGAACACGTCGCGATGTAATGTGAAAATCAAAGGAATTCGGCAAAAAACCGACAGTCGAGTGGAGCACGGATGCTTTGCTTGCCGTTCGTACTCGTTTATCGGTTACATTACATTACAACGTTCAGTTACAAGTCGGTCGCCACCTTACTGTTAAGAGTATGTAACAAACTATATCATTCAATTAAATAGTTTTTGAACTTTAAGTTATGAATTAAATTTTAATTTCAATTTCGTGTAACATGTAAAAAATTAATCTTATCACAAAAATATTGTCACATGTTAATAACATTAATCATATCTAAAATATTATTGTCTTATTACATCCAATCAAAAAAACTTGAACTCTGTAAGCTACCAATTACAGAATACGGTTTAACAACATATCTGAGGACTCTTGCGAACCATCACACACCATTTCAAGTATGAAAACACACCCAAATACAAAATGTTTCTTTACCGTACACTCTTTGTTAATTTGCATAAAAACTGCACTAGACAAGTAATTATTACTACTGCTTTCTTTTAGGAAATACTGTTACATTTTTAATGAATAATAACCTTCTCTATATCGATGAAATTCGCCACTATCATCGTGATCTTGTGGAGTTGCTCAGCAATTTATACAGGTGATGCCTTTTTGCTACAACAATGACAAAATGTACACGTATACAAAATTTCGGAACTTTGGATCTGTGATTGATTGATGGATTCGTCAAATATTTGGCTAATTTGACTAGGCTATTAGTTTTGTTTCGTAAATTTTGTGCAAAATAACGAAGAAATTTTAATAATAAAAAAATAATATGGGGTCACCGATTCAAAAAATCAAACTCTGGACATTATTTCAAAAACTGTAAATTTTACGTAATATATTGTAGCCTTTCGGGCGTTGCAATTAAGAGTTTAAATTAATTCATAATTAACCACTGCTTTGATCTATTTTGCTGTGACTTGAAGCATTCGATGCCCAAAATAAATACCTAAATGACCAATTTCGGTTCTTAATTTAGTTTGAACTATCAACTACTTTTTATTGTCCTTACAACTCGATATTGTTTCCGCTACTTAACTATAAAAGCTTTGAAAAATCGTACATTTAAAAAAAGCTTATCATTTTTTTAAATAATTTATTGTTCATGCCGAGGAATTTCTTCCAAACGGTAAAAAACACATTAAAATCGATTAAAAAATAAACCAAGGCAGGTTTTTTTAAATTTTAGAAAAAGTATTTCATCAAACTAAAAAGCGGGACTTTCTTACGTATTCTGGGGACAGCAGGACACATACCTTGATTGCGGGTGACGTATGGTCACGTTAGGTAATTATGTCATAATACGTACATAATTATTTGAAAATGAGATTTTGAAATCATGTCTGAAGTTTGATAGAATTTTATGTTTTCTAATATTATAACTAAAAAAATAAAATTGAACTTACATTTGCGCATTTTTTGAATGCATAGCTTGCACTATAACTATAATTATGTGGTTGATGATGGAATTATGTACATTACTGGTTTGTCGTAATTATTTGTGATATCCCAATCGTTACATTTTGTGATTCTGAAAATTGAAATTATATTAGCGTCATGTATTTAGTAAATAATATCTATACTGCTTGCAATAATAACTAAAAGCTTTTTAAGGGGTTATACGCAGTTGCAAGTCCCAAAAAAAGAATTATTTTAAAATAATTTAAAACTGCTTACTAGTAAATATATCTCATTTTTACATCACATTCTTTGACTTGATTCTTTAGCTTCTTTTATTTGTGGCAAATTATTATATTCAAAATTTTATTCAAGTTAAAATTAAACCAAAGTCGATTTTATAACTATTCATAAATGATAATAATTAACTATAATACATTTTGAGACTTTAAAACGAATTAGTTTTCACTTTAAATTTAAGCATTAGGTCATATTAAGTAGGAAATGTTTGATTTTTTTAAGCACAAAGTTTGACAAATGATATCTTACATTTCCCTATCGTACTTGTAGTATAAGTTATACGGTAATTTGCGAGTTGTCCTTTTTAAAGAACGATAGTGTCATTCCGGTTGACTCTTTATTTGTTCTAAAATTCCATATTTTCCTATAGTTAAAATTATATTAATACGGACGAAATTAAAAAATATATTTATCAAGAAACATCTATTGTATTTTTTCGAATACAACTTCCGTCTTTTAATTTTTAATTTCGAAAACGCGACCCGACATCAAGATGATTTATGATGAGAACGCTGTTCGAACTACGTAAGCTGCGTTTGGACAATCTCATTCATTCATCTTATTCACCAGATCTTGCACCAACTGACTACCAGTTCTTTCCGACATTGCATCAGTTCTTACAAGGAAAACGTTCAATTCTTAACGATCTGCGGAAAACATTTTTCATGCTTTCATCGTCACTTGCTCATCGGGCTTCCTTACCACCGGCATGAATAACTTTACCTTTAAGGAGGAAAAACTGTGTGGATGATTTAGGTGCACAATTTGATTCAAACTTGCTCCGACAGACCCCAACATATTGAGATAATTAATTTATTTGAGATATAATAAAAGTACATTATTATGCAAAAGTTAAGTTAAAAACAACTCCAACAAACAAAAAGAGGTAACTCTTTTATCTAATTTTATGTGAGGGAAAAAACAAACTTTAAAATTATTATTCTCGTTAGGATTCTTACTTTGGTAATAAGAAAAGTTGCCAATGTGATAATTACTTTCTTTCCCGAATTATGTCTTACCTTAAATTTTGACATCACTTCATTAAAACAATCTGGTAGGGATGGATTATTTCAGAATTGCCTCATAAATAAACGCCAATATTCGATCGAACTGCTACTCTGCCGATGTTGCTACATCTATGTTTTCACGATTCGTAAGTGGTATTCCTATTGTACGAAACCTATTACGATTTTTAGTGCATCAATCTGGATTGCAATACCTATAAAAAGAAAAACTATTCTTAATGCAAAATTTAATTCAAGTATCCCTGCCAGTACGTATTCTTTTCTTTTCTAGTATAACGTTCTACTCACTTTTATATTTTAATTCAAGATCGTACACACAGACATCTTTGTGTGCTAATTAAATTTAAAACGAGATCGTATTGCCAATATGCCACTCGAATATTTCCTTTAATCTCATCTTAAACTTCAGCTTTTTGGTTTTTATTTTTTCAACAATTACATTCCAACTTCCTTGTAACGGTCCTTCTTTATCTGCAATCGTCACGTCGATATTGCAACAATGTATTAAATTTAATCGGCAAAACACTACTTAATTATTTACGAGTTCATTTTACTATTATTTTAAAAAGAAACTTACAAACTAGTTTGGTCAGTAGATAGTAAGTTCCTCTATTTATGTTGGTTATTAGAAATAAAATGCAAAGTTCTACATTTTTCCTAGTGGTGAACTTAACATTGTACCCATACCTAGAGATATAAACAAAAAACCTATTTTTGACATCTTTGAAGCTCTGTAGAAGAATGTCGAGCACGACAGAAATCGTTAGAGACTTGCAATTATTTCCAGCAATCAAATAAACGTGTATACCAAAATTCGGCTAGATAATAATTTGTTCTATCTTTAGTAATCCAAAATGAGAAGGTTACATTTACACGAAATGGTTTCCATTGCCAAATTAACTAGTTTTTCTCTTCACAATTAATATTACATGGCACTTGACTAAAATATAATTAAATTAATAATGCAGCAATTTAAAATATTTGAGGTAGAATTATTATTTCGCTAATTAATTAATATCGCAACTTACTTCGCTATGAAAATAATATGGCACGCAATAAGGACGACAACTTGGTGAAATTGACCAACATTTGAAATAAGTTTTCACTAAATATTTGCAGTGGCGTAACAACTATTGGTGTGTGTCAGTGCATCCACTCAGGGGTGCAAAAAGTGACTAAATATTATTATTATTTTTTAATTTATTCCGTTCTTAATTTGTATATATTCTGTTAGAAATTCAAGACCACTAAATTTTTGTCGGCAATTTGCAATAAATTATAATATGCGATCGACAACAACCTTGAAATTTTTTTATTTTAAACATGAAATTATTACGTTTCCAACGCATCAAAAACAAGAAAAACTTGTCAATAGCTGAACTGCAAATCGTAACAAAACGGTTATTTGTGAAAGAACGTTGACACCGTCTTAGTACACACTTATCGGTGACCCCTTAAGTGACCATTTTCGAAAGCGGGTCAAATTCGGGCGCCATTGGTTGTTCTTGGGGCGGCTGCGATCTAGGTTGTACCGGGTTAGTATTGTCCGAGTTGAGGAATGGGTGGGTTTTCTAAAAACTGAGTGGAGTTGCAGAGTTTTTCTGCCTGCTTTCGGATGTGATCGTCGATGATTTTCAATTTTGCATAGAAATGAAGGCGTTTGTTTCTGGCGTAGTATGGGCAGGCAAGGTGTGTCGGAAGCATCTGTTTTGAACGACTCCAATCTTCTTGATGAGATTGGGGGACACCGTATCCCAGACTGAAGCTGTTTAGGTCAGAGTTGGTCTGATGGATTGCCTTGAAGATCTCGAGTTTGTTGTCGGGTGGCATCGTACTAATTGAAATTGATCATCGGATAGAGCTTACCGAAATGACTTTTCCGCGATTGGTGACTGTGACGATGCGGTGGTTTCCTCGATGCGCCAAGTTTCGAACCATTTTTCTAACTCGTTGACGGCTTTCTGGAGTCGGGCGGGGGCAGTGGTCCGACTCACGTAGGAGAAGTAAACAGCGGTGTCGTCACCATAAAAAGAAATATTTGTTCTCGGGTTGAGTGCGGCAAGAATGTCACTCATGAAGATATGTTGCAGGGGGACTCCTGCGGCGATGAAAAGCACGGAGGAGCGAGTGCTTTCGAGTTTGATATGGAAACGTCGGTCTTTTAGGTAGAAGGCAACTAGTCGAATCGGGGCTGATTAAATGTTGGCCTGAAATTTCTTGTAGATGATACCTCTTGGTGTCATACTTCGTCGAAGACTTTTGATACATCGAGCAGTACTAATCCTGTGTACTCGTGTTTGTTGAATCCTAGGGCGAGGTGTTCGACCATGCGGAGGATTTGTTGGACCATGCTAATGTGGTCTTGTCGGAATCCGAATTGTTCGTCTTGGCGGACTGCGTTGTCGAAAATGGTTTGTTTGAGGAACTAGTGACGATGATTCTTTCTGCAACTTTTTCTAGGGACGGGAATAGGATGAAGGAGCGGTAACTTTGGGGTTTTCTGTTGTCTTGTCCTAGTTTGGGAATGACAACTACGTCGGCTAGTTTCTAATCCTGGGGGAAGCATCATATGCGAAGAGAGGCGTTGATGATACCGGCGAGAGCGGCTACTGCTTTGCGTGGCATTTCTTTGATTGATCGATTTGAAATGTCGTCGGGCCCTGGAACTTTTCTGTTCTTACGGAATTGAATGACTCGGACGACTTCGGCTATGGTGGTTGGGTCGATGTGGGCGAGATCGTCGATGGGAAGATTTCTTTCTATTACTTTCTTTTGGGTTCATAGTTGAAAGTATCCGTTAGATTCTAATCGCGGTACGTTATCAAATTACAGCGCCGTATTTAGGATTTATTAAATGAATTATGAAGCCGGGTTCATATTTAAGGATTCCGGTTTGTTTACTAGGTTTTCTGTAATTTGATTATTTGTACTTGTGAAAGAGCGTTATTACTTATAACAAAAAAAAAGAAAGAAGAAAAAAAAATTAAAACATGAGGTCGGTTTACTACAATACGACAATATTTTCTCTCATTTAATTAGGGGATGTGTATTACGTCGGTGATAATTTTTTTTAAATAGATTCAAGTCGTTTTTAATTCATTTTGTTTGTCTTACCGTTTTGTAAGGTTTACTGGATATTTAAACAAAAATCACTTCACTAAAAGCTATGTATTTGTGCTATTAATTTTGTAATTTTACTCTATTGTATCTAAAGTTTTTGCCTACAGAGTATAGCATAATTTATTATACCGCGTTTAGTATACTAATATAAAAACGAAGAAGCTGTTATACTTCGCTCTCGATAAAAATGAGTCGATGCAGCGACGCACTAAATGTTAACAGCTGTAAAAGATAAATGTAGTAGTTTTTAACCATCTACAGGGTCCTATATTTTCTATAAAGCGACCATTACATGGATTAGGAAATTGTTTTTCTTCGGCATTCTAACCATTATTGTCGAACAGGTTGTTCAACTTGAACCATTAAGTCTCTTTCTTATAGAGAAAGATTTCAACATTAAGACCACGCGACAAATTAAACCGGATATTGGTGAGTGAGCCTGTGGCTTCGGCTTTTATTGTTGATCACACAGGGGGATCGACGACTTTACGTGCCGTCCGAAGCACCGAGACAGTCATTAGAACGTTAAACCCCTGTATTCATAAAAATATTTAAAGTGTGTTGTAAACCTATTTTAACTAAAACGCTCATTAAAGTTAAACAACCAATGAAAACCTTACAATGTAGACAAATGAACGTTTGTGATTGGTGTTTTATGACGCCTGCATTATAAAGGCTTTGTAAAGCTATTTTAACTTTCTAAAATTTTTATGAATACAGGGGTTAGTCTCTCCCCGGATTTGAACCGACCCCTTACATTAGTACCTAGTTGATTATTTATAGAGTTATAATGTAATTTTATGTTTCTCCGAGTAAGTTTGCTTTTCTCAGCTATTCTATCGTACTTTTCTCTATAACTGTTGCTCTCGGACATATATTTTCAGAAACAAAGACGTTTCTATAATAGATACAGCTCACAAAATTATTATCAGGCAGTCATGAAATTCTCGTTATTGTTTGAAATTCTTTTAAAAATCATTACTTTCTGCTCTGGTAAAATATCGATTAATATTAATGCCTAAGTAAATCCATCCAAAATAGTAAAGCAAAGTTTCTAATTTTCGTGTATTTTCAACATTTTTGTAAACTGAAATACTTATTAAATTTAGTCAAATCTATGCGGCATTTAGCTCTACAAACAAAAAAGTATTTTAATAAATTAGTTCAAAACTCACAATTTTTGAGTTACGCTATCAAATAATTAATAATTAATAATAATAATAATTTATTACGAAACTATACATACATACAGGGTGTCACCGTGACCGTGGAGAAGCTTTGAAGTGGTGATAAAGGACACTTTTCTAAGACGAATTTAGAAATAAAATTTTTGTCCTAGTCCAAACCATTCCTCCCTTTAAAGCAATATTTTGAATTTTTTATTTCAAACGGTCATATCTCCGAAATTATTGATTTTGTAGACTTAATGGATTAGAACTTTTTTAAAGATCATTTGCTTATCTACAAATTAGGTTATAACCACTTGTCGTCTGGAATCAACGGATTTCGAGTTATAAATTAAATTAATGAACAAAATGTTAAAAAACTTCAGTTTTTATTTTTTTTACTTTTTTTGCGAACCGCGTATCTCTTAAACGGAACGTCTTAGAAAGAAACTTACGACCCGAACCGGATAGGGAATTTAACGGGCTACAATTTTGGTCAAATACATTTTCTTGAGAAACTAACCGTTTTCACAGAAATTCTGAAAATAATGAGCAAGGTGTAGGTAAAAAAAAATAAATTGCGAACTAATTAACAATATTAAAAATAATAAATAAACAATGTAAATTAATAAAGTAATTAACGATAATTTAATGCGCCTTAATGAGTCATATTTTAGAAATATTTTAGAAGATGATAAAATAATTTTATATAGTTTTAAATTTTTAATTCAACTTTATTTAACTTTTCTACAATACAAAAAAATTTTTTATTTTATTTCTTTCCCAAATGGCGGCTCAGGATAAATTTTCGTCTGTCGTCTCCGAGGCGAGGTCCGAAAGGGCTGCATTTATCACACATTAACCATTGATCCGAAACAAAAAAATCAATTTGTTTTCTGTTTATAACACATTAACGGGAAGGATAAACCTGTGAAACTAAAAAAAAGCATAAAATTCAATATAAAATAAGCCTTTGAAAAATAAGTTAGAATTTTGAGCTGTTTTTCAACATTGTTAACCCTCAAAAGGTATTTTATTAACGCGAAATATCTGAAATTTTAGGTTTATCCTTCCGATAATAATGTAGAAAAAAATCTCTCAAAATTTCAGACAAAGCGCTCAAAAACTTTTTGAGTTATAACACGAGCAGTTTTTAAAAATGCAGTTTCGAGATAATCGCCTTCAAAGTTTTAGTTACTTACCGATTAATCTGAAAATCTTGAAAGATTATGTCTTAGAAAATTATTCATATTAGTATTAAGAAATGCTTTCCTTAAATAAGGACATTAACAGCCGTATTCATAAACGATGCCTTACTTATACTTAAAAAACGACTTTTAAAATAGACCCTTATTGACCTAGTAAATAAGGTTGCAATAAAAACAAATTCGACCTTATTGGTCTTACTTAGCACTTAATACTTGTCTATGAATCTGGGCGTAAAACACATTGTAAAACAAATTGAGATTATAAAGGAAAAAACCTTTTACCTGAAGCGTTATTCATAATTTTTTTATTTTCTCTCGTCAGTACATGCTCAACATACTATATTTTCAGATTATGAAAATAAAAAAAATCGATTTTTTGAAATTTCTATATGGACTTCCCCCTTAAGAGATACCAGAAAACCAGAATTTTTTTAAATTTTTTCCCTTAATTTTATTTATAACTCGAAATCCGTAGATTCTAGACGATAAGGATAAATTATCTAATTTGTAGATAAACGAATGATCTTGAAAAAGGTTCTAATCCATTAAGCGTAAAAAATTAATAATGTCGGAGCTATGGCCGTTTGAAATCAGAAATTCAAGAAATTGCTTTCAAGGGAGGTACCCCCAAGGGTTTGGACTTGGAGAAAAATTTTATTTAAAAATTTGTCTTAGGAAAGTGTCTGTTATCGCCACCTCAAAGGTTCTCCACGGTCACGGGGACACCCTGTATATTATATTCAAGTTCTTAATCTGATGACTTATTCTAACAAAATTAGTTTTGAAGCCACCCGTTTCGGCTCAAAAACAATCTACAATAATTAACCATAAAAATGATATACAAATCACATTTCTGCACGAAGAGCAGCATATAAATTACGGCGGAAGGACCCCACACACTTGTGGAGTCGTCAAAGAGACTATTATGTCTCTCCACAAAGCCGGACGGCAAACACGCAAAACACCGCTCGAAATCTGCCGTGGAATGAAAGGGCACATCGAAATTTCCCAAATCCCGTAAAACACGTGCATGACGAGGACTACCCAAGAACAGAAGCTCCGAATTCGCGGGGTTCAGAGTCGGACCATTCGATGACGACCAAACACGTAACGATTCGAGATTGAGACTCAACACATCTATCGCAGTGTCAATGTTCGAAGGCTGACATTACACATTTATTCGAGAATCATCAGCATCAAGATCGAGAGAGAAATCCGGATCCACTACTCTTCACAAATCGGTGGTATATAATATGAATAACAATGGAGCAAGAATGCTTTCCTGCGGAACACCACGAGAAATATTCAACGGCCGAGATACATTTTCCCCCTACTCAACTACCTGGAATCTATCACGCAAATAACCCACCAACCACCTACAGAGTCAATCGTCACAGCCATAATGGAGTAGTTTGGTTAAAAGACGATCATGCACAACCCAATTAAAGGTCTTAAAATAGTCAAGAAGCACCAATAAGGTGACTTCAGAACGATCGCCTGATGAAGCAATATCCGAGGTGAGCAGCAACAAAACATGGTGGAGTGCCAAATGCTCACATAAAACATCCCTAATGAAAAACTTCGCTATCTTTGCAAAAGGCGACAAAATGCTAATAGGACGGAGATGAGAGGGCTCCACGGCCATTGGAAGCTTGGAAAGCGGTCAGAAACGTGATGTCTTTCAGATAGATGGCACCCCTTTGGTTCTAAAACAAAAATTTAACATTTGCAGATCACATCACTGCAAAACGGAAGTACGAGCTTCAACGTACGAAGGCTGATACCATCAGGACCAAGAGCGTTGGAGCTATATTTGGAAATTCAAAATATAAATTGAAAATAAATGGTTATTTGGGTGCATCGAACTTATAACCAATTGATTTAAGAAATATAACGTTATATAGTACAATTAAAAAATTATAACTAATTTCAGTGGTGAAATGAAACTCAATAATTTTAAATTACTTTACAGTGTATAACGTGTTTTCTATTGTGCACTTACACAATACAGTGTATTTTATTTGTGATAATAATTATCTTAAACACATTTTAGTTTTAAAAAGTGTGCATTTCTTCGGTATTCAAAAATGTTGATACGGCTTATAATATTAGCGGGGGTTACATTACTTAAATCGCGATAATATTTAATTTGCTAATAATTTTTTGCTCTAATTTTTATAACATAATATAACAAACATTTTAATAATTTTTTTATTATAGGTACTTAACTATTTTATTTTTAATTTGATTTAATTTTATTGATTAATTATTTCATATCTATTCTATTATGTAAATTTATATTCTTTATTTTCCTGTTGTATATTTTTCATGTTTAATATCGTAAATTTTTTTTCTAGCAGTAGAATAGTATTGAATGTCGATTTTTGTATAATTAATATTACGATTTACTATATTTGACTTGCACAATAATACAAGTTCTGTTTCAGTTTTAATCACTCTGCTATTATAATACTTTACAATTGCCTGCAAGCAACAAAATCAAGGAAAATTGTTAACTTAAGCAGGATCAAATACCGAGTAGATGCAGTGCGTAGTTAAATTAAAAAACCAAAGAAAAATTTAGGTACAGATTAATTTCTTTTTTAAATAATTTTTATTTTAAATCTAGAAATTTTGTTCCAGAAATTACAACTGTGCAGGGACTTCATGATCCCACCGATTTGGAAAGAACGGAATGTCAAGGTTCATTCTCCGCTTAATATGCATCGTAGTTGAGGTAGCAGGATAATACAGGAAAACTCCGTAGTCGAAGTTCATGGACGTAAAAATTTAGGTAAGAATTAATTTATTTTGTAAAGAATTTTTATTTTAAATTAATGTTTTATGTTCCAGAAATTACATCTGTGTAGGGATTTGATGATCCTACCTACTTGAAAGACGGGAATGTAAAGATGCATTCTCCGCTCTAAACTTCCTCGTCGTCGAAGAACCAGGATAATACAGGAAAACCCCGTCGTCGAAGTTCATGTGGACGGAAAATTTAGGTAAGAATTAATTGATTTTTTAAACAATTTTTATTTTAAATTTATGTCTTATGTTCCAGAAATCACATCTGTGTAGGTATTTGATGATCCTACCTACTTGAAAGACGGGAATGTAAAGATGCATTCACCGCTATAAACTTCTTCGTGGTCGAAGCACCAGGATAATACAGGAAAACTCCGTCGTCGAGGTTCGTGTGGACGGAAAAATTTAAGTAAGAATTAATTTATTTTGTAAACAATTTTTAATTTAAATTTATGTTTTATCTTCCAGAGATTACGTCTGTGTAGGGATTTGATGATCCTACGTACTTGAAAGACGGGAATGTAAAGGTACATTCGCCTCTTTAAACTTCTTCGTGGTCGAAGAACCAGGATAATCCAGGAAAACTCCGTCGTCGAAGTTCATGTGGACGGAAAAATTTAGGTAAGAATTAATTTATTTTGTAAACAATTTTTATTTTAAATTTATGTTTTATGTTCCAGAAATTGCCTCTGTGTAGGGATTTGATGATCCTACGTACTTGAAAGACGGCGATGTAAAGGTGCATTCTCCTCTTTAAACTTCTTCATCGTCGACGAACCAGGATAATCCAGGAAAACTCCGGCGTGGAAGTTCATGTGGACGGAAAAATTTGGGTAAGAATTAATTTATTTTATAAACAATTTTTATTTTAAATTTATGATTTATGTTCCAGATATTACAACTGTGTAGGGATTTGATGATCCTACCTACTTCAAAGACGGGAATGTAAAGATGCATTCTCAGCTCTAAACTTGCTCGTCGTCGAAGAACCAGGATAATACAGGAAAGCTCCGTCGTCGTAGTTCATGGTGGACGGAAAATTTAGGTAAGAATTAATTTATTTTGTAAACAATTTTTATTTTAAATTTATGTTTTATGTTCCAGAAATTACATCTGTGTAGGGATTTGATGATCCTACCTACTTCAAAGACGGGAATGTAAAGATGCATTCTCCGTTCTAAACTTTCTCGTCGTCGAAGAACCAGAAAAATACAGGAAAACTCCGTCGTCGCAGTTCGTGAGGACGGAAAAATTTAGGTAAGAATTAATTTATTTTATAAACAATTTTTATTTTAAATTTATGTTTTATGTTCCAGAAATTACTTCTGTGTAGGGATTTGAAGATCCTACGTACTTGAAAGACGGAAATGTAAAGGTGCATTGACTTTTTTTAAACTTCTTCGTTGTGGAAGAACCAGGATAATCCAGGAAAACTTCGTCGTCGAAGTCCATGTGGACGGAAAAATTTAGGTAAGAATTAATTTGTTTTGTAAACAATTTTTATTTTAAATTTATGGTTTATGTTCCAGAAATTACTTCTGTGTAGGGATTTAAAGATCCTACGTACTTGAAAGACGGCGATGTAAAGGTGCATTCCCATCTTTAAAGTTCTTCGTGGTCGAAGAACCAGGATAATCCAGGAAAACTCCGTCGTCGAAGTTCATGTGGCCGAAGAAACTTAGGTAAGAATTAATTTATTTTGTAAACAACTTTTATTTTAATTTATTGTTTAATGTTCCAGAAATTAGTTCTGTGTGGGGATTTGATGATCCTACGTACTTGAAAGACGGGAATGTAAAGGTGCATTCTCTTCTTTAAACTTCTTCCTTGTGGAAGAACCAGGATATTCCAGGAAAACTTCGTCGTCGAAGTTCATGTGGACGGAAAAATTTAGGTAAGAATTAATTTATTTTGTAAACAATTTTTATTTTAAATTTATGGTTTATGTTCCAGAAATTACTTCTGTGTAGGGATTTAAAGATCCTACGTACTTGAAAGACGGCGATGTAAAGGTGCATTCCCATCTTTAAAGTTCTTCGTGGTCGAAGAACCAGGATAATCCAGGAAAACTCCGTCGTCGAAGTTCATGTGGCCGGAGAAACTTAGGTAAGAATTAATTTATTTTGTAAACAATTTTTATTTTAAATTTATGTTCTATGTTCCAGAAATTACATCTGGATAGGGATTTGATGATCCTACCTACTTGAAAGACGGGAATGTAAAGATGCATTCTCCGCTCTAAACTTTCTCGTCGTCGAAGAACCAGGATAATACAGGAAAACTTCGTCGGCGAAGTTCATGTGGACGGAAAATTTAGGTAAGAATTAATTTATTTTATAACCAATTTTTATTTTAAATTTATGTTTTATGTTCCAGAAATTACATCTGTGTAGGGATTTGATGATCCTACCTACTGGAAAGACGCGAATGTAAAGATGCATTATCCGCTCTAAACTTCCTTGTCGTCGAAGAACCAGGATAATACAGGAAAACCCCGTCGTCGAAGTTCATGTGGACTGAAAATTTATGTAAGAATTAATTGATTTTTTAAACAATTTGTATTTTAAATTTATGTTTTATGTTCCAGAAATTACATATGTGTAGGGATTTGATGATCCTACCTACCTGAATGACGGGAATGTAAAGATGCATTCACCGCTATATTCTTCTTCGTGGTTGAGGCACCAGGATAATACAGGAAAACTCTGTCGTCGAAGTTCGTGTGGTCGGAAAATTTAAGTAAGAATAAATTGATTTTTTAAACAATTTTTATTTTTAATTTATGATTTATGTTCCAGAAATTACAGCTGTGTAGGGATTTGATGATCCTACCTACTTGAAAGACGGGAATGTAAAGATGCATTCTCCGCTGTAAACTTCCTCGTGGTCGAAGAACCAGGATAATCCAGGAAAACGCCCTCGTCGAAGTTCATGTGGACGGAAAATTTAGGTAAGAATTAATTGATTTTTTAAAAAATTTTTATTTTAAATTTATGTTTTATGTTCCAGAAATTACATCTGTGTTGGGATTTGATGATCCTACCTACTTGAAAGACGAGAATGTAAAGATGCATTCTCCGCTCTAAACTTCGTCGTCGTCGAAGAACCAGGATAATACAGGAAAACCCCGTCGTCGAAGTTCATGTGGACGGAAAATTTAGGTAAGAATTAATTGATTTTTTAAACAATTTTTAATTTATGTTCCAGAAATTACATTTGTGTAGGGATTTGATGATCCTACCTACTTGAAAGACGGGAATGTAAAGATGCATTCTCCGCTCTAAACTTCCTCGTCGTCGAAGAACCAGGATAATACAGGAAAACCCCGTCGTCGAAGTTCATGTGGACGGAAAATTTAGGTAAGAATTAATTGATTTTTAAACAATTTTTATTTTATGTTCCAGAAATTACATCTGTGTTGGGATTTGATGATACTACCTACTTGAAAGACGGGAATGTAAAGATGCATTCTCCGCTCTAAACTTCGTCGTCGTCGAAGAACCAGGATAATACAGGAAAACCCCGTCGTCGAAGTTCATGTGGACGGAAAATTTAGGTAAGAATTAATTGATTTTTTAAACAATTTTTAATTTATGTTCCAGAAATTACATTTGTGTAGGGATTTGATGATCCTACCTACTTGAAAGACGGGAATGTAAAGATGCATTCTCCGCTCTAAACTTCCTCGTCGTCGAAGAACCAGGATAATACAGGAAAACCCCGTCGTCGAAGTTCATGTGGACGGAAAATTTAGGTAAGAATTAATTGATTTTTTAAACAATTTTTAATTTATGTTCCAGAAATTACATTTGTGTAGGGATTTGATGATCCTACCTACTTGAAAGACGGGAATGTAAAGATGCATTCTCCGCTCTAAACTTCCTCGTCGTCGAAGAACCAGGATAATACAGGAAAACCCCGTCGTCGAAGTTCATGTGGACGGAAAATTTAGGTAAGAATTAATTGATTTTTAAACAATTTTTATTTTATGTTCCAGAAATTACATCTGTGTTGGGATTTGATGATACTACCTACTTGAAAGACGGGAATGTAAAGATGCATTCTCCGCTCTAAACTTCGTCGTCGTCGAAGAACCAGGATAATACAGGAAAACCCCGTCGTCGAAGTTCATGTGGACGGAAAATTTAGGTAAGAATTAATTGATTTTTTAAACAATTTTTAATTTATGTTCCAGAAATTACATTTGTGTAGGGATTTGATGATCCTACCTACTTGAAAGACGGGAATGTAAAGATGCATTCTCCGCTCTAAACTTCCTCGTCGTCGAAGAACCAGGATAATACAGGAAAACCCCGTCGTCGAAGTTCATGTGGACGGAAAATTTAGGTAAGAATTAATTGATTTTTTAAACAATTTTTAATTTATGTTCCAGAAATTACATTTGTGTAGGGATTTGATGATCCTACCTACTTGAAAGACGGGAATGTAAAGATGCATTCTCCGCTCTAAACTTCCTCGTCGTCGAAGAACCAGGATAATACAGGAAAACCCCGTCGTCGAAGTTCATGTGGACGGAAAATTTAGGTAAGAATTAATTGATTTTTAAACAATTTTTATTTTATGTTCCAGAAATTACATCTGTGTTGGGATTTGATGATACTACCTACTTGAAAGACGGGAATGTAAAGATGCATTCTCCGCTCTAAACTTCGTCGTCGTCGAAGAACCAGGATAATACAGGAAAACCCCGTCGTCGAAGTTCATGTGGACGGAAAATTTAGGTAAGAATTAATTGATTTTTTAAACAATTTTTAATTTATGTTCCAGAAATTACATTTGTGTAGGGATTTGATGATCCTACCTACTTGAAAGACGGGAATGTAAAGATGCATTCTCCGCTCTAAACTTCCTCGTCGTCGAAGAACCAGGATAATACAGGAAAACCCCGTCGTCGAAGTTCATGTGGACGGAAAATTTAGGTAATAATTAATTGATTTTTTAAACAATTTTTATTTTATGTTCCAGAAATTACATCTGTGTAGGGATTTGATGATCCTACCTACTTGAAAGACGGGAAGGTAAAGATGCATTCTCCGCTCCAAACTTCCTCGTCGTCGAAGAACCAGGATAATACAGGAAAACCCCGTCGTCGAAGTTCATGTGGACGGAAAATTTAGGTAAGAATTAATTGATTTTTTAAACAATTTTTAATTTATGTTCCAGAAATTACATTTGTGTAGGGATTTGATGATCCTACCTACTTGAAAGACGGGAATGTAAAGATGCATTCTCCGCTCTAAACTTCCTCGTCGTCGAAGAACCAGGATAATACAGGAAAACCCCGTCGTCGAAGTTCATGTGGACGGAAAATTTAGGTAAGAATTAATTGAATTTTTAAACAATTTTTATTTTATGTTCCAGAAATTACATCTGTGTAGGGATTTGATGATCCTACCTACTTGAAAGACGGGAATGTAAAGATGCATTCTCCGCTCTAAACTTCGTCGTCGTCGAAGAACCAGGATAATACAGGAAAACCCCGTCGTCGAAGTTCATGTGGACGGAAAATTTAGGTAATAATTAATTGATTTTTTAAACAATTTTTATTTTATGTTCCAGAAATTACATCTGTGTAGGGATTTGATGATCCTACCTACTTGAAAGACGGGAAGGTAAAGATGCATTCTCCGCTCCAAACTTCCTCGTCGTCGAAGAACCAGGATAATACAGGAAAACCCCGTCGTCGAAGTTCATGTGGACGGAAAATTTAGGTAAGAATTAATTGATTTTTTAAACAATTTTTAATTTATGTTCCAGAAATTACATTTGTGTAGGGATTTGATGATCCTACCTACTTGAAAGACGGGAATGTAAAGATGCATTCTCCGCTCTAAACTTCCTCGTCGTCGAAGAACCAGGATAATACAGGAAAACCCCGTCGTCGAAGTTCATGTGGACGGAAAATTTAGGTAATAATTAATTGAATTTTTAAACAACTTTTATTTTATGTTCCAGAAATTACATCTGTGTAGGGATTTGATGATCCTACCTACTTGAAAGACGGGAATGTAAAGATGCATTCTCCGCTCTAAACTTCGTCGTCGTCGAAGAACCAGGATAATACAGGAAAACCCCGTCGTCGAAGTTCATGTGGACGGAAAATTTAGGTAAGAATTAATTGATTTTTTAAACAATTTTTAATTTATGTTCCAGAAATTACATTTGTGTAGGGATTTGATGATCCTACCTACTTGAAAGACGGGAATGTAAAGATGCATTCTCCGCTCTAAACTTCCTCGTCGTCGAAGAACCAGGATAATACAGGAAAACCCCGTCGTCGAAGTTCATGTGGACGGAAAATTTAGGTAATAATTAATTGAATTTTTAAACAATTTTTATTTTATGTTCCAGAAATTACATCTGTGTAGGGATTTGATGATCCTACCTACTTGAAAGACGGGAATGTAAAGATGCATTCTCCGCTCTAAACTTCCTCGTCGTCGAAGAACCAGGATAATACAGGAAAACCCCGTCGTCGAAGTTCATGTGGACGGAAAATTTAGGTAAGAATTAATTGAATTTTTAAACAATTTTTATTTTATGTTCCAGAAATTACATCTGTGTAGGGATTTGATGATCCTACCTACTTGAAAGACGGGAATGTAAAGATGCATTCTCCGCTCTAAACTTCGTCGTCGTCGAAGAACCAGGATAATACAGGAAAACCCCGTCGTCGAAGTTCATGTGGACGGAAAATTTAGGTAATAATTAATTGATTTTTTAAACAATTTTTATTTTATGTTCCAGAAATTACATCTGTGTAGGGATTTGATGATCCTACCTACTTGAAAGACGGGAAGGTAAAGATGCATTCTCCGCTCTAAACTTCCTCGTCGTCGAAGAACCAGGATAATACAGGAAAACCCCGTCGTCGAAGTTCATGTGGACGGAAAATTTAGGTAAGAATTAATTGATTTTTAAACAATTTTTATTTTATGTTCCAGAAATTACATCTGTGTTGGGATTTGATGATACTACCTACTTGAAAGACGGGAATGTAAAGATGCATTCTCCGCTCTAAACTTCGTCGTCGTCGAAGAACCAGGATAATACAGGAAAACCCCGTCGTCGAAGTTCATGTGGACGGAAAATTTAGGTAAGAATTAATTGATTTTTTAAACAATTTTTAATTTATGTTCCAGAAATTACATTTGTGTAGGGATTTGATGATCCTACCTACTTGAAAGACGGGAATGTAAAGATGCATTCTCCGCTCTAAACTTCCTCGTCGTCGAAGAACCAGGATAATACAGGAAAACCCCGTCGTCGAAGTTCATGTGGACGGAAAATTTAGGTAATAATTAATTGAATTTTTAAACAATTTTTATTTTATGTTCCAGAAATTACATCTGTGTAGGGATTTGATGATCCTACCTACTTGAAAGACGGGAATGTAAAGATGCATTCTCCGCTCTAAACTTCCTCGTCGTCGAAGAACCAGGATAATACAGGAAAACCCCGTCGTCGAAGTTCATGTGGACGGAAAATTTAGGTAAGAATTAATTGAATTTTTAAACAATTTTTATTTTATGTTCCAGAAATTACATCTGTGTAGGGATTTGATGATCCTACCTACTTGAAAGACGGGAATGTAAAGATGCATTCTCCGCTCTAAACTTCGTCGTCGTCGAAGAACCAGGATAATACAGGAAAACCCCGTCGTCGAAGTTCATGTGGACGGAAAATTTAGGTAATAATTAATTGATTTTTTAAACAATTTTTATTTTATGTTCCAGAAATTACATCTGTGTAGGGATTTGATGATCCTACCTACTTGAAAGACGGGAAGGTAAAGATGCATTCTCCGCTCCAAACTTCCTCGTCGTCGAAGAACCAGGATAATACAGGAAAACCCCGTCGTCGAAGTTCATGTGGACGGAAAATTTAGGTAAGAATTAATTGATTTTTTAAACAATTTTTAATTTATGTTCCAGAAATTACATTTGTGTAGGGATTTGATGATCCTACCTACTTGAAAGACGGGAATGTAAAGATGCATTCTCCGCTCTAAACTTCCTCGTCGTCGAAGAACCAGGATAATACAGGAAAACCCCGTCGTCGAAGTTCATGTGGACGGAAAATTTAGGTAATAATTAATTGAATTTTTAAACAATTTTTATTTTATGTTCCAGAAATTACATCTGTGTAGGGATTTGATGATCCTACCTACTTGAAAGACGGGAAGGTAAAGATGCATTCTCCGCTCTAAACTTCGTCGTCGTCGAAGAACCAGGATAATACAGGAAAACCCCGTCGTCGAAGTTCATGTGGACGGAAAATTTAGGTAAGAATTAATTGATTTTTTAAACAATTTTTAATTTATGTTCCAGAAATTACATTTGTGTAGGGATTTGATGATCCTACCTACTTGAAAGACGGGAATGTAAAGATGCATTCTCCGCTCTAAACTTCCTCGTCGTCGAAGAACCAGGATAATACAGGAAAACCCCGTCGTCGAAGTTCATGTGGACGGAAAATTTAGGTAATAATTAATTGAATTTTTAAACAATTTTTATTTTATGTTCCAGAAATTACATCTGTGTAGGGATTTGATGATCCTACCTACTTGAAAGACGGGAATGTAAAGATGCATTCTCCGCTCTAAACTTCCTCGTCGTCGAAGAACCAGGATAATACAGGAAAACCCCGTCGTCGAAGTTCATGTGGACGGAAAATTTAGGTAAGAATTAATTGAATTTTTAAACAATTTTTATTTTATGTTCCAGAAATTACATCTGTGTAGGGATTTGATGATCCTACCTACTTGAAAGACGGGAATGTAAAGATGCATTCTCCGCTCTAAACTTCGTCGTCGTCGAAGAACCAGGATAATACAGGAAAACCCCGTCGTCGAAGTTCATGTGGACGGAAAATTTAGGTAATAATTAATTGATTTTTTAAACAATTTTTATTTTATGTTCCAGAAATTACATCTGTGTAGGGATTTGATGATCCTACCTACTTGAAAGACGGGAAGGTAAAGATGCATTCTCCGCTCCAAACTTCCTCGTCGTCGAAGAACCAGGATAATACAGGAAAACCCCGTCGTCGAAGTTCATGTGGACGGAAAATTTAGGTAAGAATTAATTGATTTTTTAAACAATTTTTAATTTATGTTCCAGAAATTACATTTGTGTAGGGATTTGATGATCCTACCTACTTGAAAGACGGGAATGTAAAGATGCATTCTCCGCTCTAAACTTCCTCGTCGTCGAAGAACCAGGATAATACAGGAAAACCCCGTCGTCGAAGTTCATGTGGACGGAAAATTTAGGTAATAATTAATTGAATTTTTAAACAATTTTTATTTTATGTTCCAGAAATTACATCTGTGTAGGGATTTGATGATCCTACCTACTTGAAAGACGGGAATGTAAAGATGCATTCTCCGCTCTAAACTTCGTCGTCGTCGAAGAACCAGGATAATACAGGAAAACCCCGTCGTCGAAGTTCATGTGGACGGAAAATTTAGGTAATAATTAATTGATTTTTTAAACAATTTTTATTTTATGTTCCAGAAATTACATCTGTGTAGGGATTTGATGATCCTACCTACTTGAAAGACGGGAAGGTAAAGATGCATTCTCCGCTCCAAACTTCCTCGTCGTCGAAGAACCAGGATAATACAGGAAAACCCCGTCGTCGAAGTTCATGTGGACGGAAAATTTAGGTAAGAATTAATTGATTTTTTAAACAATTTTTAATTTATGTTCCAGAAATTACATTTGTGTAGGGATTTGATGATCCTACCTACTTGAAAGACGGGAATGTAAAGATGCATTCTCCGCTCTAAACTTCCTCGTCGTCGAAGAACCAGGATAATCCAGGAAAACTCCGGCGTCGAAGTGCATGTGGACGGAAAATTTAGGTAAGAATTAATTTATTTTGTAAAAAATTTTTATTTTAAATTTATGTTTTATGTTCCAGAAATAACTTCTGTGTAGGGATTTGATGATCCAATATACTTGAAAGACGGGGATGTAAAGGTGCATTATCCTCTTTAAACTTCTTCATGGTCGACGAACCAGGATAATCCAGGAAAACTCCGGCGTCGAAGTTCATGTGGACGGAAAAATTTAGGTAAGAATTAATTTATTTTGTAAACAATTTTTATTTTAAATTTATGTTTTATGTTCCAGAAATAACTTCTGTGTAGGGATTTGATGATCCTATATACTTGAAAGACGGGGATGTAAAGGTGCATTCTCCTCTTTAAACTTCTTCATGCTCGACGAACCAGGATAATCCAGGAAAACTCCGGCGTCGAAGTTCATGTGGACAGAAAAATTTAGGTAAGAATTAATTTATTTTGTAAACAATTTTTATTTTAAATTTATGTTTTATGTTCCAGAAATAAATTCTGTGTAGGGATTTGATGATCCTATATACTTGAAAGACGGGGATGTAAAGGTGCATTCTCCTCTTTAAACTTCTTCATGGTCGACGAACCAGGATAATCCAGGAAAACTCCGGCGTCGAAGTTCATGTGGACGGAAAAATTTAGGTAAGAATTAATTTATTTTGTAAACAATTTTTAATTTAAATTTATGTTTTATGTTCCAGAAATTACTTCTGTGTAGGGATTTGATGATCCTATATACTTGAAAGACGGGGATGTAAAGGTGCATTCTCGTCTTTAAACTTCTTCGTGGTCGAAGAACCAGGATAATCCAGGAAAACTCCGGCGTCGAAGTTCATGTGGACGGAAAAATTTAGGTAAAAATTAATTTATTTTGTAAACAATTTTTATTTTAAATTTATGTTTTATGTTCCAGAAATTCTATTTGTGTAGGAATCCAGCAGGTCAATGCGGAAGTTGTAGGTTAACCATTCCCTAGGAACTTAGGTGAGTACAAATTATGGTTTATTAAATTCTTTTATTAATTTAATTAATTTGGTCCGTGTAGTATATACCAGGAGGAACACAAAAGAAAAAATTGCGGACGCCCGGAAACTGCGTAGTGGAGAATTTGCGGTTTCCGCTTATCACAGGTGAAAGACGAAGTTGCAGGTTCACCAAACCGGATGGATTTTAGGTAAGAACAAATAAGTTTTGTTAAAATTTGTTATTAGTAAATTCGATGTATTTATTTCAGGAGTTGTATGTACGGCGAAGGAAGAAGTTACCACCTACCAGCAAGAATACAAGTGAAGAAGCCGGAGTACCCAGGACTGCAGGTCTTGAACCAAAGGTGGCCAACCCTTCAAAATATACAAAAGGGGGGTTTGGTGGTATCGGCGAAGGGGGAGGAACTCTGTTCCCACCTTGATCCATGGTGTGTGTAGGGCCAACCCCTTAAAATATATAAAGGGGGGTTGGCGATATCGGCGAAGGGGGAGGAACTTTGTTCCCACCTTGATCCATGGTGTGTGTAGGGCCAACCCCTTAAAATATATAAAGGGGGGTTGGCGATATCGGCGAAGGGGGAGGAACTCTGTTCCCACCTTGATATAAGGGTAAGAAGCACCCCTGGGCAACTACCGGGGGTGTTCCACGGTGAATAGGGAGGGAACAGGGTTCCCACCTGACTACGAAAGAAGGGGGAACTCTGTGCTCTCTTGATTTCGAAAGAAGGGGGAACTCTGTTCCTACCTGACACTAAGGTGTTCCTACGAGGGGAAAGACCCCCAGTGCAAGAAGGGAAAGAGGGGCGACCTTCACGGCGTTTTACCCCTCATCTCCCTGTACCCCTGACGTCCCTTTACCCCTCATCTCCCTGTACCCCTGACGTCATTTTACCCTCCCCCCCCCTCTGCCCCTGACGTCCCTTTACCCCTCACCCCCCTCTGCCCCTGACGTCCCTTTACCCCTACCCCCCCTCTTCCCCTTACGTCCCTTTACTCCTCACCCCCCCCTTCCCCTTACGTCCCTTTACCCCTCACCCCCCTCTACCCCTTACGACCCTTTACCCCTCACCCCCCTCTACCCCTTACGTCCCTTTACCCCTCACCCCCCTCTACCCCTTACGTCCCTTTATCCCTCACCCCCCTCTTCCCCTTACGTCCCTTTACCCCTCACCCCCCCTCTTCCCCTTACGTCCCTTTACCCCTCACCCCCCTCTACCCCTTACGTCCCTTTGCCCCTCACCTCCTTCTTCCCCTTACGTCCCTTTTCCCCTCACCCCCCTCTACCCCTTACGTCCCTTTGCCCCTCACCCCCTTCTTCCCCTTACGACCCTTTGGGCATTAAGTTTCTTGCCGCAATTTCCCCTCCCCGCTTTTCTCCTTATTCCCTCCGGCCACGGTGTCCCCTTATTTCCCCCGACACCGGCCGTCCTCCTTTCCCGCCGGCCTATCCCTCCTCCGCAGGTGTTCACGGCCCACCTGGTTGGAGGGTTGGGGCCACTTCAGTGCATTCCGCCTTGGGACTCAAGTCCGAGAACTTCCTCCCCGGTGGATCCCTATAGGACGCCATAAGGGGACTTATCCCCGCGGCGAACTGTTGGGATCCGCCCGTGGGTTGATCTCGGCGAAGCGACCCCCTAGGCGGATCACTGGGCCGTATCCCCTTGGTGTACTCAACGATGAATCTCCGAAGTACCCCGCAGAACAAATTCCGTGAAGCACTTCGACGATCATCATCGAAGTACACCTCGGGGATACATACCTATTCGAGGTTACCCTCGGCCTTGTACGCGACGATTATGCTCACCATGCTTATTACCCTTTGATCAAGGTGGGAACAGAGTTCCTCCCCCTTCGCCGATACCGCCAACAACCCCTTTATGGGTGTCCTGTCCCGAGTACTCCAACTTCGTCTTTCACCTGTGATAACCGGAAACCGCAACTTCTCCACTGTGCTTCTGAGCGTCCGCAATTTCTTCCTTTGTCTCTTCATTCGGATGAGCGACTACTGCGTCACTTGCTGCAAGTTGAAAACACCTGAAACAAAATAACTTGATTAGTAAAATAAGAAATTAATAAAATAAATTTGTACTCACCCAAGTTCACCTTGTAAGCCGGTTCCGTAATACCCTACGAAAAACCTAGAGCAAATAAATGTTTAAGTTAATAAATCACATGCTAATCAAAAAGTTTTTTTATTTACCTGAAGTTGGCCACAAAATTTCTATCTTCCCAAAATGAATTAATCTGATTGTGCGATACGACAGCCTAGAACAAACGTCGAAATTAATCGAGCTAGAAAAAAACAAGTCGCGTAAAATTGACGTACCTAATATTTCCTGCAGTCCGGGGTGCGAATCGACTGCCGTACGCTCGATGTTTGCCCGCCCAATGTTGATAAGCCGATTTGCCGGTGACGCACTAAAACATCTTATATCACGCGACCCAAATAACGAGCCCACCGCTACCGACGGTAACCGACCAGCGGCTTTAAGTAATGTACACAGTACTACATAAGTAACCGTCAGTAACGGTTGCTTTCAAAGAGGATCCCAAAAGCGAGCGTAGGTTTCCGGGGTTCCTAATAATACATGTTAGCTAACTAAACGCGCGCAGGGCTTTTAGGTGCACTAATTACACGGCCCTGCGTTTTGGAAACCTAGGCCCGTACTCCAAGTCCCCTCGGGCCAAGTACGGCTTGAAGTAGTTCGGGAGGATTCCCACCGCGATTTTATGCCTTGGTAAACACACTCTCGGTCCCCTTTGCCCCAACAAGTTAGCCAATGTTTAACCGACGTTCGGTCCCGAACCGCCGGTTGTAAGAATTTAACAAGAGGACAACCGGACTTAGAACGCCCGCCTGGGGATTACTAGGAAACCAAATTATGGTAGATTACAAACATTAAAATTTATGGATTCTTCAAAAGTTGGCGTAAAAAGTCCCTAAAACCGTAAGAAATAAGCTGTTTCCATAAAGTTTGCCCCCCTTGCCCAGCCCAACACCTACTTTTATTTTTTACAATTATTTTCGGTCATAAATTGCACTATAAAATGGCAGTGAATTTCAGAGTCGCTGCAGTCATAAAAAAAATTCTTCACATACTCGGAACTCGAAATTTATCGATCCAGAGAAGCCCAAATTTCCGAGTACAACAAAAAAATAAAAAAAAATCGCTGGGATATCCAGAACTCGAAAATTACAGATCTACAAAGACGCAGACGGCTATATTAAAATAAATTCGGCTACAATTAACGGTCCAATTTAAGTTATCAACTGCATAGCCGACAGTCAACTAAGGCCGGCTCCACACTGGAGCAGCTTTTTTTTACGTCGAGCACGTAAAAATCCGAAACTTCAAAATAAATAAAAAAAAGTCGTAAATTATTCCTAAATCGTTTGGAATTAAGCCCATAGTCCATTTTATCTATCCAATTCTGCATCAATTTTACTAATACTAATTTTACATCTTCCGAGTACGCTTTGGCATCTACAGCCGCCCAACCGAACCGTTTATACGATTGCGGCTTACTAGGCCAACTAGGTTCGGTTGCACCTTTTGGTAACCTGACAACAGTGGCGGCACACGGCTTGTACTCGAAAAAGGTTTATCGGGGCCGAACTGGTGTTACGTGTACATTGGGGTCACGACGGCGGGGATATCCTATGCTACTACACGTGTACGTAGCATTTTTTATGACAAACCCCAATAGCGGGTCCGGGTCGGGTAACTAATCTCGTATTATATACAGTCTAATTCCTAATTGCGCATAAAATGAAAATAAACAACCTAACAATTTATGTTTCCGCACGGAAATTCGACAGTTAATTTTTTTGTAGTTTCTGCAGCAAAAGATGCAGTGTTTATACTACACGCAATCGCGAGGGGGACCCGCTATTCCACGTCCTTACTACTATAGCTACATTTAAATGAAGGTGGGATACCTTCTAACACCAACCCAAGGACCACTGGGGCCCTACTACCAAAAAGCTGATTAATTACTACACCGAAAAAATCTAACGTACCGGCAAAGCAAATCTACAGCAAATCAAAATGGGGACAGGCAAATTCAGGTTCGCTACTCCTGTCCGACTCTATGCTGCCTCGGTAGCGCTCTAAAAAATAAAATATCCCAACTTTCAAATTTGCCAAAATATTTCGCTGAAAATCTATTTCCTGAATTCTCGTCGTTCCGCGATTTGCATCCATGCAAAATTAAAAAACTAATTTTAACTGCTACCTTATCGACCGACGTCGCGCCGCCTCCCACCATCGTCGATGGCGATCCTTAATTAGATGTCTTCTAATCTACCGTTGTCCGAATCGTGGCGAATCTGCGATCCTCGGTGGTTCGGCTGCCATCTGTCGATCCCGCCTCTAAGATTCTTCCTATATGAAGAAGACCAATTTCCTGCTCCACTTTTTTCCACTTTCCAGGTGGGTGGATCTTCTTTGTTTGCTGCATACTTAATTCCTGAAAATAAATTCCTAAATAAATAATTAACCACGTTATTAGTCATAATTTGCACTTACCAAAGTTTGGTCCTCCTGGTGGTGAACATCTGATGATAGATGATGGTCATAGTGGTAGCCAGATTCTGCATCTTTACGCCGTTGCATCTTGGGAAACGCAACTTCTCCACTTTAATCCTTCCAAAATGGGCGGGCGTCTTCCTCTCTCGATCCAGTAGTGATTTCTGGAATAAAAATTATGATTACCATTATTAAAAAATCGAATTTGCTATTACCCAAGTTGCTTTAACCTGGTGTACTTACCCGATAAGTTCTGAGACCTGGTGGACATCGTCTTTCCGGTTCTTTCTTCCGGTATCCACGGTCGGTTTTGGCACTCGAATTCCTTCCAGGTGATGCCATTTTCTTCTTGTTCTCCTCTCGTACCCAAGGGCTTAACAATCTTTGTTTTACTCCGTTCCAAGTTAAAATCACTGAAATTACTTTTTACATTAGTAATTAAAAATATTATACAAATTAATTTATTCTTACCTTTCAAGTCTCGTCGCCTCGATTATCTATCTGCGTTCGTGGGGGTTGATCGGAGTCGGGCCTTCCTATTTCTGTTTCACCACATTCCCGAAACTTTGTCAAGCTAGAACGAAAAAGTTACTAATAATAGCATTGCAAATAACTTACGTAAAATTAATTAGATATCTAAAAGTTAACTCTCCGGCACTCATTTGACTAAGTAATTAATTCACTAATCCTACTACATACTACATATCTGGATTTGCATCGAAACAAAATTTATTATTCCGAGTTTTTTCGATGTAATCTTCGTAATTCCATAATTTCCTATGTGGAACAGAAATTGTACAGAATTAGTAATTAAAAATTTTAATGAGCATAGCCATTGTTCTTACGTGGTAAGTATCGTAGGAGCTGGTGGACATCGACTTCATGGTTCGACTCGAATACGCACACCGACATATCGCATTTACAAATGTATGAAATATATTGCCCAATCCAGAATTAATGTCTGACTCATAAACAACGTAAACATGATACAAATAAATAGCAACACTCAAAAACCATCCAAATAAAAATATTAATAAGTTAAGAATAATAATAATTACACTAATCAATAATAATCTAACCCAAGTTCATTCTTTACCTTACCAACTAATAAACCTGCTACGATTTGCCGATCTGGTCAACATTATTGTACTCCTAGTTCTGCTGTGAAAGCAATCCGTCGTGGTGAGTTTCCCAGATTTTATTCCAGGTGGTCGAATCCAGAGATAAACCATTTGTATCCCTCTCGGTGGATGGAATCTTCCTTTCTTGCTGCACTTGTAATTCCTGAAATAATATTTCTAAAATATTAACTAAGAATATTAATAAAACAAATTTTCACTTACCCAAGTTATATGCACCCGGTGAACCCCGTTCTCGGTTGTCTTCTGTGATAACATCCTTCCACAATTACATCCCGATGTGTGCATCCCACTTGCATATTTCCAGATGGCAGTGATCTAAATTAAAAATAAACAATAATACGATATTTTTTAGGAAATAATAAAAATAGGAAAGATAAGAAATTAAGAATTTCGATTAAAAGAATTTATTCTTAACCAAATTCTTTCCACCACCTGAAAATCGTTTTCTAGGGTTCACTTGTGTCGCAGCTTCTCTATTTACATATTCACCAAGTGGATACGAAATTCATTTCTAGCAGCATTGAAATTCCTGGAACTAATGCTCTAAATCATTAAATAACATTAAGAATAAATCGGATTCGCTTTTAACCAAGTTCTTCCCACATCCTGATGGACATATGGTCCACTGTTATTACCAGTCGTAACCAATTGTAAATATACGTACAAGTGGTTGAAATTTGCTTAGTTTGCTACATAATTAATTCCTGAAAATCATAATTAACAATATCAATTAAAAGAATTTGCCAGTACCTAGCCTCTTCCGCGCAGATGAACATCGTTCTCGGTTTTTTAACTGCAATTCGCAATTTATTTCTCTTCCAGTGGACGCGATCTTCGTCTCTCCCTGTAGTTGTAATTCCTGGAAGAAATTTTAGAAATTTACAATCAACAAATTTTAGAAATTGATAAATTTCTCTTACCTAAATCATCTAAACCGAATCTACTACTTATGCGTATACACACTTGTGGCATACGGGATCAGAGTCCCGCCGCCCCCCAAACGCAGCTCCTCTACTTGATTCCTTCCAAGTATATGTAATATTCTTCTCTCGCTGGAGATGTAAAGTCTGGAATAAAATATCTAAATTAGTACCTAAGAATATTGATAGAGAAATTTGCTCTTATTTAAGTTTCTCCGATCGTATAAGCATTGTCATCGGAAGATACTTGTTGTATCCAGGATTAGAATCCTTCAGGCAAGGCACTGAAACTTATAAGTGGGCGGGATCTTCTTCTCGCTGCAAATTTAATAGCTGCAACGAAATTTCTAAATTAGAGTTTTAAATTTAAATAAATCAAATTATCTCTTACCTAAGACCGCATCGTCATCAATGCTCACCAGTTGTATCCACATTCGCATCGCATGTGGTATTCCACGGACTGCATCTTCCTACCATTCAATCCTGGTGTATCAACTCACTGAATTAGTAATTAATAATGAATATTGAATAATGATTAATAGTTAAATTGCAGATAACTACATAAGTTCCACCAATCTGATGTATGTACATGCCAGTAGGTGTTCCTTAATTGTATCTAGGAGCTGGTACCTCGCCGGGGAAGTGCTAACTTGTATACATATTTCCCAGTCTATAGCATCACCAATATTTGCTGATAATTAATTCCTGATAAATTATCATTTACAAATAAATGACAACAAACCAAGTTTTTACTTCCCTAAGTTGTGCCTTCCTGCTGGACATCGTGGGTCGGAGTACTTCACTTGAATACAGGTTATGGATTCTTGCGCCATTGAACCACAGTGCATGCACTTAATTCCTTAAAAATTAATTCCTGGAAATACAATTTAATTAAAATCAATCGAAATTATTTTATGGCATTAGATCTAACCAAATCCTTACCTAAATTTTCCGACCACCTAATCTTCTTCCTGTGTTATCCTGTAACTTCCACGGTCAAAACGTAAACAAATCACTAAACAGATGTAATTTCTAGAACAAAATTTCTAGATGCAAAATAAAACTTACTTAAAAATTAATTACATTTTTACAGAACTTTTTCCGGTCAACAGAACTTCGACGACGGGGTTTTCCTGTGTTATCGTGGGTCTTCATCCACGAAGAATCTTTAGCAGAGAATGCACATTTATATTCCCTTGTTTTCAAGTAGGTAGGAACATCAAATCCCTACACAGTTGTAATTTCTGGAACACAAAACATAAATTTAAAATAAAAATTGTTTAAAAAATCAATTAATTCTTACCTAAATTTTCCGTCCACACGAACTTCGAAGACGGAGTTTTCCTGTATTATCCTGGTGCTTCGCCCACGAAAAAGAATATCGCGGAGAATGCATCTCTACATTCCCGTCTTTCAAGTAGGTAGGATCATCAAATCCCTACACAGATGTAATTTCTGGAACATAAAACATAAATTTAAAATAAAAATTGTTTAAAAAATCAATTAATTCTTACCTAAATTTTCCGTCCACATGTACTTCGACGACAGGGTTTTCCTGTATTATCCTGGTTCTTCGACTACGATTAAGTTTAGAGCGGAGAATGCATCTTTACATTCCCGTCTTTCAAGTAGGTAGGATCATCAAATCCCTACACAGATGTTGTTCGCGCCAATTTTGAATTGGGACCATGTCCAAGAGGTTGTGGGCAAGCGCGAACGAGGAGAGACGACGAACCAACCAACGTGTGTAAGAAGTGTGTGTGTGTACCTTTTCCGGTTTCTTAAAGTCGTTTTTTTTTCTTTTCTGGTCTACCATACCACCAGCTGAATAATTGACGAAACCTAACGCCATCGTATTAGTGATTACCAGTAGTGATCCTATTCCTTCACTTCCCTTCCTCTTATGCTGATCCCCATCCGAAGAGGAAAGAGGATTAGGAAGATAAGCCTGGTAAGTCACTATACCTATGAAAACATCATAAATACAATCGGGACCTATAATTTACAGTCCACTAGAAATCGTCTTATCCCAGTACTATTAGGGGTGAGAATTGGCCAAAACATTTTGTTCCATCGAGCCGAATTGGGTAGTTCTTAGTTTTCTTCCCATCCCAATTCAGTGATTCTACTCATCCGATTGTGTTGACTTTGGTTATTTGTCGAATTATTCAGCGATTTGTTAGTTTTGATCCCACCATTTTTTTGTTTGAGTTTAATTTTGAGAGATTAGAATTTTCCTATTTTCGATTTGGTTATAAATTTATTTTCTTTTATTTAAATTTCCGATTGCTATATTGGGTATCATAATTGTGTCGATATTTACTTTCACCAGCTGCATTTATAGTTTATCACGTCGTTTAAACATTTGTCAGTTAAAACCGAATTTATTTAAATTCAAATTGAGATTTCCAAAAACGACAAAATATGGAACGAAGACTGGAATTGTTGTCTGCAAAACGAGAGAACCTATTTAGAAGAGTACAATTATGTTATGATGCAGCAATTCAGTTCAAACGTGATTCTTCTAACCATAAATATGAAGAAAACTTTAAAATTAGATACCATACCATCGACAAAGTAGTTTTAGAGTATACAGAAACTACACAAGAAATAATAAATTTAAAGTTTGACCTAGACCCAGAACAGAAACCCGATTATGCATTGTTCAATGGTTTTGATGATTTACATGATAACATTCAATACCTAGCGTCCGAATTGTTAAAATCTACTGAAAAGCCTTTGCCTACAACACCATTAACTAGTAATGACAACAAACCAAAGGTAAAACTGCCGCGAATAGAATTGATCAAGTTCGATGGTAGTGATATGTCGCTTTGGCCAATCTTTTATGCTAATTTTAAAAACATGATCCATGATAAACCTGAATTTTCCAAAGGTGAAAAAATTCAATATTTGTTAGGAAGTCTGAACGGTAAAGCATTAAAGACATGTAGCGGAATAGAGCCCGTCCCAGATAATTATGATGTCATATGGAAACTTCTGAAAGATACCTATCATGATAAGAAATTCTTATCTAACTTGTATTTAGACAGAATAACCAAGTTTCGCCCAATAACAGCGCATCATCCTACAAAATTACAATTCTTTTTGGAAAACTTTGATACCAGTGTTAGCAGTTTGAAGAGACTGAAAATTGATGACCTCAGTGATTACATCATTACTTATCTGGCTATGTCCAAATTATCCCAAGAAACCATTAATGCTTTCGAATTGATTAATGCCCAGACCACAGATATGCCAACATATGACCAACTAATTAGTTTCGTTCGCCAGCAAAGTAAAATTATCGTAAAACATGAAAGGCTTCCAGTTAGCGATCCCCATTTTAAAAATCCTAAAACTTTCTTTACCAATAGTACGGACACTCGTTCGAGAACCACTTTTCAAAATTGTATTTCATGCAAAAAACAACCTCATTTGCTAAAGGATTGTATTCACTTTAGGAATAGCACCCATGATCTCAAGTTTGCTGTAGTAAAAGACAATAATCTTTGCTTCAATTGTTTTTCATCTAAACATTCCGCATCATCGTGTCCATCAAGATTTAGTTGCACCATTTGCAAAAAGAGACATCACACCTTATTGCATAAAACCAATTCTATTAGTAACGCAAATCCAAGTTCATCTAACGAAATTTCTAATACCGCTAATAACTCAAATACCGAAGCGGTCCACAGTTTATGCACCAATGTTTCTGTAGTTAAGAATCCTAATCCCAATTACGTTTTGTTGAGCACAGCTTTAGTAAAGGTCAAGGATAAATGGAATAGAGATCATACCCTTAGATTTATTATTGATAGCGGTTCCATGTCCAATTTCTTGACTATCAATAGTTGTAACCGATTAGGATTATCGTATACCAAGTTATCAACATGTGCCATTGCAATTGGATCAGCTACCAAACCTATTAGTGGAAGAACAAGTTTAACCATTTTTTCTAATTTGAATTCCAATTTGAAATATCCAATTGAAGCGTTACTTATTGATAAAATTAGTGATGAATTGCCAAGTTTTCCCATAGATGTTCAATTCTACAACCACCTAAAATTTTTACCTTTAGCTGATCCAACATTTAATATTCCCGGTCCAATTGATGGTCTTCTTGGAGCAACTATGTTTGCTGAGATTTTAGGTACTCACAAGGTACCCGGATCCTTCAATACCCCTACAGCTATTCAAACCACCTTAGGATATGTAATTCTGGGCAATACTTCCCAAATGAAGATCAACACAAACCCTCTTAACCGATCAGCATTCTTCACCTTAGATAATTTAGTTGAAAAAATGTTTGAACTGGAAGATTTTAATCCGCCTACCTCAACTAAAGAAGATACTGTCGTTGAAGAAATATTTGTTGACAATGTGAAACGTGATGATAACGGGCGTTATACAGTATCCCTACCGTTTAAGGATGATCCAGGAAAGTTAGGGAATTCCTACTTCCTTGCTGAGAAAAGATTACTTTCGTTGGAGAAACGTTTTCTAAAAACCCCAAATCTTCAAAAACTTTATAATTCCGTCATCCAGGATTATTTAAGCCAGAAGCACTTGTCGTTAGTACCAGAAAGTAGATTGCATTCTCCTGGGTATTACATTCCGCATCACTGTATATTTAAACCGGAAAGCGTTTCAACTCCATGTCGTATAGTTTTTGATGCAAGTATGAAATCTGATACTGGCGTTTCACTAAATGATATTCTATATACAGGCGCTAAATTGCAAAATCACTCCATACCGATTTTGTTAAATTTTCGACTATTTCCAATTGCCTTTTCATCCGATGTCAAACAGATGTATTGTCAGATTAACGTTATTGAGTCACATAGACCGTATCAACGAATATTATGGAGATTTCATCCAGAAGATCCCATTCAGGTTTATGAATTAAACACAGTAACTTTTGGTGTAAAATCATCTCCCTTTCTAAGTTTACGAACCGTAAAACAATTAGCGAATGATGAAATCCAATCTTTTCCTCGAGCGGTAACTTATGTTCATAGAGATATGTATATGGATGATTTAATTTCTAGTGTACCCACAGTTGAAGAAGCACTCGATTTATATCCCGATCTAATCAATATGTTCAATTCCGGTGGATTTCAATTAGTAAAGTGGACTTCCAATTCTTCCAAACTTTTAGAAATTATTCCAGATGATGTGAAATTAATTCAACCTTTTGATTTTAATCAAGACAATGTGAAGATTCTTGGTTTAAGTTGGAATCCTGTAACAGACCAGTTTTACTTTAAGGTAACTTCGAATATGTCACCCTGCACCAAAAGAAATATGTTATCTCTAGTAGCACGTACTTTCGATCCCTTGGGCTTTTTGGCTCCTATCACATTATTGATTAAATTATTAATTAAAAACATGTGGAAGTTGGGCATCGACTGGGATGTCTCAGCACCGCCAGAAATTGCAAAAATTTGGAGAAAATGCCAAGATGAGTTCGTTCTTCTAAACAAGTTGGAAATTCCTCGTCATGTTTTGGTATATGAAAAGACTCCTTTAACATTAATTGGTTTTGCCGATGCAAGTATGTCCGGATTTGGTGCAGTAGTTTATCTGCAAACTACAAACTTATCCAATAAAAGTAATGTAAGATTCCTATGTGCTCAATCTAAAGTTGCCCCTATGTGTAAAATAACCCTTCCACGTTTAGAACTTTGCGCCGCTACGTTGTTAGCAAAACTTCTAGCACATGTTCGTGATATCTATTCCAACCGAGTTAAAATAAATAATATTTATGCTTTTACGGACTCCAGTATAACCTTATGTTGGATTAATTCTTCTACTAAAAAAATGAGACCATTTGTTGGAAATAGAGTGGGAAAAATCCAAGCTTGTATTCCTTCCTTACATTGGTATTACGTTCCGGGAAAATATAACGTGTCGGATTGCGCGTCTCGAGGACTCACGCCTTCAAGCTTACTTCACCATCCTACATGGTTTGTTGGTCCTCTTTGGTTAACCTCATCTCGCTCCGAATGGCCAATTAAACCTTTTAGTGAAATTATAGTCCGTCCCGAAGATGATGAAAAGGAATTAGTATTTCTTACCATTCCGCCTATAATTTCTCCATTATACTCACTGATCAACTATTTCTCGTCTTGGACGAAGCTCCTAAATGCCACTGTTTTTGTCCTAAGATTTGTAAAGATTCTTCCAAAACACACACCGATTACCGCTTCGCATTTAAAAACTGCGGAAATGTTTCTGATACGAGCAGTTCAACAACGTTACTTTCGAAGCGAGTATCATAATTTGAAGAATAATAAAATGGTTTCATCCAATCTACGTCGTTTATGTCCTTTTATTAAGGATGGACTCATCCGAGTAGGAGGGCGGTTATCTAATGCAAGTCTTAGTTACGATCACAAACATCCCATTTTATTACCCAAATCCGACACTTTCGTAATCTTGTTAATTACCTATTACCACAAACTACATCATCATGCAGGCTCTTATTTACTACAATCTTTGTTAATGCAAAATTATTGGATTTTGTCTGCGAGAAGTATTATTCGTCAATCTGTTTGGAGATGCAATCATTGCTTCAGATTGTCTCCAAAGCCTACCTACCCTTTGATGGCAAATTTGCCATTTGAAAGAGTTAACCAAGCTAAGGCCTTTTTGTCAACAGGAGTTGATTTCACTGGAGCTTTTCAAATTACCTTAAGTCGTCGTCGAGGTGTTAGAACCCAAAAGGCTTACGTTTGCCTTTTTGTATGTTTAGCAACAAAGGCAGTTCATCTCGAGTTGGCTTCCGATTTATCTACGGAGTGTTTTATAGCAGCCTTTAAGCGCTTCTTAGCCCGTCGTGGATGTTGCGCAACTTTGTTTTCCGACTGTGGTACAAATTTTGTGGGCGCCAAAAGATATATGTATGAAGTTTATCAGTTAATTTGTTCCCGTACCTACAAAGATGAACTGTTGCGTGAATTGAGTTTAAGAAGAATTGAATGGAAATTTAATCCACCAGCTGCTCCTCATTTTGGAGGAATTTGGGAAGCAAATGTAAAAAGCGTCAAGGCTTACCTTACCCGAACAATCGGCGCTCAAATTTTAACCTATGAAGAATTTGACACCGTCTTAACTCAAATTGAAGCTTTACTCAACTCCAGACCATTATGTAGACTAGGGAATGATCCTCAAGATCCGCAGGCTTTAACTCCGGCCCATTTCTTGTATGGTACACCTTTATCTTCGTTACCCACCGAAGATTTATCAGATACCCTTCCTAATCGATTGAATCGTTATAAGTTGTTGGATTCAATGGTCCAACATTTTTGGCAACGCTGGCATACCGAATATTTGCGCACGCTACAAGTCCGAATGAAATGGAATACCAACACTAATCCAGTAAAAGAGGGCATGATAGTCATTTTAATCCAAAGCAATATTCCTCCATTACAGTGGCCTTTAGCTATTATCGAAAAATTGCATCCGGGTCAGGATGGAATTGCCCGAGTAGCTACTATTCGAACCAAATCTGGAACCTATAACCGCCCATTGGTTAGACTTTGTCCTCTTCCTAATCAATGATTCAAGTCAGTATTTTAGTTTTCGTTTTCTACCTTTTATGAATATGTGTTTATTTTGCTTATACTGAATTTCTTTAAATTTGATTTTGAATTCCCCTTTTGTTATTGTGATGATATTACCTTTTGTTTTTTCTTGATATTGTTTCTTCTTGAATTAAAAATTCAAGCCCGGGCCGGCAGGATGTTCGCGCCAATTTTGAATTGGGACCATGTCCAAGAGGTTGTGGGCAAGCGCGAACGAGGAGAGACGACGAACCAACCAACGTGTGTAAGAAGTGTGTGTGTGTACCTTTTCCGGTTTCTTAAAGTCGTTTTTTTTTCTTTTCTGGTCTACCATACCACCAGCTGAATAATTGACGAAACCTAACGCCATCGTATTAGTGATTACCAGTAGTGATCCTATTCCTTCACTTCCCTTCCTCTTATGCTGATCCCCATCCGAAGAGGAAAGAGGATTAGGAAGATAAGCCTGGTAAGTCACTATACCTATGAAAACATCATAAATACAATCGGGACCTATAATTTACAGTCCACTAGAAATCGTCTTATCCCAGTACTATTAGGGGTGAGAATTGGCCAAAACAGATGTAATTTCTGGAACATAAATCATAAAATAAAAATAAAAACTGTTTAAAAAATCAATTAATTCTTACCTAAATTTTCCCACCACACGAACTTCGACGACGGAGTTTTTCCTGTATTATCCTGGTGCCGCGACCACGAAGAAGAATATAGCGGTGAATGCATCTTTACATTCCCGTCCTTCAGGTAGGTAGGATCATCAACTCCCTACACAGATGTAATTTCTGGAACATAAAACATAAATGTAAAATAAAAATTTTTTAAAAAATCAATTAATTCTTACCTAAATTTTCCGTCCACATGAACTTCGACGAGTGCGTTTTCCTGTATTATCCTGGTTCTTCGACGACGAGGAAGTTTAGAGGGGAGAATGCATCTTTACATTCCCGTCTTCAAGTAGGTAAGATCATCAAATCCCAACACAGATGTAATTTCTGGAACATAAAACATAAATTTAAAATAAAAATTGTTTACAAAATAAATTAATTCTTACCTAAATTTTCCGTCCACAGAAACTTCGACGACGGGTTTTCCTGTATTATCCTGGTTCTTCGACGACGAGGAAGTTTAGAGCGGATAATGCATCTTTACATTCCCGTCTTCAAGTAGGTAGGATCATCAAATCCCAACACAGATGTAATTTCTGGAACATAAAACATAAATTTAAAATAAAAATTGCTTAAAAAATCAATTAATTCTTACCTAAATTTTCCGTCCACAAGAACTTCGACGACGGAGTTTTCCTGTATGATCCTGGTTTTTCGACGACGAGGTAGTTTAGAGCGGAGAATGCATCTTTACATTCCCGTCTTCAAGTAGGTAGGATCATCAAATCCCAACACAGATGTAATTTCTAGAACATAAAACATAAATGTAAAATAAAAATTTTTTAAAAAATCAATTAATTCTTACCTAAATTTTCCGTCCACATGAACTTCGACGAGTGCGTTTTCCTGGATTATCCTGGTTCTTTGACGACGAGGAAGTTTAGAGCGGAGAATGCATCTTTACATTCCCGTCTTTCAAGTAGGTAGGATCATCAAATCCCTACACAGATGTAATTTCTGGAACATAAAACATAAATTTAAAATCAAAATTGTTTACAAAATAAATTAATTCTTACCTAAATTTTCCGTCCACCATGAACTTCGACGACGGAGTTTTCCTGTATTATCCTGGTTCTCCGACGACGAGGAAGTTTAGAGCGGAAAATGCATCTTTACATTCCCGTCTTTCAAGTAGGTAGGATCATCACATCCCTACACAGATGTAATTTCTGGAACATAAAACATAAATTTAAAATAAAAATTGTTTAAAAAATCAATTAATTCTTACCTAAATTTTCCGTCCACACGAACTTCGACGACGGAGTTTTCCTGTATTATCCTGGTGCCTCGACCACGAAGAAGAATATAGCGGTGAATGCATCTTTACATTCCCGTCTTTCAAGTAGGTAGGATCATCAAATCCCTATCCAGATGTAATTTCTGAAACATAAAACAAAAATTTAAAATAAAAATTGTTTATAAAATAAATTAATTCTTACCTAAATTTTTCCGTCCACATGAACTTCGACGACGGAGTTTTCCTGGATTATCCTGGTTCTTCGACGACGAAGAAGTTTATAGCGGAGAATGCACCTTTACTTTCCCTGCTTTTCAACTAGGTAGGATCATCAAATCCCTACACAGAAGAATTTCTGGAATATAACACATAAATTTAAAATAAAAATTGTTTACAAAATAAATTAATTCTTACTTAAATTTTTCCGTCCACATGAACTTCGACGCCGGAGTTTTCCTGGATTAACCTGGTTCTTCGACCACGAGAAAGTTTATAACGGAGAATGCATCTTTACATTCCCGTCTTTCAAGTAGGTAGGATCATCAAATCCCTACACAGATGTAATTTCTGGAACATAAAACATAAATTTAAAATAAAAATTGTTTAAAAAATCAATTAATTCTTACCTAAATTTTCCGTCCACATGAACTTCGACGATGGGGTTTTCCTGTATTATCCTGGTTCTTCGACGACGAGGAAGTTTAGAGCGGAGAATGCATCTTTACATTCCTGTCTTTCAAGTAGGTAGGATCATCAAATCCCTACACAGATGTAATTTCTGGAACATAAAACATAAATTTAAAATAAAAATTGCTTAAAAAAAAATTAATTCTTACCTAAATTTTCCGTCCACATGAACTTCGACGACGGGGTTTTCCTGTATTATCCTGGTTCTTTGACGACGAGGAAGTTTAGAGCGGAGAATGCATCTTTACATTCCCGTCTTTCAAGTAGGTAGGATTATCACATCCCTACACAGATGTAATTTCTGGAACATAAAACATAAATTTAAAATAAAAATTTTTTAAAAAATCAATTAATTCTTACCTAAATTTTCCGTCCACACGAACTTCGACGACGGAGTTTTCCTGTATTATCCTGGTGCCTCGACCACGAAGAAGAATATTGCGGTGAATGCATCTTTACATTCCCGTCTTTCAAGTAGGTAGGATTATCACATCCCTACACAGATGTAATTTCTGGAACATAAAACATAAATTTAAAATAAAAATTTTTTAAAAAATCAATTAATTCTTACCTAAATTTTCCGTCCACATGAACTTCGACGACGGGGTTTTCCTGTATTATCCTGGTTCTTTGACGACGAGGAAGTTTAGAGCGGAGAATGCATCTTTACATTCCCGTCTTTCAAGTAGGTAGGATTATCACATCCCTACACAGATGTAATTTCTGGAACATAAAACATAAATTTAAAATAAAGATTGTTTAAAAAATCAATTAATTCTTACCTAAATTTTCCGTCCACATGTACTTCGACGACAGGGTTTTCCTGTATTATCCTGGTTCTTCGACTACGTTTAAGTTTAGAGCGGAGAATGCATCTTTACATTCCCGTCTTTCAAGTAGGTAGGATCATCAAATCCCTACACAGATGTAAATTCTGGAACATAAAACATAAATTTAATATACAAATTGTTTAAAAAATCAATTAATTCTTACCTAAATTTTCAGTCCACATGAACTTCGACGACGGGGTTTTCCTGTATTATCCTGGTTCTTCGACGACGAGGAAGTTTAGAGCGGAGAATGCATCTTTACATTCCCGTCTTCAAGTAGGTAGGATCATCAAATCCCAACACAGATGTAATTTCTGGAACATAAAACATAAATTTAAAATAAAAATTGCTTAAAAAATCAATTAATTCTTACCTAAATTTTCCGTCCACAAGAACTTCGACGACGGGGTTTTCTTGTATGATCCTGGTTTTTCGACGACGAGGTAGTTTAGAACGGAGAATGCATCTTTACATTCCCGTCTTTAAAGTAGGTAGGATCATCAAATCCCTATCCAGATGTAATTTCTGGAACATAAAATAAAAATTGTTTAAAAAATCAATTAATTCTTACCTAAATTTTCCGTCCACATGAACTTCGACGACGGGGTTTTCCTGTATTATCCTGGTTCTTCGACGACGAGGAAGTTTAGAGCGGAGAATGCATCTTTACATTCCCGTCTTCAAGTAGGTAGGATCATCAAATCCCAACACAGATGTAATTTCTGGAACATAAAACATAAATTTAAAATAAAAATTGCTTAAAAAATCAATTAATTCTTACCTAAATTTTCCGTCCACAAGAACTTCGACGACGGGGTTTTCTTGTATGATCCTGGTTTTTCGACGACGAGGTAGTTTAGAACGGAGAATGCATCTTTACATTCCCGTCTTTAAAGTAGGTAGGATCATCAAATCCCTATCCAGATGTAATTTCTGGAACATAAAATAAAAATTGTTTAAAAAATCAATTAATTCTTACCTAAATTTTCCGTCCACATGAACTTCGACGACGGGGTTTTCCTGTATTATCCTGGTTCTTCGACGACGAGGAAGTTTAGAGCGGAGAATGCATCTTTACATTTCCCGTCTTTCAAGTAGGTAGGATCATCAAATCTCTACACATATGTAATTTCTGGAACATAAAACAAAAATTTAAAATAAAAATTGCTTAAAAAATCAATTAATTCTTACCTAAATTTTCCGTCCACATGAACTTCGACGACGGGGTTTTCCTGTATTATCCTGGTTCTTCGACGACGAAGAAGTTTAGAGCGGAGAATGCATCTTTACATTCCCGTCTTTCAAGTAGGTAGGATCATCAAATCCCAACACAGATGTAATTTCTGGAACATAACACATAAATTTAAAATAAAAATTTTTTAAAAAATCAATTAATTCTTACCTAAATTTTCCGTCCACATGAACTTCGACGAGGGCGTTTTCCTGGATTATCCTGGTTCTTCGACCACGAGGAAGTTTACAGCGGAGAATGCATCTTTACATTCCCGTCTTTCAAGTAGGTAGGATCATCAAATCCCTACACAGCTGTAATTTCTGGAACATAAATCATAAATTAAAAATAAAAATTGTTTAAAAAATCAATTTATTCTTACTTAAATTTTCCGACCACACGAACTTCGACGACGGAGTTTTCCTGTATTATCCTGGTGCCTCAACCACGAAGAAGAATATAGCGGTGAATGCATCTTTACATTCCCGTCATTCAGGTAGGTAGGATCATCAAATCCCTACACATATGTAATTTCTGGAACATAAAACATAAATTTAAAATACAAATTGTTTAAAAAATCAATTAATTCTTACATAAATTTTCAGTCCACATGAACTTCGACGACGGGGTTTTCCTGTATTATCCTGGTTCTTCGACGACAAGGAAGTTTAGAGCGGATAATGCATCTTTACATTCGCGTCTTTCCAGTAGGTAGGATCATCAAATCCCTACACAGATGTAATTTCTGGAACATAAAACATAAATTTAAAATAAAAATTGGTTATAAAATAAATTAATTCTTACCTAAATTTTCCGTCCACATGAACTTCGCCGACGAAGTTTTCCTGTATTATCCTGGTTCTTCGACGACGAGAAAGTTTAGAGCGGAGAATGCATCTTTACATTCCCGTCTTTCAAGTAGGTAGGATCATCAAATCCCTATCCAGATGTAATTTCTGGAAAATAGAACATAAATTTAAAATAAAAATTGTTTACAAAATAAATTAATTCTTACCTAAGTTTCTCCGGCCACATGAACTTCGACGACGGAATTTTCCTGGATTATCCTGGTTCTTCGACCACGAAGAACTTTAAAGATGGGAATGCACCTTTACATCGCCGTCTTTCAAGTACGTAGGATCTTTAAATCCCTACACAGGAGTAATTTCTGGAACATAAACCATAAATTTAAAATAAAAATTGTTTACAAAATAAATTAATTCTTACCTAAATTTTTCCGTCCACATGAACTTCGACGACGAAGTTTTCCTGGAATATCCTGGTTCTTCCACAAGGAAGAAGTTTAAAGAAGAGAATGCACCTTTACATTCCCGTCTTTCAAGTACGTAGGATCATCAAATCCCCACACAGAACTAATTTCTGGAACATTAAACAATAAATTAAAATAAAAGTTGTTTACAAAATAAATTAATTCTTACCTAAGTTTCTTCGGCCACATGAACTTCGACGACGGAGTTTTCCTGGATTATCCTGGTTCTTCGACCACGAAGAACTTTAAAGATGGGAATGCACCTTTACATCGCCGTCTTTCAAGTACGTAGGATCTTTAAATCCCTACACAGAAGTAATTTCTGGAACATAAACCATAAATTTAAAATAAAAATTGTTTACAAAACAAATTAATTCTTACCTAAATTTTTCCGTCCACATGGACTTCGACGACGAAGTTTTCCTGGATTATCCTGGTTCTTCCACAACGAAGAAGTTTAAAAAAAGTCAATGCACCTTTACATTTCCGTCTTTCAAGTACGTAGGATCTTCAAATCCCTACACAGAAGTAATTTCTGGAACATAAAACATAAATTTAAAATAAAAATTGTTTATAAAATAAATTAATTCTTACCTAAATTTTTCCGTCCTCACGAACTGCGACGACGGAGTTTTCCTGTATTTTTCTGGTTCTTCGACGACGAGAAAGTTTAGAACGGAGAATGCATCTTTACATTCCCGTCTTTGAAGTAGGTAGGATCATCAAATCCCAACACAGATGTAATTTCTGGAACATAAAACATAAATTTAAAATAAAAATTGCTTAAAAAATCAATTAATTCTTACCTAAATTTTCCGTCCACATGAACTTCGACGACGGGGTTTTCCTGTATTATCCTGGTTCTTCGACGACGACGAAGTTTACAGCGGAGAATGCATCTTTACATTCCCGTCTTTCAAGTAGGTAGGATCATCAAATCCCTACACAGATGTTATTTCTGGAACATAAAATAAAAATTGTTTAAAAAATCAATTAATTCTTACCTAAATTTTCCGTCCACATGAACTTCGACGACGGGGTTTTCCTGTATTATCCTGGTTGTTCGACGACGACGAAGTTTAGAGCGGAGAATGCATCTTTACATTCCCGTCTTTCAAGTAGGTAGGATCATCAAATCCCTACACAGATGTTATTTCTGGAACATAAAATAAAAATTGTTTAAAAAATCAATTAATTCTTACCTAAATTTTCCGTCCACATGAACTTCGACGACGGGGTTTTCCTGTATTATCCTGGTTCTTCGACGACGACAAAGTTTAGAGCGGAGAATGCATCTTTACATTCCCGTCTTTCAAGTAGGTAGGATCATCAAATCCCTACACAAATGTAATTTCTGGAACATAAATTAAAAATTGTTTAAAAAATCAATTAATTCTTACCTAAATTTTCCGTCCACATGAACTTCGACGACGGGGTTTTCCTGTATTATCCTGGTTCTTCGACGACGACGAAGTTTAGAGCGGAGAATGCATCTTTACATTCCCGTCTTTCAAGTAGGTAGGATCATCAAATCCCTACACAGATGTAATTTCTGGAACATAAAATAAAAATTGTTTAAAAAATCAATTAATTCTTACCTAAAATTTCCGTCCACATGAACTTCGACGACGGGGTTTTCCTGTATTATCCTGGTTGTTCGACGACGACGAAGTTTAGAGCGGAGAATGCATCTTTACATTCCCGTCTTTCAAGTAGGTAGGATCATCAAATCCCTACACAGATGTAATTTCTGGAACATAAAATAAAAATTGTTTAAAAATTCAATTAATTCTTACCTAAATTTTCCGTCCACATGAACTTCGACGACGGGGTTTTCCTGTATTATCCTGGTTCTTCGACGACGACAAAGTTTAGAGCGGAGAATGCATCTTTACATTCCCGTCTTTCAAGTAGGTAGGATCATCAAATCCCAACACAGATGTAATTTCTGGAACATAACACATAAATTTAAAATAGAAATTGCTTAAAAAATCAATTAATTCTTACCTAAATTTTCCGTCCACATGAACTTCGACGACGGGGTTTTCCTGTATTATCCTGGTTCTTCGACGACGACGAAGTTTAGAGCGGAGAATGCATCTTTACATTCCCGTCTTTCAAGTAGGTAGGATCATCAAATCCCAACACATATGTAATTTCTGGAACATAAAACATAAATTTAAAATAAAAATTGCTTAAAAAATCAATTAATTCTTACCTAAATTTTCCGTCCACATGAACTTCGACGACGGGGTTTTCCTGTATTATCCTGGTTCTTCGACGACGACGAAGTTTAGCGCGGAGAATGCATCTTTACATTCCCGTCTTTCAAGTAGGTAGGATAATCAAATCCCTACACAGATGTAATTTCTGGAACATGAAACATAAATTCAAAATAAAAATTGCTTAAAAAATCAATTAATTCTTACCTAAATTTTCCGTCCACGTGACCTTCGACGACGGGGTTTTCCTGTATTATCCTGGTTCTTCGACGACGAGGAAGTTTAGAGCGGAGAATGCATCTTTACATTCCCGTCTTTCAAGTAGGTAGGATCATCAAATCCATACACAAATGTAATTTCTGGAACATAAAATAAAAATTGTTTAAAAAATCAATTAATTCTTACTTAAATTTTCCGTCCACATGAACTTCGACGACGGGGTTTTCCTGTATTATCCTGGTTCTTCGACGACGACGAAGTTTAGAGCGGAGAATGCATCTTTACATTCCCGTTTTTCAAGTAGGTAGGATCATCAAATCCCAACACAGATGTAATTTCTGGAACATAAAACATAAATTTAATATAAAAATTGTTTAAAAAATCAATTAATTCTTACCTAAATTTTCCGTCCACATGAACTTCGACGACGGGGTTTTCCTGTATTATCCTGGTTCTTCGACGACGACGAAGTTTAGAGCGGAGAATGCATCTTTACATTCCCGTCTTTCAAGTAGGTAGGATCATCAAATCCCAACACAGATGTAAATTCTGGAACATAAAACATAAATTTAAAATAAAAATTGCTTAAAAAATCAATTAATTCTTACCTAAATTTTCCGTCCACATGAACTTCGACGACGGGGTTTTCCTGTATTATCCTGGTTCTTCGACGACGACGAAGTTTAGAGCGGAGAATGCATCTTTACATTCTCGTCTTTCAAGTAGGTAGGATCATCAAATCCCAACACAGATGTAATTTCTGGAACATAAAACATAAATTTAAAATAAAAATTCTTTAAAAAATCAATTAATTCTTACCTAAATTTTCCGTCCACATGAACTTCGACGAGAGCGTTTTCCTGGATTATCCTGGTTCTTCGACCACGAGGAAGTTTAGAGCGGAGAATGCATCTTTACATTCCCGTCTTTCAAGTAGGTAGGATCATCAAATCCCAACACAGATGTAAATTCTGGAACATAAAACATAAATTTAAAATAAAAATTGTTTAAAAAATCAATTAATTCTTACCTAAATTTTCCGTCCACATGAACTTCGACGAGGGCGTTTTCCTGGATTATCCTGGTTCTTCGACCACGAGGAAGTTTACAGCGGAGAATGCATCTTTACATTCCCGTCTTTCAAGTAGGTAGGATCATCAAATCCCTACACAGCTGTAATTTCTGGAACATAAATCATAAATTAAAAATAAAAATTGTTTAAAAAATCAATTTATTCTTACTTAAATTTTCCGACCACACGAACTTCGACGACGGAGTTTTCCTGTATTATCCTGGTGCCTCAACCACGAAGAAGAATATAGCGGTGAATGCATCTTTACATTCCCGTCATTCAGGTAGGTAGGATCATCAAATCCCTACACATATGTAATTTCTGGAACATAAAACATAAATTTAAAATACAAATTGTTTAAAAAATCAATTAATTCTTACATAAATTTTCAGTCCACATGAACTTCGACGACGGGGTTTTCCTGTATTATCCTGGTTCTTCGACGACAAGGAAGTTTAGAGCGGATAATGCATATTTACATTCGCGTCTTTCCAGTAGGTAGGATCATCAAATCCCTACACAGATGTAATTTCTGGAACATAAAACATAAATTTAAAATAAAAATTGGTTATAAAATAAATTAATTCTTACCTAAATTTTCCGTCCACATGAACTTCGCCGACGAAGTTTTCCTGTATTATCCTGGTTCTTCGACGACGAGAAAGTTTAGAGCGGAGAATGCATCTTTACATTCCCGTCTTTCAAGTAGGTAGGATCATCAAATCCCTATCCAGATGTAATTTCTGGAACATAGAACATAAATTTAAAATAAAAATTGTTTACAAAATAAATTAATTCTTACCTAAGTTTCTCCGGCCACATGAACTTCGACGACGGAGTTTTCCTGGATTATCCTGGTTCTTCGACCACGAAGAACTTTAAAGATGGGAATGCACCTTTACATCGCCGTCTTTCAAGTACGTAGGATCTTTAAATCCCTACACAGAAGTAATTTCTGGAACATAAACCATAAATTTAAAATAAAAATTGTTTACAAAATAAATTAATTCTTACCTAAATTTTTCCGTCCACATGAACTTCGACGACGAAGTTTTCCTGGAATATCCTGGTTCTTCCACAAGGAAGAAGTTTAAAGAAGAGAATGCACCTTTACATTCCCGTCTTTCAAGTACGTAGGATCATCAAATCCCCACACAGAACTAATTTCTGGAACATTAAACAATAAATTAAAATAAAAGTTGTTTACAAAATAAATTAATTCTTACCTAAGTTTCTTCGGCCACATGAACTTCGACGACGGAGTTTTCCTGGATTATCCTGGTTCTTCGACCACGAAGAACTTTAAAGATGGGAATGCACCTTTACATCGCCGTCTTTCAAGTACGTAGGATCTTTAAATCCCTACACAGAAGTAATTTCTGGAACATAAACCATAAATTTAAAATAAAAATTGTTTACAAAACAAATTAATTCTTACCTAAATTTTTCCGTCCACATGGACTTCGACGACGAAGTTTTCCTGGATTATCCTGGTTCTTCCACAACGAAGAAGTTTAAAAAAAGTCAATGCACCTTTACATTTCCGTCTTTCAAGTACGTAGGATCTTCAAATCCCTACACAGAAGTAATTTCTGGAACATAAAACATAAATTTAAAATAAAAATTGTTTATAAAATAAATTAATTCTTACCTAAATTTTTCCGTCCTCACGAACTGCGACGACGGAGTTTTCCTGTATTTTTCTGGTTCTTCGACGACGAGAAAGTTTAGAACGGAGAATGCATCTTTACATTCCCGTCTTTGAAGTAGGTAGGATCATCAAATCCCAACACAGATGTAATTTCTGGAACATAAAACATAAATTTAAAATAAAAATTGCTTAAAAAATCAATTAATTCTTACCTAAATTTTCCGTCCACATGAACTTCGACGACGGGGTTTTCCTGTATTATCCTGGTTCTTCGACGACGACGAAGTTTACAGCGGAGAATGCATCTTTACATTCCCGTCTTTCAAGTAGGTAGGATCATCAAATCCCTACACAGATGTTATTTCTGGAACATAAAATAAAAATTGTTTAAAAAATCAATTAATTCTTACCTAAATTTTCCGTCCACATGAACTTCGACGACGGGGTTTTCCTGTATTATCCTGGTTGTTCGACGACGACGAAGTTTAGAGCGGAGAATGCATCTTTACATTCCCGTCTTTCAAGTAGGTAGGATCATCAAATCCCTACACAGATGTAATTTCTGGAACATAAAATAAAAATTGTTTAAAAATTCAATTAATTCTTACCTAAATTTTCCGTCCACATGAACTTCGACGACGGGGTTTTCCTGTATTATCCTGGTTCTTCGACGACGACAAAGTTTAGAGCGGAGAATGCATCTTTACATTCCCGTCTTTCAAGTAGGTAGGATCATCAAATCCCTACACAAATGTAATTTCTGGAACATAAATTAAAAATTGTTTAAAAAATCAATTAATTCTTACCTAAATTTTCCGTCCACATGAACTTCGACGACGGGGTTTTCCTGTATTATCCTGGTTCTTCGACGACGACGAAGTTTAGAGCGGAGAATGCATCTTTACATTCCCGTCTTTCAAGTAGGTAGGATCATCAAATCCCTACACAGATGTAATTTCTGGAACATAAAATAAAAATTGTTTAAAAAATCAATTAATTCTTACCTAAAATTTCCGTCCACATGAACTTCGACGACGGGGTTTTCCTGTATTATCCTGGTTGTTCGACGACGACGAAGTTTAGAGCGGAGAATGCATCTTTACATTCCCGTCTTTCAAGTAGGTAGGATCATCAAATCCCTACACAGATGTAATTTCTGGAACATAAAATAAAAATTGTTTAAAAATTCAATTAATTCTTACCTAAATTTTCCGTCCACATGAACTTCGACGACGGGGTTTTCCTGTATTATCCTGGTTCTTCGACGACGACAAAGTTTAGAGCGGAGAATGCATCTTTACATTCCCGTCTTTCAAGTAGGTAGGATCATCAAATCCCAACACAGATGTAATTTCTGGAACATAACACATAAATTTAAAATAGAAATTGCTTAAAAAATCAATTAATTCTTACCTAAATTTTCCGTCCACATGAACTTCGACGACGGGGTTTTCCTGTATTATCCTGGTTCTTCGACGACGACGAAGTTTAGAGCGGAGAATGCATCTTTACATTCCCGTCTTTCAAGTAGGTAGGATCATCAAATCCCAACACATATGTAATTTCTGGAACATAAAACATAAATTTAAAATAAAAATTGCTTAAAAAATCAATTAATTCTTACCTAAATTTTCCGTCCACATGAACTTCGACGACGGGGTTTTCCTGTATTATCCTGGTTCTTCGACGACGACGAAGTTTAGCGCGGAGAATGCATCTTTACATTCCCGTCTTTCAAGTAGGTAGGATAATCAAATCCCTACACAGATGTAATTTCTGGAACATGAAACATAAATTCAAAATAAAAATTGCTTAAAAAATCAATTAATTCTTACCTAAATTTTCCGTCCACGTGACCTTCGACGACGGGGTTTTCCTGTATTATCCTGGTTCTTCGACGACGAGGAAGTTTAGAGCGGAGAATGCATCTTTACATTCCCGTCTTTCAAGTAGGTAGGATCATCAAATCCATACACAAATGTAATTTCTGGAACATAAAATAAAAATTGTTTAAAAAATCAATTAATTCTTACTTAAATTTTCCGTCCACATGAACTTCGACGACGGGGTTTTCCTGTATTATCCTGGTTCTTCGACGACGACGAAGTTTAGAGCGGAGAATGCATCTTTACATTCCCGTCTTTCAAGTAGGTAGGATCATCAAATCCCAACACAGATGTAATTTCTGGAACATAAAACATAAATTTAATATAAAAATTGTTTAAAAAATCAATTAATTCTTACCTAAATTTTCCGTCCACATGAACTTCGACGACGGGGTTTTCCTGTATTATCCTGGTTCTTCGACGACGACGAAGTTTAGAGCGGAGAATGCATCTTTACATTCCCGTCTTTCAAGTAGGTAGGATCATCAAATCCCAACACAGATGTAAATTCTGGAACATAAAACATAAATTTAAAATAAAAATTGCTTAAAAAATCAATTAATTCTTACCTAAATTTTCCGTCCACATGAACTTCGACGACGGGGTTTTCCTGTATTATCCTGGTTCTTCGACGACGACGAAGTTTAGAGCGGAGAATGCATCTTTACATTCTCGTCTTTCAAGTAGGTAGGATCATCAAATCCCAACACAGATGTAATTTCTGGAACATAAAACATAAATTTAAAATAAAAATTCTTTAAAAAATCAATTAATTCTTACCTAAATTTTCCGTCCACATGAACTTCGACGAGGGCGTTTTCCTGGATTATCCTGGTTCTTCGACCACGAGGAAGTTTAGAGCGGAGAATGCATCTTTACATTCCCGTCTTTCAAGTAGGTAGGATCATCAAATCCCAACACAGATGTAAATTCTGGAACATAAAACATAAATTTAAAATAAAAATTGTTTAAAAAATCAATTAATTCTTACCTAAATTTTCCGTCCACATGAACTTCGACGAGGGCGTTTTCCTGGATTATCCTGGTTCTTCGACCACGAGGAAGTTTACAGCGGAGAATGCATCTTTACATTCCCGTCTTTCAAGTAGGTAGGATCATCAAATCCCTACACAGCTGTAATTTCTGGAACATAAATCATAAATTAAAAATAAAAATTGTTTAAAAAATCAATTTATTCTTACTTAAATTTTCCGACCACACGAACTTCGACGACGGAGTTTTCCTGTATTATCCTGGTGCCTCAACCACGAAGAAGAATATAGCGGTGAATGCATCTTTACATTCCCGTCATTCAGGTAGGTAGGATCATCAAATCCCTACACATATGTAATTTCTGGAACATAAAACATAAATTTAAAATACAAATTGTTTAAAAAATCAATTAATTCTTACATAAATTTTCAGTCCACATGAACTTCGACGACGGGGTTTTCCTGTATTATCCTGGTTCTTCGACGACAAGGAAGTTTAGAGCGGATAATGCATATTTACATTCGCGTCTTTCCAGTAGGTAGGATCATCAAATCCCTACACAGATGTAATTTCTGGAACATAAAACATAAATTTAAAATAAAAATTGGTTATAAAATAAATTAATTCTTACCTAAATTTTCCGTCCACATGAACTTCGCCGACGAAGTTTTCCTGTATTATCCTGGTTCTTCGACGACGAGAAAGTTTAGAGCGGAGAATGCATCTTTACATTCCCGTCTTTCAAGTAGGTAGGATCATCAAATCCCTATCCAGATGTAATTTCTGGAACATAGAACATAAATTTAAAATAAAAATTGTTTACAAAATAAATTAATTCTTACCTAAGTTTCTCCGGCCACATGAACTTCGACGACGGAGTTTTCCTGGATTATCCTGGTTCTTCGACCACGAAGAACTTTAAAGATGGGAATGCACCTTTACATCGCCGTCTTTCAAGTACGTAGGATCTTTAAATCCCTACACAGAAGTAATTTCTGGAACATAAACCATAAATTTAAAATAAAAATTGTTTACAAAATAAATTAATTCTTACCTAAATTTTTCCGTCCACATGAACTTCGACGACGAAGTTTTCCTGGAATATCCTGGTTCTTCCACAAGGAAGAAGTTTAAAGAAGAGAATGCACCTTTACATTCCCGTCTTTCAAGTACGTAGGATCATCAAATCCCCACACAGAACTAATTTCTGGAACATTAAACAATAAATTAAAATAAAAGTTGTTTACAAAATAAATTAATTCTTACCTAAGTTTCTTCGGCCACATGAACTTCGACGACGGAGTTTTCCTGGATTATCCTGGTTCTTCGACCACGAAGAACTTTAAAGATGGGAATGCACCTTTACATCGCCGTCTTTCAAGTACGTAGGATCTTTAAATCCCTACACAGAAGTAATTTCTGGAACATAAACCATAAATTTAAAATAAAAATTGTTTACAAAACAAATTAATTCTTACCTAAATTTTTCCGTCCACATGGACTTCGACGACGAAGTTTTCCTGGATTATCCTGGTTCTTCCACAACGAAGAAGTTTAAAAAAAGTCAATGCACCTTTACATTTCCGTCTTTCAAGTACGTAGGATCTTCAAATCCCTACACAGAAGTAATTTCTGGAACATAAAACATAAATTTAAAATAAAAATTGTTTATAAAATAAATTAATTCTTACCTAAATTTTTCCGTCCTCACGAACTGCGACGACGGAGTTTTCCTGTATTTTTCTGGTTCTTCGACGACGAGAAAGTTTAGAACGGAGAATGCATCTTTACATTCCCGTCTTTGAAGTAGGTAGGATCATCAAATCCCTACACAGATGTAATTTCTGGAACATAAAACATAAATTTAAAATAAAAATTGTTTACAAAATAAATTAATTCTTACCTAAATTTTCCGTCCACCATGAACTACGACGACGGAGCTTTCCTGTATTATCCTGGTTCTTCGACGACGAGCAAGTTTAGAGCTGAGAATGCATCTTTACATTCCCGTCTTTGAAGTAGGTAGGATCATCAAATCCCTACACAGTTGTAATATCTGGAACATAAATCATAAATTTAAAATAAAAATTGTTTATAAAATAAATTAATTCTTACCCAAATTTTTCCGTCCACATGAACTTCCACGCCGGAGTTTTCCTGGATTATCCTGGTTGGTCGACGATGAAGAAGTTTAAAGAGGAGAATGCACCTTTACATCGCCGTCTTTCAAGTACGTAGGATCATCAAATCCCTACACAGAGGCAATTTCTGGAACATAAAACATAAATTTAAAATAAAAATTGTTTACAAAATAAATTAATTCTTACCTAAATTTTTCCGTCCACATGAACTTCGACGACGGAGTTTTCCTGGATTATCCTGGTTCTTCGACCACGAAGAAGTTTAAAGAGGCGAATGTACCTTTACATTCCCGTCTTTCAAGTACGTAGGATCATCAAATCCCTACACAGACGTAATCTCTGGAAGATAAAACATAAATTTAAATTAAAAATTGTTTACAAAATAAATTAATTCTTACTTAAATTTTTCCGTCCACACGAACCTCGACGACGGAGTTTTCCTGTATTATCCTGGTGCTTCGACCACGAAGAAGTTTATAGCGGTGAATGCATCTTTACATTCCCGTCTTTCAAGTAGGTAGGATCATCAAATACCTACACAGATGTGATTTCTGGAACATAAGACATAAATTTAAAATAAAAATTGTTTAAAAAATCAATTAATTCTTACCTAAATTTTCCGTCCACATGAACTTCGACGACGGGGTTTTCCTGTATTATCCTGGTTCTTCGACGACGAGGAAGTTTAGAGCGGAGAATGCATCTTTACATTCCCGTCTTTCAAGTAGGTAGGATCATCAAATCCCTACACAGATGTAATTTCTGGAACATAAAACATTAATTTAAAATAAAAATTCTTTACAAAATAAATTAATTCTTACCTAAATTTTTACGTCCATGAACTTCGACTACGGAGTTTTCCTGTATTATCCTGCTACCTCAACTACGATGCATATTAAGCGGAGAATGAACCTTGACATTCCGTTCTTTCCAAATCGGTGGGATCATGAAGTCCCTGCACAGTTGTAATTTCTGGAACAAAATTTCTAGATTTAAAATAAAAATTATTTAAAAAAGAAATTAATCTGTACCTAAATTTTTCTTTGGTTTTTTAATTTAACTACGCACTGCATCTACTCGGTATTTGATCCTGCTTAAGTTAACAATTTTCCTTGATTTTGTTGCTTGCAGGCAATTGTAAAGTATTATAATAGCAGAGTGATTAAAACTGAAACAGAACTTGTATTATTGTGCAAGTCAAATATAGTAAATCGTAATATTAATTATACAAAAATCGACATTCAATACTATTCTACTGCTAGAAAAAAAATTTACGATATTAAACATGAAAAATATACAACAGGAAAATAAAGAATATAAATTTACATAATAGAATAGATATGAAATAATTAATCAATAAAATTAAATCAAATTAAAAATAAAATAGTTAAGTACCTATAATAAAAAAATTATTAAAATGTTTGTTATATTATGTTATAAAAATTAGAGCAAAAAATTATTAGCAAATTAAATATTATCGCGATTTAAGTAATGTAACCCCCGCTAATATTATAAGCCGTATCAACATTTTTGAATACCGAAGAAATGCACACTTTTTAAAACTAAAATGTGTTTAAGATAATTATTATCACAAATAAAATACACTGTATTGTGTAAGTGCACAATAGAAAACACGTTATACACTGTAAAGTAATTTAAAATTATTGAGTTTCATTTCACCACTGAAATTAGTTATAATTTTTTAATTGTACTATATAACGTTATATTTCTTAAATCAATTGGTTATAAGTTCGATGCACCCAAATAACCATTTATTTTCAATTTATATTTTGAATTTCCAAATATAGCTCCAACGCTCTTGGTCCTGATGGTATCAGCCTTCGTACGTTGAAGCTCGTACTTCCGTTTTGCAGTGATGTGATCTGCAAATGTTAAATTTTTGTTTTAGAACCAAAGGGGTGCCATCTATCTGAAAGACATCACGTTTCTGACCGCTTTCCAAGCTTCCAATGGCCGTGGAGCCCTCTCATCTCCGTCCTATTAGCATTTTGTCGCCTTTTGCAAAGATAGCGAAGTTTTTCATTAGGGATGTTTTATGTGAGCATTTGGCACTCCACCATGTTTTGTTGCTGCTCACCTCGGATATTGCTTCATCAGGCGATCGTTCTGAAGTCACCTTATTGGTGCTTCTTGACTATTTTAAGACCTTTAATTGGGTTGTGCATGATCGTCTTTTAACCAAACTACTCCATTATGGCTGTGACGATTGACTCTGTAGGTGGTTGGTGGGTTATTTGCGTGATAGATTCCAGGTAGTTGAGTAGGGGGAAAATGTATCTCGGCCGTTGAATATTTCTCGTGGTGTTCCGCAGGAAAGCATTCTTGCTCCATTGTTATTCATATTATATACCACCGATTTGTGAAGAGTAGTGGATCCGGATTTCTCTCTCGATCTTGATGCTGATGATTCTCGAATAAATGTGTAATGTCAGCCTTCGAACATTGACACTGCGATAGATGTGTTGAGTCTCAATCTCGAATCGTTACGTGTTTGGTCGTCATCGAATGGTCCGACTCTGAACCCCGCGAATTCGGAGCTTCTGTTCTTGGGTAGTCCTCGTCATGCACGTGTTTTACGGGATTTGGGAAATTTCGATGTGCCCTTTCATTCCACGGCAGATTTCGAGCGGTGTTTTGCGTGTTTGCCGTCCGGCTTTGTGGAGAGACATAATAGTCTCTTTGACGACTCCACAAGTGTGTGGGGTCCTTCCGCCGTAATTTATATGCTGCTCTTCGTGCAGAAATGTGATTTGTATATCATTTTTATGGTTAATTATTGTAGATTGTTTTTGAGCCGAAACGGGTGGCTTCAAAACTAATTTTGTTAGAATAAGTCATCAGATTAAGAACTTGAATATAATATACAGGGTGTCCCCGTGACCGTGGAGAACCTTTGAGGTGGCGATAACAGACACTTTCCTAAGACAAATTTTTAAATAAAATTTTTCTCCAAGTCCAAACCCTTGGGGGTACCTCCCTTGAAAGCAATTTCTTGAATTTCTGATTTCAAACGGCCATAGCTCCGACATTATTAATTTTTTACGCTTAATGGATTAGAACCTTTTTCAAGATCATTCGTTTATCTACAAATTAGATAATTTATCCTTATCGTCTAGAATCTACGGATTTCGAGTTATAAATAAAATTAAGGGAAAAAATTTAAAAAAATTCTGGTTTTCTGGTATCTCTTAAGGGGGAAGTCCATATAGAAATTTCAAAAAATCGATTTTTTTTATTTTCATAATCTGAAAATATAGTATGTTGAGCATGTACTGACGAGAGAAAATAAAAAAATTATGAATAACGCTTCAGGTAAAAGGTTTTTTCCTTTATAATCTCAATTTGTTTTACAATGTGTTTTACGCCCAGATTCATAGACAAGTATTAAGTGCTAAGTAAGACCAATAAGGTCGAATTTGTTTTTATTGCAACCTTATTTACTAGGTCAATAAGGGTCTATTTTAAAAGTCGTTTTTTAAGTATAAGTAAGGCATCGTTTATGAATACGGCTGTTAATGTCCTTATTTAAGGAAAGCATTTCTTAATACTAATATGAATAATTTTCTAAGACATAATCTTTCAAGATTTTCAGATTAATCGGTAAGTAACTAAAACTTTGAAGGCGATTATCTCGAAACTGCATTTTTAAAAACTGCTCGTGTTATAACTCAAAAAGTTTTTGAGCGCTTTGTCTGAAATTTTGAGAGATTTTTTTCTACATTATTATCGGAAGGATAAACCTAAAATTTCAGATATTTCGCGTTAATAAAATACCTTTTGAGGGTTAACAATGTTGAAAAACAGCTCAAAATTCTAACTTATTTTTCAAAGGCTTATTTTATATTGAATTTTATGCTTTTTTTTAGTTTCACAGGTTTATCCTTCCCGTTAATGTGTTATAAACAGAAAACAAATTGATTTTTTTGTTTCGGATCAATGGTTAATGTGTGATAAATGCAGCCCTTTCGGACCTCGCCTCGGAGACGACAGACGAAAATTTATCCTGAGCCGCCATTTGGGAAAGAAATAAAATAAAAAATTTTTTTGTATTGTAGAAAAGTTAAATAAAGTTGAATTAAAAATTTAAAACTATATAAAATTATTTTATCATCTTCTAAAATATTTCTAAAATATGACTCATTAAGGCGCATTAAATTATCGTTAATTACTTTATTAATTTACATTGTTTATTTATTATTTTTAATATTGTTAATTAGTTCGCAATTTATTTTTTTTTACCTACACCTTGCTCATTATTTTCAGAATTTCTGTGAAAACGGTTAGTTTCTCAAGAAAATGTATTTGACCAAAATTGTAGCCCGTTAAATTCCCTATCCGGTTCGGGTCGTAAGTTTCTTTCTAAGACGTTCCGTTTAAGAGATACGCGGTTCGCAAAAAAAGTAAAAAAAATAAAAACTGAAGTTTTTTAACATTTTGTTCATTAATTTAATTTATAACTCGAAATCCGTTGATTCCAGACGACAAGTGGTTATAACCTAATTTGTAGATAAGCAAATGATCTTTAAAAAAGTTCTAATCCATTAAGTCTACAAAATCAATAATTTCGGAGATATGACCGTTTGAAATAAAAAATTCAAAATATTGCTTTAAAGGGAGGAATGGTTTGGACTAGGACAAAAATTTTATTTCTAAATTCGTCTTAGAAAAGTGTCCTTTATCACCCCTTCAAAGCTTCTCCACGGTCACGGTGACACCCTGTATGTATGTATAGTTTCGTAATAAATTATTATTATTATTAATTATTAATAATTTGATAGCGTAACTCAAAAATTGTGAGTTTTGAACTAATTTATTAAAATACTTTTTTGTTTGTAGAGCTAAATGCCGCATAGATTTGACTAAATTTAATAAGTATTTCAGTTTACAAAAATGTTGAAAATACACGAAAATTAGAAACTTTGCGTAACATAGATTTACTATTTTGGATGGATTTACTTAGGCATTAATATTAATCGATATTTTACCAGAGCAGAAAGTAATGATTTTTAAAAGAATTTCAAACAATAACGAGAATTTCATGACTGCCTGATAATAATTTTGTGAGCTGTATCTATTATAGAAACGTCTTTGTTTCTGAAAATATATGTCCGAGAGCAACAGTTATAGAGAAAAGTACGATAGAATAGCTGAGAAAAGCAAACTTACTCGGAGAAACATAAAATTACATTATAACTCTATAAATAATCAACTAGGTACTAATGTAAGGGGTCGGTTCAAATCCGGGGAGAGACTAACCCCTGTATTCATAAAAATTTTAGAAAGTTAAAATAGCTTTACAAAGCCTTTATAATGCAGGCGTCATAAAACACCAATCACAAACGTTCATTTGTCTACATTGTAAGGTTTTCATTGGTTGTTTAACTTTAATGAGCGTTTTAGTTAAAATAGGTTTACAACACACTTTAAATATTTTTATGAATACAGGGGTTTAACGTTCTAATGACTGTCTCGGTGCTTCGGACGGCACGTAAAGTCGTCGATCCCCCTGTGTGATCAACAATAAAAGCCGAAGCCACAGGCTCACTCACCAATATCCGGTTTAATTTGTCGCGTGGTCTTAATGTTGAAATCTTTCTCTATAAGAAAGAGACTTAATGGTTCAAGTTGAACAACCTGTTCGACAATAATGGTTAGAATGCCGAAGAAAAACAATTTCCTAATCCATGTAATGGTCGCTTTATAGAAAATATAGGACCCTGTAGATGGTTAAAAACTACTACATTTATCTTTTACAGCTGTTAACATTTAGTGCGTCGCTGCATCGACTCATTTTTATCGAGAGCGAAGTATAACAGCTTCTTCGTTTTTATATTAGTATACTAAACGCGGTATAATAAATTATGCTATACTCTGTAGGCAAAAACTTTAGATACAATAGAGTAAAATTACAAAATTAATAGCACAAATACATAGCTTTTAGTGAAGTGATTTTTGTTTAAATATCCAGTAAACCTTACAAAACGGTAAGACAAACAAAATGAATTAAAAACGACTTGAATCTATTTAAAAAAAATTATCACCGACGTAATACACATCCCCTAATTAAATGAGAGAAAATATTGTCGTATTGTAGTAAACCGACCTCATGTTTTAATTTTTTTTTCTTCTTTCTTTTTTTTTGTTATAAGTAATAACGCTCTTTCACAAGTACAAATAATCAAATTACAGAAAACCTAGTAAACAAACCGGAATCCTTAAATATGAACCCGGCTTCATAATTCATTTAATAAATCCTAAATACGGCGCTGTAATTTGATAACGTACCGCGATTAGAATCTAACGGATACTTTCAACTATGAACCCAAAAGAAAGTAATAGAAAGAAATCTTCCCATCGACGATCTCGCCCACATCGACCCAACCACCATAGCCGAAGTCGTCCGAGTCATTCAATTCCGTAAGAACAGAAAAGTTCCAGGGCCCGACGACATTTCAAATCGATCAATCAAAGAAATGCCACGCAAAGCAGTAGCCGCTCTCGCCGGTATCATCAACGCCTCTCTTCGCATATGATGCTTCCCCCAGGATTAGAAACTAGCCGACGTAGTTGTCATTCCCAAACTAGGACAAGACAACAGAAAACCCCAAAGTTACCGCTCCTTCATCCTATTCCCGTCCCTAGAAAAAGTTGCAGAAAGAATCATCGTCACTAGTTCCTCAAACAAACCATTTTCGACAACGCAGTCCGCCAAGACGAACAATTCGGATTCCGACAAGACCACATTAGCATGGTCCAACAAATCCTCCGCATGGTCGAACACCTCGCCCTAGGATTCAACAAACACGAGTACACAGGATTAGTACTGCTCGATGTATCAAAAGTCTTCGACGAAGTATGACACCAAGAGGTATCATCTACAAGAAATTTCAGGCCAACATTTAATCAGCCCCGATTCGACTAGTTGCCTTCTACCTAAAAGACCGACGTTTCCATATCAAACTCGAAAGCACTCGCTCCTCCGTGCTTTTCATCGCCGCAGGAGTCCCCCTGCAACATATCTTCATGAGTGACATTCTTGCCGCACTCAACCCGAGAACAAATATTTCTTTTTATGGTGACGACACCGCTGTTTACTTCTCCTACGTGAGTCGGACCACTGCCCCCGCCCGACTCCAGAAAGCCGTCAACGAGTTAGAAAAATGGTTCGAAACTTGGCGCATCGAGGAAACCACCGCATCGTCACAGTCACCAATCGCGGAAAAGTCATTTCGGTAAGCTCTATCCGATGATCAATTTCAATTAGTACGATGCCACCCGACAACAAACTCGAGATCTTCAAGGCAATCCATCAGACCAACTCTGACCTAAACAGCTTCAGTCTGGGATACGGTGTCCCCCAATCTCATCAAGAAGATTGGAGTCGTTCAAAACAGATGCTTCCGACACACCTTGCCTGCCCATACTACGCCAGAAACAAACGCCTTCATTTCTATGCAAAATTGAAAATCATCGACGATCACATCCGAAAGCAGGCAGAAAAACTCTGCAACTCCACTCAGTTTTTAGAAAACCCACCCATTCCTCAACTCGGACAATACTAACCCGGTACAACCTAGATCGCAGCCGCCCCAAGAACAACCAATGGCGCCCGAATTTGACCCGCTTTCGAAAATGGTCACTTAAGGGGTCACCGATAAGTGTGTACTAAGACGGTGTCAACGTTCTTTCACAAATAACCGTTTTGTTACGATTTGCAGTTCAGCTATTGACAAGTTTTTCTTGTTTTTGATGCGTTGGAAACGTAATAATTTCATGTTTAAAATAAAAAAATTTCAAGGTTGTTGTCGATCGCATATTATAATTTATTGCAAATTGCCGACAAAAATTTAGTGGTCTTGAATTTCTAACAGAATATATACAAATTAAGAACGGAATAAATTAAAAAATAATAATAATATTTAGTCACTTTTTGCGCCCCTGAGTGGATGCACTGACACACACCAATAGTTGTTACGCCACTGCAAATATTTAGTGAAAACTTATTTCAAATGTTGGTCAATTTCACCAAGTTGTCGTCCTTATTGCGTGCCATATTATTTTCATAGCGAAGTAAGTTGCGATATTAATTAATTAGCGAAATAATAATTCTACCTCAAATATTTTAAATTGCTGCATTATTAATTTAATTATATTTTAGTCAAGTGCCATGTAATATTAATTTTGAAGAGAAAAACTAGTTAATTTGGCAATGGAAACCATTTCGTGTAAATGTAACCTTCTCATTTTGGATTACTAAAGATAGAACAAATTATTATCTAGCCGAATTTTGGTATACACGTTTATTTGATTGCTGGAAATAATTGCAAGTCTCTAACGATTTCTGTCGTGCTCGACATTCTTCTACAGAGCTTCAAAGATGTCAAAAATAGGTTTTTTGTTTATATCTCTAGGTATGGGTACAATGTTAAGTTCACCACTAGGAAAAATGTAGAACTTTGCATTTTATTTCTAATAACCAACATAAATAGAGGAACTTACTATCTACTGACCAAACTAGTTTGTAAGTTTCTTTTTAAAATAATAGTAAAATGAACTCGTAAATAATTAAGTAGTGTTTTGCCGATTAAATTTAATACATTGTTGCAATATCGACGTGACGATTGCAGATAAAGAAGGACCGTTACAAGGAAGTTGGAATGTAATTGTTGAAAAAATAAAAACCAAAAAGCTGAAGTTTAAGATGAGATTAAAGGAAATATTCGAGTGGCATATTGGCAATACGATCTCGTTTTAAATTTAATTAGCACACAAAGATGTCTGTGTGTACGATCTTGAATTAAAATATAAAAGTGAGTAGAACGTTATACTAGAAAAGAAAAGAATACGTACTGGCAGGGATACTTGAATTAAATTTTGCATTAAGAATAGTTTTTCTTTTTATAGGTATTGCAATCCAGATTGATGCACTAAAAATCGTAATAGGTTTCGTACAATAGGAATACCACTTACGAATCGTGAAAACATAGATGTAGCAACATCGGCAGAGTAGCAGTTCGATCGAATATTGGCGTTTATTTATGAGGCAATTCTGAAATAATCCATCCCTACCAGATTGTTTTAATGAAGTGATGTCAAAATTTAAGGTAAGACATAATTCGGGAAAGAAAGTAATTATCACATTGGCAACTTTTCTTATTACCAAAGTAAGAATCCTAACGAGAATAATAATTTTAAAGTTTGTTTTTTCCCTCACATAAAATTAGATAAAAGAGTTACCTCTTTTTGTTTGTTGGAGTTGTTTTTAACTTAACTTTTGCATAATAATGTACTTTTATTATATCTCAAATAAATTAATTATCTCAATATGTTGGGGTCTGTCGGAGCAAGTTTGAATCAAATTGTGCACCTAAATCATCCACACAGTTTTTCCTCCTTAAAGGTAAAGTTATTCATGCCGGTGGTAAGGAAGCCCGATGAGCAAGTGACGATGAAAGCATGAAAAATGTTTTCCGCAGATCGTTAAGAATTGAACGTTTTCCTTGTAAGAACTGATGCAATGTCGGAAAGAACTGGTAGTCAGTTGGTGCAAGATCTGGTGAATAAGATGAATGAATGAGATTGTCCAAACGCAGCTTACGTAGTTCGAACAGCGTTCTCATCATAAATCATCTTGATGTCGGGTCGCGTTTTCGAAATTAAAAATTAAAAGACGGAAGTTGTATTCGAAAAAATACAATAGATGTTTCTTGATAAATATATTTTTTAATTTCGTCCGTATTAATATAATTTTAACTATAGGAAAATATGGAATTTTAGAACAAATAAAGAGTCAATTGGAATGACACTATCGTTCTTTAAAAAGGACAACTCGCAAATTACCGTATAACTTATACTACAAGTACGATAGGGAAATGTAAGATATCATTTGTCAAACTTTGTGCTTAAAAAAATCAAACATTTCCTACTTAATATGACCTAATGCTTAAATTTAAAGTGAAAACTAATTCGTTTTAAAGTCTCAAAATGTATTATAGTTAATTATTATCATTTATGAATAGTTATAAAATCGACTTTGGTTTAATTTTAACTTGAATAAAATTTTGAATTTAATAATTTGCCACAAATAAAAGAAGCTAAAGAATCAAGTCAAAGAATGTGATGTAAAAATGAGATATATTTACTAGTAAGCAGTTTTAAATTATTTTAAAATAATTCTTTTTTTGGGACTTGCAACTGCGTATAACCCCTTAAAAAGCTTTTAGTTATTATTGCAAGCAGTATAGATATTATTTACTAAATACATGACGCTAATATAATTTCAATTTTCAGAATCACAAAATGTAACGATTGGGATATCACAAATAATTACGACAAACCAGTAATGTACATAATTCCATCATCAACCACATAATTATAGTTATAGTGCAAGCTATGCATTCAAAAAATGCGCAAATGTAAGTTCAATTTTATTTTTTTAGTTATAATATCGTGGGCATACAGGTAAAAGTGACTAAGTCAAAAAATTTTGGAAATGAGTTATAATGACTAAGTACCGTAAAGATGTAAGACACAGGTCTGAAAAAAACGTCTATGTTCTAATAACGTATTGTACATGTTTCATTATTCGAAAACAATAATTAAAAATATTATAAAGCTGATTTTTCGCAAAATGGGAAACATTCAATTTGATTTATCTCGAAATTCTATTTTTTGACTTGGTCACTTTTACCTGTATGCCCACGATATTAGAAAACATAAAATTCTATCAAACTTCAGACATGATTTCAAAATCTCATTTTCAAATAATTATGTACGTATTATGACATAATTACCTAACGTGACCATACGTCACCCGCAATCAAGGTATGTGTCCTGCTGTCCCCAGAATACGTAAGAAAGTCCCGCTTTTTAGTTTGATGAAATACTTTTTCTAAAATTTAAAAAAACCTGCCTTGGTTTATTTTTTAATCGATTTTAATGTGTTTTTTACCGTTTGGAAGAAATTCCTCGGCATGAACAATAAATTATTTAAAAAAATGATAAGCTTTTTTTAAATGTACGATTTTTCAAAGCTTTTATAGTTAAGTAGCGGAAACAATATCGAGTTGTAAGGACAATAAAAAGTAGTTGATAGTTCAAACTAAATTAAGAACCGAAATTGGTCATTTAGGTATTTATTTTGGGCATCGAATGCTTCAAGTCACAGCAAAATAGATCAAAGCAGTGGTTAATTATGAATTAATTTGAACTCTTAATTGCAACGCCCGAAAGGCTACAATATATTACGTAAAATTTACAGTTTTTGAAATAATGTCCAGAGTTTGATTTTTTGAATCGGTGACCCCATATTATTTTTTTATTATTAAAATTTCTTCGTTATTTTGCACAAAATTTACGAAACAAAACTAATAGCCTAGTCAAATTAGCCAAATATTTGACGAATCCATCAATCAATCACAGATCCAAAGTTCCGAAATTTTGTATACGTGTACATTTTGTCATTGTTGTAGCAAAAAGGCATCACCTGTATAAATTGCTGAGCAACTCCACAAGATCACGATGATAGTGGCGAATTTCATCGATATAGAGAAGGTTATTATTCATTAAAAATGTAACAGTATTTCCTAAAAGAAAGCAGTAGTAATAATTACTTGTCTAGTGCAGTTTTTATGCAAATTAACAAAGAGTGAACGGTAAAGAAACATTTTGTATTTGGGTGTGTTTTCATACTTGAAATGGTGTGTGATGGTTCGCAAGAGTCCTCAGATATGTTGTTAAACCGTATTCTGTAATTGGTAGCTTACAGAGTTCAAGTTTTTTTGATTGGATGTAATAAGACAATAATATTTTAGATATGATTAATGTTATTAACATGTGACAATATTTTTGTGATAAGATTAATTTTTTACATGTTACACGAAATTGAAATTAAAATTTAATTCATAACTTAAAGTTCAAAAACTATTTAATTGAATGATATAGTTTGTTACATACTCTTAACAGTAAGGTGGCGACCGACTTGTAACTGAACGTTGTAATGTAATGTAACCGATAAACGAGTACGAACGGCAAGCAAAGCATCCGTGCTCCACTCGACTGTCGGTTTTTTGCCGAATTCCTTTGATTTTCACATTACATCGCGACGTGTTCGTTTTGAGCAACTCGTTTATTAGTCGAACGAGCTTTGTAATGTAATGCTCGCTGCGAACGTTACATTATATTACATTACAACGTTCAGTTACATGTCAGTCGCCACCTTTATGTTTCGAATTTTCGATTCTCGTCAGACAAACCTGGAATGGATCTGGAATCATTAAATTAAATAGTTTTTGAACTTATAATATAAGTTGTTATATTATGTTATGAATTAAATTTTAATTTCAATTTCAGGAACATGTAAAAAATTAATCTTATCGTAATAATATTTTTGGCGACAATTGTAATTCCTTACAACTAGGGCGCAAATCTTAAGTCTCATTTAAAAGCTCTTAATGTATTTAGTTGTAAGGCCCAAAAAAATTAGGTCCGCACTGGATGAATTATAAGAATAAAAATAGAAAACTTCCTTCGATACCGCACACTCTTTGTTGATTTATATAAAAACTGTGCATTCCATGAATAATAATTACTAACACTTTTTTGTGTGAATTTGGTTCTTTCTTTTGTCAATATCTTTTCTCCAAGTCTTCTATTTTCGTGAAACGTTTCGGGAAATTTACTATTCCCATCAGCTGTCTCAAAAGCATTGAAATAAAATTCAACGATTAAAACAGATGCAAACTTATAAATTGTTACAGATCGTTCCAGGTCCGACTTAAGAACATCTGATATGCGGTTTAAGAACAAAAAGGAGTCGATTTTTTCTAACCACCTCCTAGATACCGGACATAATTAATTATCTAATGGAAGCAGGCTTCCGTGTATTAAAACCATCTAAAAAAAGGTGCGGTACTTAACAATCCGAAAGAGATTTCAATTACGAAGGTTCAGAAGGTTTCACGCCTCGGAAAACTTGAATATCCAGACAAATTTCAGTAAAATTATTTTTTGTATACGGCCACTTTGTTTGACGTAATTCAATGACGATGATTACGAGAGATGGATTGGCTGTATTTGGTAGTCTAATCGCTGCTTACAACTTTTCCTATTATTTATAATTTCAAATTCCATTACAACCGTAATTGTTCTGATGTGTATTGTACTGGATTGAGAAGTTCGGATTACTGGATAAAGTTAAAAATCGAAATTGCCTCTTCTCTTAATTATTGCTGGAACAATAAAGTTTCACGAGATGGGACATCATTTTCACATGACCATCTTAAATAAATGTTAAAACTAACGGCAGCTTCTTTATTCTTTATAAAACATGTTCTGTCATTTTCGTCATCTACGTTCGGATCTTCAATAAATTGCTCAATAATTTCTGGATCAGTTAAATTATTCTTTTCGTGACTCCTCCATTTAACCACTCTTCTACTTCAGCTTGTAAATACTATTTTTCATCCTATCCTTTTTTCCGCAATTCAAACATTTTTCTATAATCCGAAATTTTTTTTAGTTGTGTTCGAATTATAAACTATTTGTGCAAACTACTGAGTTTTTCTTTTGTTCGGATTACTGGATGGTCGGATTAGCGTGTGTTCGGATTAACGAGACTGTATTGTATTTTATTTTGTAGCCACAAATTCGAGCATTTTTAAAAAAATAGGTAGATAATCTCAGGTTTAATATATCGATACAACTTCATAAAAAAATATTAATTCGTAGACTGTTTCTTTTTCTACAAAAATTTCATAGTCACATACAACTTTTAAATATTAAAAGCTGTATCTTTGCAAGACAAATTACGGCTTATTGAAGAGATGTAAAAAGATGTGTAGAAGAAATTGCAAAATTTTGCCCAACACATTATAAACAATTCCGAACGACGACGGGGTTCGTAAAAGAACAAAAGAAGAGGTACGTGTAATTATGAAACGAAAATTAACTTTCTACATTAGTGTTAGCCACATACACAATAGGAATTTTATATTATATAATAATAAGATATTATATAAATTTATTCTTTCTTGGCTAAATGGTTGACATCCGCAATAGCTCAGAATAAAATTAAATGTAAATTAATTATCTTGATTAGACGAAAATAAGCCGCATTAGTGTACAGTAATTAGTGGATGGTTTACTATGGAATTCCCTTGTTTGATACCTAATGGAGTGGTTCACCTTTGCATTAATCAATAGATCAATGTTGAATTTGAGATCACGGCAGTGAAATTTTGTCTATGATAGCAAAGTCTCTAATTTTATAAGTACCTATAAAATACATAATTCTTTATTATTGTGAAGTCATAAATAATAAATTTATTAGAAATATCTTTCTCAACAAAAATGTTAAATAAATGAATATTTTGACCATTGTTTAGTATTTGGCGCTTGCAATATAAGTAGATCTGAGTCACTTGCGCCGCGACGCGTTAATTGAGTTTTAAAAATTATGCAAAAACTTGTGTACTCCGGCGCGACCAGGAGGAATGCAACCGCGGTTTTTCGCTCACTAACCCGTCAGTGTGTGTTTAGCGCCCGCCACACTACTGATTATTTAATTATCGAAAAATGAACTTATTTTTAAGTATTTCGTGTATTCTAAAATCTGTTAATTTCAGAAAATTATCTATTGAACACAAATTATTGTAACACATCACTTAACTTTCCATTGCACTAAAAATCACACGAAGAAGAATAAGTTTTTACTAACCTTTTTAGTTGATGAACATATACCACTCCTCGCCGTAGAACTTACCTGGAAAAAAAAAAGATTGTTAATACTTATATTTAATAGGATTAGATTGGTCAAACAAAAGACAAAAAGAAAGGTTTCTTGTTAAACTTTCGTAAAAAAAAAGAAGAAAACTATACCTTTAACACTGTAGTCCTATTGCCAATTTATTGTGTTGCCCAGTTACCATTTCGTAAAGCCAATCGTGAAGTCCAACGACACATAATGCACTCACATATTTTTTATCGATTTCGTTTGAAAGCAGTTTTAAGATGAACACTTTTATCACAAGCAAAATTGACACACGTAGTTTCCGAGCTTCATACAAGCTTTACCATAAAATATTTCGTACTCGACACTTAGGTTACAAAACCGCTCGCGATTTGAAAAATTGTATTATCGATAACCGAGTACACGATTTATTTCACTGTTAATAATCTTGGCAAATTGACTGCCCAGAGTTCCTGGAAAAAAAAAAGTTTTTTAAAAATCTATAAAACATTAAATTAATTGTATGCACAGGGCTCGGAACCAAAATTTAATCGAAAAAAGTAACTCGACAAATCTGAGGTGTATCAACCTTTCCATGCATCACGGCCAAATTCAATTTTTAAACTTATAATTACCATCATATTCACAAATTTATTGCTGCACTCACATTTTATTCTTTAATTTAAATGCAACAAGTAGGCTTCGCTTATTAAGACGTCACAAAACACAAATGACATTTGCTAACGAAATTTTATTTTAAAAACAATATAAACGCATACAACTGTCATCGTTTTTTAATAAATGAGTCAGTGTTAAACTAGTTTATGCAAGTTTATTTTACTTTTATACAAAATTATATTAAAACAGACCGAAATAAAATCATTATCAATCGTCTTACCGGAAATGTGAAACTTAAAGATGACGAAATCAACTTTGTAAGAATGTCATTTTTGTTTTCTAATAATCCTCGATATAAAACAACACCAAGGGTTGCAATAGGATTATAACCACAAACGCGAAACCTTATTTATTATTATTCGCTGGCACTGCTTTAAGTTTTCACAATTAATTGAACGCACATTCATTTCACTGCAAACGCGTCGTGTGAAAAAGACGCTACTAAAAAACAATTGAAACGGACCTTTTTGTGACTACCTGCGTTTGTTTTAACTACGTCATTTATAAAATGAATCAAATCAGTTTTCTGAACAAATTTGCAGCTGTTCTACTTTTCTTCTAAATTTTAATCGATTTTCAAATAATTTCATTTAGTTTAATTAATTAGTAATTAAAATTAATTAATGATAAAATAAAATAAGATTAATAATAAAAAATTAATTAACTCTTACCTAAATTTACCGCCCACCCGAACTTCGTTTTGAAATTCGTCTTGGGGGTTGTTCTCCTGTATAATCCTGAATATTCATCCACTTATTTTCAAGTACTGCCTGGAGAACGCACCTTCACCGTCGTTTCCTTCCAAGTGGGTAGGATCCTCTTCTCCCTATATGTACAGATGTAATACATGGAACAAATTTTATAAATTGAAATAAGAATTATTAAAAAAAAATAAATAATTCTTAAAATTACCTAAAATTTTCCGTCTACCTGAACACATCGTCTTCTCTCTTGTTATCCTGAATCTTCATTCGTCTACAAGTACTACCCGAAGAATTCACCTTCCCCGTCGTATTTTTTTTAAACGTGGTCGCAAAATCGGCATGTGTTGCACTCTGGTGTGACAAATTCTCTACTTGTGTCCACCCAAGTAGATGGAATCTTCCTCAATCGATGCTGATGTAAGAGTCGTGGAATAAAATATCTAAATGAACAATTAATGATATTAATGAAACGAATTTGCTCTTACCCGAGTTATCAGATCTTGTGAACAACGACTACGATTTAATCTGTGCTAACCACAGTCCGCATTCTTCCGGAATTTACTTTAGAAGAATTCTGGCTACATTCTAGTTTTCTTCCGCTTTCCTCGTCGCTAACTACAGATACTTATAATTTAAACTGGAACAGCTTTTCAAAATTATTGTGCAAGTCAAATAAGCATTAAATTGATAATTATACAAAAATAAACATTCTGTAAAGCTACAAAATTACCAGATAAAAATTCATATTAAATCAAATTTTCAAAATATTCTACTACACACAAAATAAAAATAATAATAGTACCTAAATAAATTATTAAAATATTTGTCATTATCACAAAAGTTAGTTCATAAAATTATTGGCATAATGTATTATTGTTACGAGTTACAAACACGTAATAATAATATAATTTATTAATTATTGGATTGTATAAAAAATTGATCTTTATTAAGATACGGAGAACTTTTGTTTATAAGTTATAAGAGTTCAGGTTCACCACTCAAAGTTGTTACAGTAAAAAAATTATATTGACAGCCGCATTTTGTGAAATCAACTGTTTTAGAGTGCAAGTAACTATTTTTTTTGAAAAGTTTTGAATTTTGTAGTATTATTCGAAAATGACGCGTCTTAGATTAATTGCGTTTAATAACATGCTGTTTATCGAGACAATTTCGCTAAATTTATTAAGTATTTTACCTTATAAAACCATTGAAAACACCCGAAAATTAGAAACGTCCCTCTAAATTTAATATTATGTAAATAAACAAATACAGAAAGAATTATTTTCGAGTCATCTTTATTGAGGTTACCATGTTCCGTCCATCTTTATACAGGATACCCTTTTTTTAAATGTTCTGTCTTGGAAGTAAAACTGCATAATCGGTTTGTGCCGAAACAATTCTTTACGTAATTCGTAAGCTACCATATCTGGTAGCTGTGTCACCACTCGTTTTACTATAATTGTTACCGATATTGCAACCCCTCACTGCAACGAAGATTTACCATACATACAAAATCCGTTCAAATATCTAGTGATATTTTGTATCTAAAATCTCGCCCGATTTGCCATATAATATTAATTTTGAATAATATGATTAAAGTTATTAACATGTGATAATATTATTTATGAAAAGATTGATTTGTACATCGATTGTTACATGAAATTTAATAATTTAATATTAATTTTGAAGGAATTCGTACGCATTGTCAACCAATTTATGTTATGATGGAGTCTGGAGTTAAAAAATTTGTGCAAAAAGTTGGTAGTATTATTGAACTATGGTAATCCTTTTATATAGAGCTGATAAAAATAATCGATAGGTGTGTCAAAAGTCCCCACAATTCTTGCCAAAATTAAACAATTAAGATGTTGCATATTATTTTTAATGAACAAAATTCGGCTAGTAGATTGTAATTTTTCCGCAATAATATTTCAACATATTAGTATTTTTGAGACGGTCGTTAGCTAAAGCGATCAAGTGCGTTGCTGCTAATGCCGAATGCCTAGTTCGACTCCGGGCTCAGTAAAAACTTTATTCTGACCGCCTCCCCCCGGAAGGCAATGGCAAACCACCGAGGTGTAATATGCCTGGTTCATCCTCTCTGGAGATGAAGTGTATACACTTCCCGCGGTTCGGAGCCCACGTTAAGCAGTAGGTCCCCTATGTGTGTGATAATACTTCAAACGCACAACACAAACATAGGAGAGAGGTCGCCAACGTCTGGGGAACCGGATATGGCACATGAAGAAGTGTTTAGAATAACTGGGCTAAAAGCAATTTTCAAATTTTTTATATTTCTTCTAGGATATTATTTATTTTTGATGCCTTTCGTAAGGCTATTTTGAAAATTTATAAATTAAAGTGTAGAAAAATGAACAATCTTTGTGAACAAATAAATACCATTCTGTCGATTAGTTTTATGATAAAATTTGTTTGATATTGAGTTGGAAATTTAAAAAATTTCTTATCCTTTTTTTTAAATATACGTAATATTTGCATGGTACGTGATAATGCCAGGCAAGGAAGGGCCGTCCAATTAGGTTGGAAGTTAATTTATTATTGTGGAAAAGGAAGAAAAATAAAAAGTCGAGATTTACGATAAGAATAAAGAGAATATTCCAAGGATAAGCTGGCAATATGATCCCATATTGAACTCGACTAGCAAACTGAGAAACTTATCTGCAAGGTATTAAATTAAAACATTTTAAAAATGAGTAGGACAGTAGTGCAGTTATTGGATTAAAAACAAAAATGGAAAAATTACTTGTTGATGAACATACTTGGTATTAAATTTTATATTAATAATAGTAGTTGATCTTTTTATAGGTATTGCAATCGGGACCGATACACCAGAATTAGTTACCAGTTTTGTGCAATATAAATATGACTTAAGTATCAGATAATTATCAGTATTAAGATGTAGAAACATGGGCACAATAGCAGATCGACCAAATGTTGGTGTTTGTTTACGAGGTGATTATTTTACCAATTATTTCAAAATTGTTAAGGAATTGTTAACCCGATTGTGTTAAGGAAGTCGTGTCAAAGTTTAAGGTAATACATAATTTGAGGAAAAAATGTATTATTTTATTGACTGGTGTTGGCTTTGCTAATAATTCACTTTTAGTTTCATATCGACGAAGCGCTCCCAACAAACAAGAAAATAATTTATATTTGCGATGGTTTTAGTTACCGGTCTGCAGTTTTTACTATTACTATTAGGCCTTTCACACATGGAGCTATTAAAAAGAAACCAGTTTCTAACCCGAATCACTAATCAGAAGCTTCTGCATCAAAGTTTTTGCATTTCAATGACAGCTCACACGTGACGCAACTACTAATTTATTAGTAGTAATCAGTTTGTAAAGAATCAGTAATCACTCACTCGCAATGATCCATGTTTGTCACCAACCTACTAGACATCAGAATCACCTGCGATTTTCATAATATATACTTCGTTTAAGAAGTTGAAAAACGTAAAAAAAAATGCAAAAATTATTTTAGTTTAAATGGTAAAGTATAAATAAAAATTCGCTCCAGTTAAAATTTTAAATTTGAATATATGTACCTATTATGTTTTAAAAGTAAAAAATATATTATTCGCATCCGATATTTTAATAAAATTTATAATTAATTTCGTCACTTTTTAGTAGTTCCATGTGAGAAAGACCTTACAAAAAACATTATTTCAAAAGTTCGTTTTTTCTCACATAAAATTAGCTTAAGTCGGTTACTCAGTTCTTGTTCGTTGGGGTTGTCGATATTGCAATTATAAAATTTAACTTAACTTTTGCATGAATTTGTATGCATTAGATCTTTACTAAAAATATTATAAGTATTAAATATTATTGCTATATTATAAAATATTCGATTTTTTATATTATTTCAAAGAAGAAACAATATTATAATGAATCGAATTAGAGTCCTAACTAATCGACGCAGTTTTGTCACCTAAAAGGTAATTTTTTTTATGCTGCTAGCAACGAAGCCTAAAGAGCAAATCACGATTATGAATGCACGAAAAGTGTTTTCCACAGCTCTTGGAGAATGGAATATTTTCTTTTGTAAGAGAACTGGTCAAATTTCCAGCGTGAATTGTTTTCCAAAACCTTGTAGGATTGTGTGACAGACATGCTCCAAATTTGAATGTTCGATCTCGAATGGTTATGCCCATATAAAATAAATACCATAAAGAATTGGTGGTAATTTTAGAGACATTCTGTATAATAATCAATGGGAGGTGCAAATCAAATCATTAATTTTTCTTCTTTATAATCTAGAAAAATTACCCATCTACACATTAGCAATACAACAAAATACATGATTATCTATATTTAAAGTACAAAATAGTATAAAACTGCAAATCCAACACGGATCGTTTGAATATTGTGTATATCATCTCGAGTTAATTTATATTTAGACGTTTATTGGTAAATATCAATAGAGATGTATTTTGTAATGTTGCTAAAGTGTAGGTGGGTAAATTTTCTAGATCCCGAAAAAGAATAAATACCTAGGTATATATTTTCTAATATTAGTCGTTTGATTAACACCTTAATGTAGTTACTAAAACAAGTGTATTAGTGAAATGTGAGAGATATCGACTGTCGAACTATGTACGTAAAGAAAACTGATAATTAATTTAATTGATTGCTTACTTGGTTAATTTTTCTGATGGATATCTCTAAATTTAACTTGAATTAAATGTTGAGTTAATGAATTGACACAGAAAGAAGTTACTAAATTGTGACAAATTTAAGAAAGCGTGGTGTATAAACGTGATACAATTGATAAAAAGAAACTTGTAATTATTATTGCAAGTGGTTTAGGTATTATTTGGTAATCACATCATCGTGATGCTTTTATTATGTTTTAATGTAATTTCAATTTTCAGAATCTTAAAAAATAATACCTACATCAAATTTCTTAAACAATTTCTACACGGACCAATAATATACAACTGGAATAACCATTCTACCAATTAGAAATTATCAACCACACAATTATTGGAACGATGTAATGTATGCATTTGAAAAAGCAGAAATGTAAGTATTCCAGATAAGATGATAGTTTTTAAAAAAATGTAATTTTATAAAATCAAACGTAACAGATCAAAATTGAATGGTAAATAAATCGAATTCGATTTAGGACCAATATCGAAGGAGATGTGACAAGACAAATTATTTTTCAAATAATAAATTCACACCAGGGAGAATTAAAGTGTTTATCTAAATACCGTGAATAAAATTTAACAATTCTGCCAAGTGTATACGAATTGAACAAGAATTGCATGCACGTTATCAAAAATTACCGCTTACGGATCTTTCAAACCTAAATAATACGAAAAGTAATTTTATTTTGAATACTTGATATCCACCGATCGATAGAGCTTACGTTAAACTATAGAAATATGTGGTAAACCTATTTTTTCATTTTTGGCGCTTATGCTGTTTTGGAATATTTCCATCCATATATCCCTAACCAAAGAATTACCTCCGTTGAAATTAATCGTCAATTAAAAATGCAACTTTACTTTTTTTGCCAATACGAACAAATTTATAGTTTACATGCGAGCTCGTATTCGATTTATTTTCTCAAATACGTGCTCGAATGAATGTCATAACCCGGCATTATGGCAAGAAGACGCATTTGAAAAACGTAAAAGTTTAATTTTAATTTTGTTAGTGTAGTTAGAGTATTAGAAATCATAAAATTCTACCTTACATATTAATAATCATCATCATCCACGTATTGAGCTGCTGCCAGTTACGTCACCCTTTATAATTTAATAATTTCCACTGTTGAATTTTAGAGTTTTCTTTTTAATTGATTTTTAATTAATACTTTTGTGTAATTTTGATAAATTCACCAATCGAATCTCGCTCACTCCACACAGCATAAAAATGTATAAAAAAACAATTGCAAAAAGTTTCATTTTAACTGACGCGACACGACAAATTTAAAAACTTCTACTTTAAAACCACGAACTTACTGATAATAATAATGATGATTATCAATTAATCAATAATTAATAATAATAGCAATAAATTCAATTGGTGTATTTTGTTTAATCACCAAACCTAGAATTAAACATAATTGTCCAGGTAGACCAACTGCATAGACCTAATTTCGCGGAATTGAAAAGATACACCTGGTTTGTTTTAAATTTAACGTCAAATAAATATTATACAGGACGATACAAAAAGTTTAAACGTCAATATTATTAATAGGATAAAACTAATCAAAATTAAGATTTAGAATGAATGCATTTACTAAATTATTACACGTTTTGCCCAAGTTTTATACCGTTATTTACTAACCTCCTTTGATATATTATCTTTTCGATCATGGGGGACGTATTAAAACGAAAGCCCATGAATGATTACAAAATTCGCATTCTCTAAGTATATCTTATCGATTTCGAAAATTGCGTTGCTCTTGACGTTTTGCGGTAAACATTTACCTAAACAAAGTTGAAAAATTAAAATTTACCGACAGGTATAAGTAATTACCTAGATTTATTTTTAATCATCCAATTTATTAATCACAATCGGCTACATAGATAATAATAATAATAATAATAACATATGTATTCGTTGTCTTCCTTCTACACTACAACATTAGCATTCTATGAAATTGTAATGTAATTGTAAGACTGGAACCTTCTTATTAAATTGAGTAGCTTGTATGGTTTATATCTTTTTGTTAGGTTACTAGCGTCGAGTAAACGCTAGTCATCCGGCTTACTTACCATACTTGGCTCCTTCCGATTACCACTTTAATTTCATTCTGTTCCAAATATTATGATGTTTTCATGTAAGCCTTCTATCAAGTATTTATAATCTATAATACTTGTAGCTTGTACGTAGTCTCCTTGGTATTGTTCATTCACAAAATTCTTCAAAGATGACTGAACGATAACTGCAGTTCCACCATGGGCAGTAACACTATCTTAATGTTGTGTACGATGCATTGTGTATTATTTAGAGACTTTAAAATAACTTAACTTTGTAAAGTGGCTTTCAGTTATAAGAACAACATCGATATTGTGGTTTCGAATAAAATTGGTTAATTCTTGTCTACAACTAGGCGGCAATCCGTTGACGTTCCATACGAATATATTTAACATTTCCTTCTCGATTTCTTGATAGGATGGTTTTATCCATTTCTTTTAATCATTTTTTCATTTTCGCTTTCTCCAGTTTGATTTAGACTTGAATGTCCTCTTTTTTGGCACGGCTGTGGATTAACTATATTTGATAGTTGCTGCTGTTCTTGCTTGCTTTCCGCTCTCCAACCTTGTTGATTGTTGTACGATGGTTTTCCTATGTACATATGTGATTCGCGGAAGGAATTTTCATTTTATTTATTGAATTTTCTTGTAGACAGTACAGTTTTGGTGATTTGTAGGGTGCTTATTACCAATACACAGCTCTCTCGATAATTACTAGAAATCTATCTTGTTCTTTTCCAATCAACTTGATATAGTAAAAATCTCGGCCGCTTTTGTCTAGTAGTAGTATAGTTTTTAATTCGGGCCTGTCCCGTAGGTACATTAGAAATAAATATCGATAGAGTTTCTGGAAAAATTTCCAATACTTAAAAACAGCTTTTTATGATTTTTAAAACAATATTACAGAATATTATATCCGAAAGGCTGCGATACGGCTGCGTAGGAAATTAAATTTTCTACAAGAAAAAGCATATAATTACATTCTATAATCTTTGATTGAACAAAGTAATTAAACAATATTTAATAATGTTTTTATTATTGAGCTCTCAACGTAGGTTAACGTTTTCATCGGAATATTTAATACAATGAGTATTGAATTTAATTATATATCACAAGTTAAAAATTAATATATTGAAACAGCATATTATATTTATCTTTATTAGTTTAGGCGCAGGAGGCATTCAAAGTTGCAAATTATGATTTTTTAATAGTTATTACTAATTTAGAAATTTGTTGTTAACCTTCGATCCAAAATTCTTACAAATACTACAAATTTGTATGTTCATTTAAAATTTGATAAAACAAAATTTCAATTTCATTTTCACCATTTACACAAAAAGTGTACAATAAACTCTTATAAACTTTGACAAGTATATTATTATCTTTGTTTCGTGACGCAAAATATTACATAGTTACGTTGAAATCTATTTAATTTCATCTCTCAAAAATATATTTTTTTTTGTTACTTTTCTATTGTCGCACCACCTATTGACGATATTTTGCTAGTCATCGGTCCCTAATTACGTGCAATTGGCCTTTTTTTCTCCAATTTTAAAATCTTTTTACACAAAAACCTAACTCGAGTCCTACAGAATAAATGTCAAAAATTTAGTTTAAATCGGTCAAAGCACACGAGTCTATGGCGAACAAACGAACAATTTCTTCCTTTTTACTTATATATTTGCTTTGAAAATGACTTTGTTGTAAAGGATTTTATGTTCGACTTTTAAAAATTCGTTTGAAATAGAAAAGGTTGACAACAATAAGGTTTTAGAGAGGGACTACTCTGTGTCGAAATGGTCAACAATTAAAGACAACAAGCTTTTGCGGGATCTGAAGTTTTGAGAAAATTGTGTATTGTATGTGTATTGCTGATTAAATAAAATTGTAATTTTTTTAGAAAAAGTTTTTTTTTTATTTACTTATTTAAGTCGTTAAATTTAAAAATCGAGTTTTGTAAAGAAAACCAAGGAACGAAAAGGCGACGAGCATATGCTAGGATTTATCGAATTAATCTAGGATTTCCATTTTTACAATTTATTGGAAATAAAATTTGACCATTGGCTTATCAAAGATATTTTATTTATTAATAAAAAAAAAAAATTTGGGCATACGAAGAAAACGGAATTAAAATTTAGGCTATAGAAAACTAGTTATTGAAATTATTTTTTCTTTTTTAAAGGTTTTTCAAATTATTAATGTTTAAATTGCGCTTCGATGACGGTTTATAGCGTACGTAAGCATGCGCGCGAGCCCTTTTAATCCGTCAAATTTTTAATCTTCAATTATGGCCTAATATAAGATCTTGTGATGAGATAATACTCGCCACTACACAATCACTAGCAGTGATGTTTAGAATATTCATACTAACTAAATAAGAAATTTATAACAATATTGTAATAGATGGGTGCAGCCACAATGGACTATTCGAACGTCGAGAAGCTTTTCGTGAACTTCCACTTTCACGAATAGAAATTTAATTGTATCTACCGATTATCCATCAATAGAAAACCTTCGTGTCGAAATCGAGACGTACCGAATATTAATTTTGCATCGAGAACTTAACGATTCGATGGATGGAAAACAAGAGTTGGTAAATAGGGGTAATATTTTTATTTTAAAATGTATAAAAATGTATAAAACACGAGAGATTTTTAAATTAGCTCAATGAGCCAGGAGAGGGATTCTTTTTTCTAAAAAAATTTTCGTTGTGGATTTTTATTTTCAAGTAGACGCTGAAAATTGTACGCCTTTCTATTGAGTTTTTAATGTTACATAAACTACCGGTTTCCAAATTTCAAGTAAAACATTCGTGAAAGGCATTTGTAAAAGTTATGAATCACTCTAAGCAGTGATAAACGAACTTTTCAGATATTTCTTTGATCGTAACCGAGCAGAATGGCACGAAATATTCAATGTCTATTTAAAATGAAAAAATACAGAAAAAATGTCCGTCTCTAGAAATTTCAAATTCGATAGGTAATTGAATCCATATTCAGCATATAATTTAGAAACTAAATATTTCGTGAGAGCTTATGAAACGTATTCTACGAAAGAAAGACCGGGACAGACACGATTAAAAGATTGCGTTTAATCTTGCTCATCTGTACTTTTCATTGTAACAACCTCATTCAATGCACAAACTAAATAGTATGTACACGATTATATTATAATAATGCATTTTATTTTCAAACTTGCAACGAAATTTTCAGTTATTTTCAGAATACAATTTATATGTATTCAAAATTATTTATTAAACAGACAAAAATTTAATTGAAATGTGTTTTTTTATATTAAAGCATTTAAACAGTTTTTTATGATTTACTCAAAACGACTACTATTTGACATATTCACTTTTTGCATTGACCGATTCAATTATGAAAACAAATTTCTTATATCGGCTAATAACTGCCCACGCGAAAAAATTGTTTATTAGAAAACCACAATTTATCGGAGGGATTTTTTCAAGTCAAATCACAAAATGCACAAGTTAGAAACGCAACTTTCACTTATATAGGAAATATTAGTTTAAGTCCATGTGTCGTGAGATGCAAAGAATTAACTGTGTGTCCGAACCAGTACTGTTTCAAATTAACTTGACGACAATGGGGAAAGAAAAGGTCTTTTAAAAAATATTAATTTGTCCTGTTATTTCTCTTATGTTGGGAAGTAAAGTATCATTTCATCGAATTAATTGAAAGTAAATAAATACAAAGATGACATTTAAAGACGAAAATTCCTGAAATTCTCATAATGCTCGGTATCAAAAATTGAAAATTATTTTTACTATTATGCACTCTATACGAATCATTGAACAATAGCTAGCAATTATTTTTATTGTGTTGTGAATACTAATATGTATGTGCATTACAATCTTTTCCAGTGTCACTTCATATCGAGTGGTTCAATCTGGTCGCCATATCAAAGAAGGCTTGCGAAATGTCGAGCATTATTGTGTGGTACTACGAAGGGTTACTCTTTAAATTAAAACAACATCTTTTCCACCAATTCAATCGACTAATGAAATTAGTAAACTAATTACACATCCGTTCTTAATCAGATGTGGTGGGCGACAGGGAAATGTTCTTGGTTCTGTTTTGTACCTGCTCTATACAGCCGAGCTGCCCACCAGTAAAAGTAAACGGTCGCTACATTTGTAGATGATATCACCATCCTGGCATCACATAAAAACTTAGTAATTGCAACTCATCTGCTACAACCGAATCTCGATAAAATCTAACTATGGCTGTTGGAATAGTATTGGCATTTGTGCACTAGTCTATTAAATTATTATTAGAAGGCATAAATCAATGGGTTTAAACCTTGTAATTTTTATTCATTTTTGTCTACGCTTAGCCGTGTCACAATTTGTTTGACAAGATACAACATTTTTTGCAATTGAAAGTGTTTGCAGAAACTGAAGTACTTTAGCTCCTATTTATCTTACCGAAGTGAGGCTAAATGCAATTTGTTTAAAAAGAAACTGGCCTAATTAAAAAGAAAATTTAAAGAATGAAATTTCACCCTAAATTCGGACTTCTCTTTATAAAAAATTGCATTTTTACAGCGAACTTTTTGCAGGAAGGGAAATAATCGACAAGTTAATATTTTTTTTTTACAAAATAATATTATTAGACCTAGTTGAATTTTTTTCTTCTTTTCTTCAAGTTTGGAAATTTAATGTAACGATACTTTTCAACTTGAAATATCGCTAACAGTGGGACCAGAAAAAAATTTATTTTTCTGTTTTACAAATTTTAAATTCGCGAAAAATAACAAAAAAAATGTGAAGGACCGTGGAGATTTTTTTTTCATATTCAGTAGGCCTCCTCGTAGTGTTAACGGCCGCATGTGAGGTGGTTTTAATAAGTTTTGCCAAACTTAGCAGGAACATTCTATTCTGCAGACGCACACTATCATATTCCGGCGAGTAAAAAAGTTTACATAGACTTTTGATTGAAAATCAAGTATTTCAAAGTTATGGTTAATTTTTATATTAAATAAATTATTACTTGTTAAAAAATTGTAGGTATGTATAACTACAATATAACTCGGAAACGTACGGTTTTCTGGACAGATGTCGATCTAAATTTTTTTTACTTGACTGCATATATAGAATATACTACCACCTCCTAGTTGAACAAAATATTTTAAATACAACCCGTACAGCCATTGAAGTGTGCATTTCTTTAACATTTTTTTGCTTGCAGTATTCCTGACTGAAATTAACATTTTTCTTGTCCCTCGGCAGCGATATTTAGCGTTAAAAAATAGTACCGTTTAGTTAAATTTCCAAACTTTGAGAATTTTCTTTAAAAAAGGTTTTAGTAAATCTCAAAATTGATATTTTTGACCTCGTTGGAAAAAAATATTAACTAACTTGTAGACTTAAGTGAATGGATAGTTGAAAAAGCGGTCACAAAAACAGTTAAATTGTCCGACATTTCGAGTTCTTTATTTACCAATTTTCGAGGCTTTTAAACAGATAATCCACGTGCTGTTCTAAATAACTCAAACTAAAATTTTTTAAATTTTAAGAATACAAGTTCACAGGAATATGGAAGCTCGCTATCCTTCATTTTCCCTTTAAAAGCCTTGAAAATAAGTCAATAAAGAAGAAGAAAGAGTCTTTCCCTTCTTAAAAAAACTTCACCGTCAAGATGTAATTTTTTTTTAAAGAGAAGTAAGCATTTATGGTAAAATTTCGCCCTTTAAGATTGCATTTGAGTGAAAAGATCTAATGAACAATCTTATAGCCTTTTATAAAAAGTAATTTTAGCGTTGATGTATTATAGTAGTTAGAGGAAAGTGAAACACAAAAAATGTTGCAATTGTGAATTGCAACAAATGTTGCATTTTGTAAAACAAATATGACAACCAAATGGAAATAAAAAACAACAAAATTTAAATAACGGTTATTTTGGATTACTAATATGTCGACCGATGACACAAAAAATTTAATTTCTTTTTAAACGGTGATGCGACTGGATTGGACCACTTGACATGAAGCGACCCTCCAATTAAATTTCTAGCAAGCGTCGTTTTAAATCGGCATAATATTATGTTTGTAACATATGAACATAATTAGGAACTTGCTGTACATTGAAAACTTGATATGGTTGGTAAAACCGAAAATAAAAAGCTTTATTATTGAAGTGGTGTAAAATCGTGGGGAAAAAAGAAATTGCGAAATTATAAACAATTCCGAAGAACATTTCCTACGTGTAACCGGGAACGAAAAAGTACAGTATTATTTTCAGAAATAATGAGATTCAAAGATCCGATGCGCATAACCTTATTATATTAATGATAAGTTGTCAAGACCTGAGATTTTAAAATAAATGAAATTTGCACCTGAATTCACTTTTAACAGCTGGCTAAATTTTTTATTTACTTTTAGTAAAAATACTTTTTCTGATGGTAATTTTAGAAAAATCAAAAAATGCACTCGTACATTTTTAATTCTAGAAGTAATGCATTTTTGGTTTTACTAAAAATACTAATACGATTGAAAGTTATCGGTTATTTTTGGTAAATTAATTTTTTATAATTTTGTAAATCTACTTTGCAATTAAAAAACAATAGCAGCTAAACTTCCAAATAACTTCAGAAATGCTGCTGCCAAATTTCAAAATGATTTACACAAGTTTCCGATATGACGTGGAAAAATAAAAATAACAGATCGTAGTCCTACGAGGGACCACTGCAGATTAAGTCTGTATTAACTAAAAACGATCTAGCTGTGTTTGTAATGCCACTTTCAAATTTCTTTTGTTTTTAATTCCTTCATTCGATACTGTTTGTTTTTTTACAGAATACTGGAAACAATTCGATAAATACGCAGCAACATGAAAACGAAAAGAGAAAAAATTGGAAGCTGCGTTACAAACACCATGATCGTTACTACTTTTTAAATTTCTTTAACAAAAATAACGTAGCCAAAACTTTCATTATTGAACAGTCTCAAGTGTTAACCGCTATAAATGCTACAGGAGGTACTATGTCGTGTACTTATTTTTTTAAGCATATACATTGCACAATGAATCTTGGTATCTACGAAAATAAAGCGTATCAAATGTTTACACAAAAGTTGACCGAAATCTGTGGGGAATCAGCTAGTTAATATCGAATGGGGTGGTTTCCCGTTGTCATCCCAATAGATTGATGTTAAACTTGGGATCACGACAATGAAATTTTGAATCTACAAAAATCTAATTTTGTATGTGGTAGCAACGTTTTTAATTTTCCACGTACATAATACCTATTTTGTAATATTTTGAAATCATAAACAATAAATTTATTCGAAATAACTAGATAAAAAATGTAATTAAATGAAAATTTTGACTATATTATGTTTGCCGCTTGCAATTTTAGTAAACCCGAGTCACTTGTGACGCGTCAATAGAGCTTGAAGAATAACGCGGAATTGCCTACTTATATTATTTATATGCGGCTGTTTTCTTATCCGAAACGACCAGGAACACGCACTTTCCCGCTCACTCCCTAGCCCGTTATTTAATTATTGAAAAACTAAACTAGATTATTTTTAAATATTTCATGTTTTCTAAAATTCGTGTAAATTTTAGGAAGTAATTTATTGAACACAATTATTGTAACACACCGTATATATTATCACTTTCTTTTTCCACTGCACTGTTCACATAGAAAATAATTTTTTACTAACCTTTTTTTTTTGTTGTATTGATCTCTATTCCACGCCGTGGAACCTACCTGCAAACAAAAAGAAAGCTATTAGCATTTATACTTATTAGAATTAGGTTAGCCAAACAAAAAACATTCAAAAGGTTTTCTTTGAAAAAAAAGATTGATCGATGCTCACCTTTTACACCGATGTCCTAGTCCAGCCTTTCGTTCCATCCAAGCAATGGTGAAGTCGAACGCACAAAATACACTCACATATTTTTTATCGAATGCGATTGAAAATTTTTTTAAAAATAAACACTTTATCACAAGCAAAATTGACCTAAGAAATTTTCGAACTTCTAATATAGCTTTAGAATATAAAATTACGTACTCGACACTTCAAACCGCTCGCGAAATGAAAAATTGTGTTATTATTTATAAGCGCGTACACGATTTATTGTCGATTTTCTGATCTCGATGAACTCCTGAAAGAGAAAAAACTTTCATAAAATAACATATTAATTGTATGTATTAATATTATGCCAAGAACTTGTAGTTCCGAAATAGTGTATTATGAAAATTCCTGGGAATTTGTACGCATTCCGGCATGCCGAAGAGTTCCATGCGATTTTTTCTTTGATTATTTTTAATACAAAAGATTGCATGTATAACTAGAAAATATGCATCCACAAAGTAAGGAAAGATTCAAATTTTTAAACACTTACTTTTTTCAGACGATTCGACAACTTACTAATAATTGAGAATCTAATGCTAAACAATAATAATAATTTTCATGGCCTCCCTATAAGTAAAGAAAATAAAGTAATAGCCAATAAATTTGAAAAGGAGGAAGACTCGGAAAAAAATACGACGTAGATACTTAGTCGAGAATCAAACCCTCACTTGCGGCATAACAATTGGCAGCTTGCAATTCGATAATCAAGCTTGCTTTATTATAACACCTTAAAAAACAAACTAATTTACAATAACATGTAAATATAAATATAAATAAACAAAAATGGGGGCACTTCAATACAGGTTGTGCATTTCTATGTCGATGATGAAAGAAAAAAATCATACCAATATTCATTATCCAACCAATTTTTGTTTAACAAGTAATTTAAATTTACAGAAACTTGGAAAATGCAATCGATGCTCCGCAACAAATTCGAAACGAAACAATTGAGAAGAACATCAAATTGCGGTCGGCCAAGTTCTTAATTATCTTCCAAGTAAACGTTTTGCCACGGTTGCGTTTTCGAATGAGATCCATAGTGGTGAGTTTCTAAGTTTAATTTATTTTTCTTAAATTAAATAGAAATCCTACCTCGATAACCATCAAGTTAAAGTCAAAATGTCAAATGTTTCTTTGTTTTTAACAACCAGAACGTTTACATGCATCATCCATCGCCAAATTCAATTTTAAATTATCATCACAAGCGTAATAAATTATATTATTTGGCTACACTCGCGAATATAACCATAAATTTCGTAAATTTGTTTACATTTTTTTTTGGATAAAAGTGCGCCATTCCATCAACCATGAAGAATTTTAACATAGCAGTAACCAAAATGTTTTAAGAACAATGGAAAACAAATTTATTAATAATCGTCGTTTTAGAAGTTTTAAAATCAAGTATAAAGCAGGTATAAAACAAAAAATTTTATTTTAAAAACAATTGAAACGTCAAGTGACTTTTTATTTTTGCCACCTCCCAAGACTCGTCATCGCTTTTTATTAAACGAGGCAGATTTTGAATAACTTACGCGATTTCGTAAAATCTACCCGATTTTACAAATCATTGTAAACACAACATAATTATTAATAAAAAATATCTTAATAAAAATCATAAATAAAATTTTATTTTTACAGGTCGATATAAAATATTAAAGAATGGCTTACCAAAAATTTGCGGCATCCCCGGGTGTTGGTTACGAAGAAAGATGTCGTTTCAAAAATTTGGATGTAATTGACGTTCCAAAAATTTTCAATCTAAAGACAAAAAGTTTGAGTTTGAAAAAATATAGTTAACTACCTGTCGATAATGAAATTGAAAATGGATATTTTATTCGAAAGATTCGGATGCAAGCCAACGGAAAATACGGCAAGTTACGGAAAGAATACAAAATCGCACAGCAAATTAAAATTATTATAATAACACTTACCCAAGTTGTCGGTGTTCAAATTTGAAGATTGCACACAAAATATCTTATTAGAATGACAAATTAATTGAAATGTTCCAAGATTGACTTATTTTAGCAGCACAATTGTTTTAAAAAATAAAGCGCCTTCTTTTGTTTACTACAAACAAGTCGCGTCAATAAGAACTTTTATTATTTTCATTTAAAATGCACAATTATTTAAGTTGAGCACAATAATTAATTTAGATGATCATTTTATGTTAAAAGAAGTAATTTCAAAACGATTACATTAGCGAAATCATCCAAATTATTATTAAATTTTGAACACATCGACCGCACTTGAACGCTATCAACTTTCGACTGATCGGCTTCTTCGTTGCGAACATTTTAACGTGATTTATACGTCAGCAAGCTTCATCGTACGTTCGGAAATACTCCGAGCCCGAGGTTCCGATAACTTATCTAGATGTCGCCCGTTGTATTTACGAAAATTTGAATAATTTCAAATTTCAAATCGATTTTTTATAATAATTACACTAATTTAAATTACTTTTTTTTGTTAATTATGCCTTAAAATGCTTAATAGATTGTAAAAAAAAATATTTTAGACGCCTACAATAAAGAAAAATTTTCACTTCGAAAATTGCATATAATAATTTCCATTTGGAAATAGAAACGGATTGAAAATAATGAAATTCATTAAAATACACAATAACTAACTCATTTACACCTAATTTATTGCTTGAAACGTGATAGCTACTTCGCAAATTCATTCCGAAGCCCCCAAAATCTCAAACGTTTAATTATGCATAAATGTTAAATTTGTACATTATTTTCTTGAAATATCTTAAAATAACGTTATTTAACGCACAACCCTTCTATTATTATCATTAATAATACATTTTAGCCCATTTATTTCCAAAATTATATTTTGACGTTTACTTAACCTTGAAATTAATTTTATGCAATTTGTAAATTATAATTAACATATAGGCAATTAAAAATGGACTAAAACTATTGCCAATCGTTCTAGCTAAACGGAAATAATCGAATTTGTCTTCAAATTATGTTATCTTGGACCAATTTCTTACTTGAAATTTTGTACGTTTCGGTGTTAATTTATTGAAAAATCCTACATTTACGTGGCATTTCTTACCGAAATGTCATTGTAGATCGTGGTACTTGAGTCTACAGAGTACATTGGTATAACAAGGCATTGTTCGCATCAAAATTTGAGCCTTTTCATAAACTCTCCGAGCGAGCATCGCAGTAGCGTAGCTATACATGGTATTTTGTTTGTCCAGTTTTCTGTTATGTATTACTGATAATGTTATATCTGGCCATATTTACATTGTCTTAAATGTGCCTGTAGTTTTCTATTTACAAAGAAACTTGTTATTAAATCCACCTGTCGCATTATCGAATAAGACGACTTTAGAGAATTGTTTAACGTGCTTGTTGTCATGCATACATCTTAATTTTTTGAAATTAACTGATGCCTTTTTGATTTTTAGAAATTGTGTCGATTTAATACTTACCTAATTTGATTTGCTAATGAAATTTATAAATAATCAGCAAACGAGGTATAGTTGAGAAGAAAGCAACCAGCGCATAAAAGTTTTGTACGAGTGAAAGAAGAAATGCTGTAGTTGGATGTCTCAGAAGCTTGCATAACATTTATTTTAAATGGTTCCTTTTGGGACTCGGATTTATACATCGAAAGAGATTTCTAATTATTATTTCGCAATTAAAGTGTTTTGATATTATAAATTTTTGTGTGCTTAATATTAACAGAAAATTTTCTTAGTGATTTATTTGTTTATCGGCAACTTAGCTATGATAGAACAAAATAGATTTCGCTAAGAACAAATGTTTATCTAAAATCTTTGCGGGGGTATTTCTTTTCTATCCAACTCTTTTCTAGAATGTCGGCAGATTATAAAGAGCCCCAACGCGGAGTCCTGTGAATTCTAACTTGTGTTTATAGTAAATCGATTGTATCAGACTGAGGATATTTCAAACCCCAAACGCACCAGTCTTAAACTTTTTTATTTTTTGGTTTGATTGCATTATAATTTTTTGTTTTATCTCTGTTAATGTTTAGAAAAGTGACAAATTTTTATTTATAATATATGTAATATTTTTTTATTTTATTATGTTATTCTGAAAATTCGGTATAGAGCCGTAGAAAAATCGCTGCCAATTCGGTAATTTAGCAGCGTTTAGGTTTATTATTGAGCAAGATCACGTCAAGTGGACCCCCCATTTTCCACTTGATTATCGAATTTTGATATTAGTATTTTTTCATGAAGTAGTCACTATCAACAATTAATCCCCAAAATAGTCTTTAAAAATTTTCATTTTAACAACAATTTTTTTGTTAAAGCAGGGAATAGACGTGCTACTTAGTAGCACGAAAGCATGCTACTAGGTAGCAAATGGCTTTTAGTAGCATGTGTATACCGCCTTGCTACTAAAAAGCATAGGCGTCCTTAATGAAAAACCCTTTATTACACGTTCATGCATTGTTTTATCAGGTTTGCAATCCCATGCCGGCGTCAAATCGTGATTTACTTGTAGTACCATTACGCTAGCACAGCCCTATTAGCGTTCGTGGATGTACTTGACGTAACGGCTAATTCAGAAACATTCGACACAGATGTTACTTCAGGGAGTCAGATTTTGTTTGACTTCTGCTTGTTGTTGATACTAGTTGACGATCCACCTAGAAGAATTGCGGCGCCAAAACTCAAAATAAAAGAAACAGTACAAGAAAAGAGATTTATTTTTCGTATAATTAAATTAAATGAAAGAGAGTTACAAGATGCATAACTGGCACTGGTATATATTCGTCGACGTACCAATGTAATCATGTAACAACTTCTGGATTGTGGTAGTATCGCTGAGGTGAAGTATGACAAAATTGCCAGTAGCAAATCATCAGTTGCAAAAAAAGAATTAACAAAAAGTCTAAATGAAGACCAGTGAAGTAGCAACTCAAAGTACCAGCCTGTGTAATCTTACCAGTGCAATATGCACAAAATTAATGCAAAGCAGCCACTAAATAATAACTTAAATGCTGAAATAAAATCTCGTAAGCCACTTACCCTGTTTACCTTAGAGGTTGCAAAAGGTTTTCTCGATACAGATCTGCCCTGATTCCTTTGTATTTAATATGGAAAAAGTTGGTAATCTACAAAATAAACAGCTCTAAGACAACTATTAAAGTACATTAAATCATCCACAGCGTATATCTATGAAACAACTGATTCCCAAGATTAGTACCGGAGTCAACCTCTACTAATATTATCTCCGACTTCACGGAAGCTTCGATACTGGACGAGTCGAAATAAACGATAATGATACTACCACAGAAGTGATGTTGATTGCTACTGTCGTCGATAGTGATTCCCAAAGACAGGAAGGAACTCCAAAATAATTAGAATTTTCTAAAATCCAAGTTCAAAATTGTTCCAAAATGGCGTCTACAGTTAGATGTTATCTCCACGTTAAATCCAAAAGAATGGCAACCAATCGATCGTGTACAAAAAATTTCTGAATACCCACAAGAATCCACAAAAAGGATTTCTTAAATTCCAATTTACAGGCCCTTGATATTCAAAAACTCTTCGACTACCAATAAGCTTCGCTAATCTCATCGACAATTATTGATAGGTGCTAGTTAGGCGAGATTTATACGTGACTTACAATAAAGCTGGGCAAACGCAAACACACCAAGCGAAAGACGTAATTGTGACATGTAAAATGTATGTTACATACTTATAAAGGCACACATCAGGAGAAGAAGCAGATACACCAAATCCACATTATATTGTCGTGTTTCAAAGGGATTCGCACCCACCCTGTGCATTTTAAAGAAAATTTTGTTTTAGTAAATTTGAGTTGTAGCATTGTAAAATTGGAGAGGTGCGGACGATAGGCAACGCACTAAAGCATAGGACTGCTATAATGAAGTCGAAGGTTCGAACCTAGACAAGGTATAAAAATTTATAAAGAAAGGTCTTCTGCCGATTGCGGCCGCACGAGCCTGTTGTGCGATTTTGGCTCGAGGCAATTATTGAGATTTTTGATAATAAGTTTAAATTTGTGAGTCAAATTCCGATATTGAATAAAGTTAGTTTATAATAATATATATATAATAATACGCATTATTGCGTATTATTTGGAATTGGACTTTGAATATTTTTTGATGAGTTGCTACCGAGTGGTAGTATTATTGATTTGGTTGATTAATTTAGAAGAAAAATATTTCGAGAACAAATGTCGATAGTGATAAGCAGGCGATTTAGATAAGCATAAAATTAAAAGTACGAGCCCAATAGTATTTTAACATCGAATTTAAATTAAATTGGATTTAATTATTTTTTTGGATTAGAAAATTTTTTTAGTTTATTTTTGAAGACGCTGGAACCCTTCGCCCTAAAATCATCCATAATGTCCGCAATCCAGGGCTACCCTAAGCAAATAAGTGAGGTTGTAGATTTTCTACAAGAATTATCATTTCAATATACTCCCTTAAAACATAAAAAGTGAAACCGATAGGCCAACGAGAGAATTTCCAAACGTACAATTTGCAGTGTAACCATTGCTAAATGATAAGTTCAAAAATTATAATCACTTATGATAATTAATTTTAATTGGTGTTAACATATTAGTTATAATTTTGCACATAGTAGCAACATTTCTAAATTTCTAGTGTTGCAACCAGTGTTGTCACATTCAAACCTTTGAAAAGTTTGAAAGTTATTGACGTTAAAAGAAACTTAAGAATATTTAAAACTTGCTGGTATTATACATATCATTTTGAGTTAACATTTTAATAACGACAATCTGCCATGGTCAAGTATTACATGTTAATATGTACCGTACATTGAGAGCCAAGATATTAAATAAAAATTTGATTATTAGACTTTGGATAATATTTTTAATAAACTTAAGAAATAATACATCCAGTACTTTCTGGTATTATTGAATTGTTGGACGAATGATTGTTATCTATAGTTTCATCTGCAGTTTTTGTCACCTCAGTGGTTCTATCAATTATTAAGTGATTATTTGTGTTGCTATTTAGTTTTTCTTTAATATTATTGCTTTGATTATTAGAATCTTGATTTGAGCTGCTTTTACGTGATCTCGATTGAACAGGCGTCATAATTTTAGTTAAAGTGGCCGAGATTGCTTGTTGGTGCTCTTGAATTTGTTGTTGTTGTATTTTTGTTACCAAAATTTTCGATAGGACGGATATTTGACTTTGTATTGCTAGCATAAATGTTTTGTATCCTAAACTGAAATAAAAATAAATGTCGTTTTGTGCCGAATTCGTAAAAGTAAAATTAAAAAATATATATTACCATTCTCGATTTGTCCAATAACATAATAATTGCAGGCCTTGTCGTAATCTAGAAATGGATTCGATAGACTGATCCGTAGTTCTTGCCGCATTCACGGTACGTAAAACGGCCATAGCGTCCCTCAAAAGTATAGAAATTAAAAGAGACCACTCCAAGCAGCTTGCTTCCATAAATAATTGCAGCAGGTATCTATAATAAGCGATAGATAAATTTCGATAGCACAAATGAAAATAATTTAAAGGTAGAGTTACCTTAATTGAACTTGGGATCTTTGAGAGCCTTTAATATCAGAATTGGACAATTGTTCAAGTACCTTTGATGAGGGAACTTCCCAATTATCATTACACATGGACGCCTCTGCATCCTTTAAATTATCCTCCCAAACGGAACTCACAACACTCAAAACAGACTCGTTGACAACATTTACACAATTTTCGTCATTTAATAGCAACTTTTGCTTCTCCAAACCGACATTTTTATCAAAAAATGACGTCAAATTATCGACCAACAATGCTTTTGAGTTTAAAATATTAGTTTTGGCACTTTTAGAATTTCCATAAAGAAATTCACTTGGACTATCGAGCGTTTCAGTTTGAGTGACGTTACTTTGTTCTTCCATTTCGCTCTCCGCAATTTGACTCGAAGATTCAATATTTCGTAAAGTGACGAGACCCGTGCAAGGTAAACCGCCCGGAAAACTAACGTATCCGCTATCTCCTACCCTACTGCTAGACGTTAAATGAATATTGGCGCTCGGATCGACAAATAATGTTTTGAAACAGTCCTCTGTTGTTGAACTAGTTGGACTAGAAGAAGCTAAAACAAATGAGATATAAAATATTTTAATCGGACACCAAAAATACACACACAAACCGTTAACTGGCACCGAATCATTTGCAATGGGATAAGGCCAATTAAATTCTTCATGTAACTGCTTCAGAGCAAAAACAAAATCGTTAATTTGCGCGGCTCTATCTCTTTCTTTAGCTAACCAAACCACCATATGAAAATCTAAATGTGCTGCAAAATAACCCAAATCGACTAAACGATGAGAAGATAGTAAGCGACGTGCGTGCCGTTGTAAAAACACGTCGATAAAAAACTCTTCGGCAGTGCTGTCTCTAAAATTGATTTAATTATTTACACCGATAAACAAATAGTTACAATAAAATTATCAAACCTGCTTTCACTGTTACGGTAGTTTGAGATAGATTTTTTACGTCGAACCACTTCGGTCGATTCAGAAACTGCATTGATATTTAATTTTGTGTCGGAAAATTTCGGAGCAATCGTGGCACTAAAATTGCGACCTCTGGGTCCCTGAACACTTCCCAATATTAAAGACATATCTTCCGCATTAGGACTAACTGGAGGTGTTTGCTGACTAAGACCCAATTTTCCGGGTAAGACGAACGAAGTGCGTGGAGACTCGATATTGTTTGGATCTATAATATAATTAATTCAACTAAATTAATTAATCTAGAAAATTTTTAAAAATATCTTTTAACCTATTGCTCTCAAAAATCGAACCAACTCTTTTGATAATTCCCATTTTGACTGATTTAGTGCAGTATCGAGAAGTAATGTTGCATATTGTCTACTAACTAACGACGTTTCTAAATTCTGAAATCAATACCCATTGCATCAGATTTATTAAAACATTACAAATGAACTGACCTGTAAAATAATTAGATAAGATGCGGCTGTATCTAACTGCCTCTTGGCCATACATTCGAGAAAGAGATCCTTTGGTTTTCCAGCGGCAGAGAAAAGATAAGGCCAAAGAGCGATTTCAGTTTTTCGAGCACATTGAACCACGGTTTGTAAATAAACAGAAAATTCCATAATAAATTCGATCACGCTAGGTAATTGGGCATCCGGTATGGGATCTTTGCTAGTTGCCTCTTCTTCCAAAACCTGAAAGATTGATATTAAATATATCGTGTGAATTATGGTAACAAAAAAATAACTTACTTCGTGAAGTAATAATTCCAATGAATGAGGAAAGTACGGTAAGTTGTTACAACTGCGTGCTATCTCCCAAGCATGATAACCCAAGTTCCTTCTAAGCAATTGTCTTAAAATTTGATGAAGGTACACCTGGCTCTAGAAAAGTATACTTTCATTTAAACAAAAGACAACTATAATAAAATAGAAAATATTTACTGTTCGTTCCAGCACACTAAGAGGTAACGAAAATGGCGAATTGGAATCTGTCGTATATAAGACTGTATCATTTTCGGCTCCCAAAATAATAGCATCCTCAAATAGAATTGCTAAAAATTAATATATTTTGAAATTTACAAGTAAAATGCATAAAAAAAATGTATAAAGAAAAAGTTTACAATCAGACTCGAACATGGAACGTCTGGTTTACCGGGCTGGGCTGCCACCCTTTTTGCCACTATACAAGTTGGCATTGGAAGAGATTTTGAGATGTATAAATTACTGGAATACAGTTTGAGGTGCTTTTTCTCAGAACTATGGCGTGAGCACAGACCGCCAACATTAGCATAATTAAAATGAAATATAAATTTTTTGAAAGCTTCATTTCTTAAAAAATAATAAAAATGTTATTGAAAGTGTCTTTAATACTAATCTACTATATAACAAAACGAATAATATAAATAAACAATAATAATAATAAAATAATTTAATAATTTTGCTTAAACTTCATAAATTAAACCGCATAAGTTCCCCGCTGGAACTTAACCTACTCCTTCGAGCACACACGAGCATGTCTCTGGTATTAGTACTTCGACACTATATCTCAAAAATTTGCCTTCGACACGCGTCATCCCCTTCCACCAATGCACACATAAAACTCATAAAAAAATATTAACAAGTTTTTGAATTTCCAACACTATTACCACATGAAACATCATCCAACATGTACAACCGTTACATGCAAACAACCAAACCCGAAAAAATATGGCTCGTCTTGAAAAGTAAGTAGCCTACAAATTATAGATCAAAATAACTAAAAATTATAATTTGTGGACAGATATTTACAATTAAGCCACTTAAGCCAAGCCACACAAATTAAATAGTTGAAAAAGAATTACATAAATATAAAAAATCATTCAAATCTTATAATTTGTAAAATAATTTTAAAAATCTAATACGGTCGGCTTTCGCTAAATTAAATTGTTTATTTGACACGTGCAACCAAATGGGATTTTGGGTGCAAAAATAAATCAAATTTTTGAATTCCAACTCTCTTTAAATCAAATCCAATATTTGCTGTCAATTTGCATTTCTCTAACAAACTCGCTGTGCCTACCCGAAGTGTCCTGGCCATTATTGTGAGTCTAACTACTATATATAAAAATTTCTTTTAAACAATTGGTGTTATACTTCCGTTTTTTCCTATTATATTGTTGTGTCCACATAAGGCATAAGAGGTGGGTTGCGCATTTGAGCAATTAAAGGATTGACGATGCAGCCTGATAAAAATATATAAAGCAGGATTTCTTTTATTTATATACCTCGTATGTTAACCCGTGACGTGCTACTAATATTGTGTTTCGTTATGTTAAGATTTTGTTAGTTTAATTTGTTTAATTGGTATCTTTGTATTTAATTTAAGTTTTGTGTATTTTTATTATGTTATTTATTTGAATTTGGGCACACACGCAAGTTAAAACCAGCCGGTCACATTTGATCTAAATTTTAAAAACATAAAGAACCTTGATTAAAATCAAAAAATCAAGAACCAATGAAAACATTACAAGTAATAAGAAACTAGGTGATGAAGAATAATAAACAACGGTCAATGGACCAGTCGTATTTGAAGAGCATTTGAGAACAGTCGTGTTCTAGTTTTTTTTTTTAGAGCAATCCAAAACGGTCGTGCGGATTAAAAATAATTCAGAGCGTGTCGATAGTTAGTGAAGATTGATTGATTTGTTTGGGAAGTTTACCCAAGGGGCTTGAGGCCATAGTTTTTCCGTGTGTGGAAATTAATATCGGCACGCGGCTAAATAAGAGTTCGACTGCATCGTATTGGATACAAAGAATAAGAAGGAGGTGTACGAGCGATTGAAAATAGTTCCTAGTTGAAGTAGGTGCTAAGTGAAGAAGAAGATTTAAGTTATTGAAGAAAAATTGTTTATGTTTGACGGTATTAGCTGGTCGACAAATCGTGTGAGTCCTGCTTTGGTATTATTGTTATTAATTATCAGGTTGCAAATAAACGTTAATATTTATATCGTCAATTGTTTGATTGCCTTAATTGTAACCATTTATTCGAAGAACCTGCAGATCCATGAGATTTCATAAATAAGAGTCACGTATCATCACAATATGTGCGTACCTTTTATAACTACTAATACGCATGTTTATTATTATTATTATGCCAGTTCTTTTTTCTCATTTTCTCTAATTTAAACAAATTTAATGCATTATAAGAATTTGATTTAATGTCAACTGTAGAATTTGCATTCCACAAATAACACACAAACGTTATGCCATCACGATGAATTAAAAAAATTTAAGATTGTTTCAAATATATTATATTATTATTAATATACCTAGGTAATTAAGAAAACATTAGTCTTACCTAACGGATAAATACGCAAATAAAATGGCAACATTATTCTTTTCGACATAAAAGTGTGTGTTTTATCACCGTCTCTAGGAAATAAAGGTAACCACACTCTCATTCCATGAAATCCACAAAACAGCCACAATGCTTCGGTCAAATTTGCCTATTTAAATTATCAAAATTATTAAGTAAAAATTTAAGTGTTTGGGCATTTTTTGTTACCTTTTCGACTCTTCTTTTTGATGGCACCCAAACGTTTTCTACGCAACTAGCCAAAACGGTGGGCATGGAACAAGTGTAACGATCGCCATTATGAAATTCACGTTGAACCAGTAACAAACGTCCGCTTACATTTAAAACAATACTTTCGGAATTTTTATTTTGTCCTCTTCCAGCTTCGGTACGCAAAGAGGTGAGCGTAATAGAAGTTACGCAAGCAGGATGTACACACAAAGCAGAAATATCTACAGCCTGCAATTTTGTAGCCTCTACGTTTCCAACTAAAATTTGATATATACCACAGTAAAGTATCAATATTTATATGATATACAATAAAGTAATAAAATAATTCTTCTCGTTCTACAAGTAGAGTGCAAATATCTCATTTTATTTTATCATTATACTAACCTCGTTAATAAATTCTCAATTTCTAATTTTATACAGTAGAACCTCGCTTAGAAATATATTGTCATGTGCTTTTTGTGTAAGGAAGGGAGTGCCTTGAACAATTTATAAAATTTGGAATATGCATCTTGTGTTTGGTCTCCTCATTATATAATATGCATAAATTAGCTTGAACAGGTTTAACACAAATTCAAGTACTATTTATATTATAAACATGAGCGTTTATGCCAATAAAAAAAAGTTGATTTTGTATCACAAGATCGCTTGCCGGTAGAAGACAAACTTCTTGTTATGCGTTATCCATGATTTATCGAGTTACAAAATTGACTGCAATTATTTGCTCGTTTATTTCCGAATTTAGAATCCACGCAAATTCACTGGATCAAAGATTTTGGATCCTTTTTATTTTGATGATTTAAAAAATATTACAGTGGAAGGCAACAATAGCAAGATGATAAGAGAAAAGAAAAATAAAATAAAAATAAAAAAATAAAATAAAACGGGATAACGATATCCTTTACAAGGATATTTTTGTGAAAATCTGTAAGATGAAAAATGATCGACAGTTGGTTTTAGATATGACAATTAAAAACTTTTGTTTTATAAAGATTGCTTAGAGCCGGTTGTACCAACCTCGTTCAAAGGTCGTTTAAGGTGAACTTCAGTTCAACGCAAAAATTCCGTTGTACCAACCTCAGTTAAGCTTGAACTGCAGTTCAAATCAACGTTCACAAATACCAGGTAGAACGGCCGTTCAAGAAAATTGAACTAGGTTAAAACAATGACAAGCATGCTATTTTCTATTCTGTAATAATAATTCATTATCGATATTAATGTCATTAAGAATAATTTAAGCGAATTAACGAACGACGAAGATTTTGCGGAATTAATTCGTTTTAATTCAAATAAAATACAAATACAGGAATCAACGGATGAAAATGGTTGTTGTTCCTAGCGGAATATCACCGTACTTCTTATGAAATACTTCAGCTTCAAAATTTGAGGTGAATCAACCCTCATTGTTTCTGCTCGCTACAATCTTCTGTGTGTCTTTGCTTCTTCGGTTATCTTTTTCTATGCGCTCTTGTTCTGACACTTAAATCTCCAGTTCTGAATGCCCATTTCTATCAGGTCTTCACTCACTCTGGATTTTCCTCTCTTTCTTTCATTTGTTGGTTTCCATTCCATTACTCTTCTTATAGTTTCCTTCTCATTTCATCCATTTCATTCTGAACCATAATATTTCTTACCACATTTTAGTCTGCATTATTTCATTCAACTCTGCATTGAATTGTTCTTATTCTAATTTCTTGTATATCCTTATCTTGGTTTTAACAATTATATGTTTCTGTTACTCAAGAGATGTTTGTTGGCATAATGTGCCTCATTGGGTGATTGAATTTTTTCATTTATCTTCTCGCTTCGTTCATTTTTATTATTCATCACAATTCCAAGATATTTAAAACTTGATAACCTGTCACTTGATGACACTTGATAATACATTTTAGAAATATTGGAAAGAAATTTAGAAGTATTGAGAACAAAACCGGATTTTATTATGCAAGAGAAGATCACCGAAAACCATTGTTCCAGAAATACCCAAGCAAACTTAAAACAATATCGGTTACTTTAATGGTTAATTATTTGTCGCAGCTAAATTTGTGATTCCTGAAGAAAACTTGAGAATTTATATTTGGCAAGTTCTGAATTCTTGAAAATTCGAAAACATCGACATACTTATTAAAACTGCCCGTGTAAAATTTATTCTACAAGAAATTGTGTCAAGTATCGAACAAAATTTTTAGGTTTATCAAATTCTACAAAATTATAATACAACCTTTAGACCTATTATGAGCCTAACATTCACATAAAACGATCAATCAGTGATTTGACAATTTCGAAGACATCTCTTTGATGAATTTGATAATTATTCGGTTTGAATTTCATGTAGAGAACTTGAGAGTATTTCAAATACCAAATTAAATAGCTTAAGCAAATAAATTGCATTTCCGAATTATTTTCATTCGGGGCCCTTTTTTATGATGTAAAGATTGAACATTATAGGTATTCAAATTTAGATTAGCAATATTTACCTGCATCAATTTCGTTCATGGTCCAAATCACAACTTGAACGTCAGATCCAAAAGTAATAAACTGATCTTGCAAGTTATTAATAAGTAAAATTGGAGCAGAAACCCGAATAATTTTTACAAATTTGTTATCCAGTTTGCAGTCTTTGGGATAAAAGCGAATTTCGTCTTTGTTATCAATTATACTATAACAACCCATAACGATGTAATTTCTCCACCACAATAAGCCACCCGTAACAACGAAATCTTTTTCTTGAGTTTCATTTCCAAACAATTTCCACCTACGTGTCATCATCGAATAATGAGCCAAGCCTGTTCTACCTGCTATTGCAATATTTTGACCGGCTTGATCTATTGCCGCATACTGTCGAAAATAGTAAATTGTTATGAGAAAAACTATAACAAGTTAGTTAAATAAAGACTAACCCTTATGGGCCAATTTGTGGCCGAATATGTGGAAGGAATTGGTATTACGAGCCACTGCCTCCCTTCTGCTAAAGTGCTAGTAGTTGTAAATGTTCCGTTTTCATTAAATACACCGTCGTCTCTAGTCGAACGATCGGTAAATAATTTAATTAACGTATTGGCCGTATTGATGTACAATTTATCATCTCCTTGTAAAAATAAATGACTTTGATGACTCTAAAAAATTAAGAATTTAAATAAAACAAAAGCCCATAAAAAACCGTGTGTAGTCATTCACCATGCAAGGATTGATAGTTAAAGCACTCTTAACGAAATCCATTTGTATAACGTTATATGGCGATTCGTTGTTTAACTTTGAACAATTACCGTTTACATTTTTGTCCTCCTTATCTATATTTTTGTAACTGTGTTTTCGTACCATCCACAATTGATAGCCTTCCGTTGCCCACTCCTAAAATAAATTAGAAAATGATTAGAAAAATTAATGGTCCACTTATAAAATTGTCGCTAACCATAGATATTATATGTAGAGGATTGAACCTTTTCAAATCAACATTTAAACCATAATCCCAACCTAAAGAACACATAAGAAGGGCACCAAAAGTTGACCACACGGCTATACCACCGCCGGTCCAAGATGCAGCCATGGAACAACCGTCTGGAGTCCATTTCACTTCGCTAACGACGCCAGGACGGCCCGGATAATCTTTACTACTTAAAATACAGTAATGAGAAATTTCTAAACCACCAGAACTTTCGTCGATATAATAAACGGCACATTCGGAACTAAAAAATTTATTTATTTATTGCAGTTATTAATGTATTAATTGGCGATGAAAGTCTTACTTGGCTCTACCGAAAGTTATTAGTCGATATTTATGATTGACGGCAGTACAAGTTGCATCTTCAACTCCTTGCGCCCAAATCCCTTGTACTTGCTGAAAATGTAAAACAAGTAGAAAAATATCGATAAGTCATAGCCAAACATTTCGTCTTACGTTGGGATCAAATTTTAATGTCGTGGCCGTCAAGAAAGCAGCTCTTTGGTCATTTAAAACGATGGCAAAACCGCCAATCAGAGGAGAATATTCCATAGCCACCACATAAGTATTTTCTTCCAAAATTGGAACGGCTATAAAACGTACACATTATTTGAACAGGTTACAATCGACAAATTTGCAGATTTACCTTTTGAAACTTGTTGATTTATACAAAAGGGAATTCGCTTCAAATCTAAATTATAGTCTCTATTCTGTAGTCCGTCCCATTTATAACGTAAAATGTGTCCTTTAACGGTTGCTACCATTAATTCCGTCATGGTTATGCAAGCAATACTAGTAACATATCCATCCCAAATCATCACCTCCTGATTCTAAAATGCACCCCCGCTTGATGATATTTTCAAATCGATGCGATATTATGAGCATAAAAGATGTGAAAACACTCACCAACGATAAATGCAGAGGAGGTATCGTTTCCTTGATGAACAACTCTGCACTATCTCTTCTTAAATTTGCATAAGGTGAATCTGTTTGAATGTAAAGACCTTTTTGATTTGTTATCACGCTTACATTGTAAAACAACAAGTGTCCCTCGGATGTCTAGAAAAAAATATTAAATAATTCCACTTTTATCTGTCCATTTTGGCATTAACCAAAACCACTTACAACTACAACCAGCATGCTCGAATCTGGTTTCCATTCTACAAAAATGTTGCTTCCTAGTTTTTCCAAAGAATCGGGCGAACGTCGATGAAAAACAATAGGAACGCAAGGCTGAAAGATTTGAAATAACAGCCACGAAATGATATAACAATAAAATAATTATACCTTACAAAACCAAATTGCTAAAGAATCGTCGGTAAGTATTGCAAATAAAATTCTATCCCTATTGCATACAATTTGTTTAATCACCGTTTGACCCAATTGGGGCAACTTCAAAACTTTTGGCCAGCCGACCGGAAAATACATGTCACTTTGTAGTTGTTAAAGCTGCCTTTAAAATAAACATTCTTAATAGATACAATTCGATTTGTTAACTCCACAATTATTATTATAGTAGATTTTCAATTATTATTATTACATTTTAGGAATAAAGTAAAAACAGATGTTTTGTAAGCATTCGCGGTCACCGCGGTTGCGCAGTACAATAAAAGGGCCATACACACGCCCGATTAACTGGGCGTGCGGTCGTTCCGAAAACTGGACCGGAGCAAATGAATTTGTTTCATGTAGTATACGTAGTAGGTATTCCTATCTTTTATAGCCTTTTTTTATCTTCTTTATTATTGTTTCAATTTTTCCCCCACTTTCTTCAATTGACTGTATAAAAATATAATAGAATATAGGTATTTAGTAGGTGTAGTTTTAAAAATGGATAACATATCGTCCAACTATGGATTAAATTTATTGCTATTTATTGAAATAGCATTATTCGTCAATATAAATACACCCAAAAGCTTTCGTCTGATTTTCTTCAAATGCGAAGCAGATTTTATAAGTTTTACTAGCGATTTATAGTTTTACAAAGATCTCGACACCTAGTATGTGCGATCTTCTTTTTTATTATCGTTTTTAATCTATCGGTTGTCTTTCGATGGTGTTTACAAACAAGTACACAACAAAGAGATTTTAAATGTTCCACGTAAATAGTTTTCCGCCAAAATAAATTGTTAAAAAAATTTAAACAATTTTTGCAAGCAGTTGACAAAATATTGGTAGCATTTAAATTAAACACTAACGTTTCATTTAAAATTAAAACATACGACAGCTGTCAATAATAATAAATTATAAATAACAAAATGAAAAGATTGCACAGCCATGCTTAATTTCGCTTTCGGATTTCTTTTTAAATTATATCGACATTCATAATTTTTATTGCACTTTCATGTTTGTGTTATATTTAAAATATATAAGAAACTCCCCACCATTCTATACATTGTATCTCGTAACGAAATTTATTAATTAATTTCATAATCGATGGATACATAGGTACCTTAAGTAGTGTAACTGTTAAATAAAATACAAATACTAAGATGATGCCATAGTATGGTGAAAACGTTCCCGATATTTTATGCTTATTTATTGTAAATTTTATTTACGATTACTTTAATTTTCTAAAATATTAATATACAACTACAATCTATCCTGTGGATAACAAGCTTATAATATACTCGTGAGTTCAAAGAGCTTACATCCAAAACATTGAAAAAACTTCACGTTTGAAGAATACTGTCCACCTTTCATGGACCTCTTGGCTAAAGGCATTTATTTTCTGAATCCCAAAGCCAACCTTTTAAGAAAGAGCTAGATTTTTACAAAAATTCAGCTTTTCTTTTTAAGTTATCTTTTATTTTCGAAATCCGTTCTAAAATAGTGAGTTTTCTTTTCAATTTTTACAAAGCATAAATTAAGTAGCGGTAAGTTAAAGTTGCGTTCTTATGATGCCTAAAATAAAAAAAAAATAACGGCTTTTAAAAGTTGCATACAAAGTACAAAGCGTACTGGTCCATACAAATTAACTCAAAAATGGGTTAATCGATTTTAAAAATTGTCAAGATTGTGGTAGAAACATTATTTACATGTAAGAAAATATTAAAAGTTTATTTTATTATTGTACAATAATTGATTGTAGCATAAATAATAACGAGTCTCTCTTCTAATGCATTTAAATGTTGTTTCGTAATAAAATTAAAAATATTGGGCATCGATTCCAACTTTTCTTTTAAAAATCCGCCACTTAATTGATCCAATCTCTTCCTTGTCGAATTCCTTAGCCTATAAATTTTAAATCAAGCAAGATTAGTTGGTGTTATATAAAAAATGGCCAGAACTTACATGCAGCATTGATAAACGGGAGCTAAAATATCCACGTGATGTACGTTGGGATTGCCTAAGCCTTTGCCATTATCAAGAAAAACAATATTATCGTGAAGAGTCTCATAATGATGCCTATCGCCATTTTGTAACAGAAAATCAAAAATTGAAACGTCCATCAAGTCTAGCATGCGATGCCTAGATAATTTCGATTTTATGCGATCGCAATAATCGTCCCTAACTTCCCACGTGGCTACTTTTCCATTTTTGTATGTCCTCTGCCAGGGCGACCGATGGTGCTTAAAATTCGCATCGACATTTAATATTATTGCCCCTGTAAGATTTCCATTTTCGTCTTCGCACACGGGGTCTTCTTTGGAACAATAAAAGCATTTTCCGTATACACAAAACTTGCGATTATTTTTAAAAATCGTCGCCTTCAACTGATCCGTTGCAACGGGAAGTATTTCTCGTTTTAAAGAAATGTTTCGATCGATAGCTAACGGAGCTAAAGGTTTCTTTAAAATCGCCGACAAATAAAATGCGACAATTTCTGAGCCGTACCGATCTTTCCCCGCATAAACGGGACCGCGGATAATTTTCTCTATTGGATACCATTTAGGCTTAAAAATTGCCTTCTGATCACCTTCCAAAGTTAAGAGGAGTTTTAATTGGGTGCCCCTTAAATCGACATCGGCTTTTAGTATTTTTGCTGTTTTTAATGCATTAACCACGTTACCCACATCCGGATGTTGCATATCGTAAAGTTGCGCTTCCGACGACACCCAACTTTTAGCAACTTTCCACAAGAAACTTTCATTGGCGTGCGTTTTGGTCAGCGTTTTTAGATTATAAATAAAATTATCTAAAACGAGATCGTTTTCGTAGCGTTTCGAATTTCTGTATTTGTTATCTAACGAAGGCACTAGTTGTTGTATTTGAAGAATTGCAGGACGAATGCTTTTAACCTCACTTTTCATTCGATTTAAAATACTCGAGAGATAAATTGCTATAAATACGAGTATCGTTAAAATTACAAAGATTAAATAAAATAAGAATCTTTGCATTTTTATCATGTTTATAATTATTTAAATAACGCACTTTACAGATCGTCATCACGAAGCAAGAAAAATTAGGTTATGTTTTAAATGTTCGGTTCGGCTTAATAAAATGGCAAGATTAAGAAAGTTTATAGGTAATCAAAACAAGTCGTCCGAGCTCTTCCGTTTAATACTCTTATAAGAATATAACTTATATCGTTCGTAGATATCGGCGCAAATTTGACCGATCCGATGTTTCGTGGGGTTTATAACGGCACCAAGAAGCACGACGACGACTTATTGGGGGTCTTGCAGCGTTCCTGGTCTGTAGGTATGGACAAAATTATAATAACGGCAGGAAATTTAGAGGAAAGCAAAAACGCTCTCGAATTAGCTAACAGCGATGGTAAGTATTTTAAATTGTTTTTATTTTTTTTCGACTTGTAAACGCCAGAGTTGAATTTAACAGATAGGCTGTATACGACCGTCGGTTGTCATCCTACACGATGTTTAGAATTTGTAGAAAATTCAGATCAATATTTAACAAATCTACGAGACGTGGTATTAAATGGAACGCCAAAAGTTGTTGCGATTGGAGAATGCGGTTTGGACTACGACAGACTGCAATTTTGTCCTAAGGATGTTCAAAAGAAGTTAGATCTTTCTACTTGACAAGTACTTTTCTGTATTTCATTTTTTATAGATTTCTTCATTTGCAACTGCAATTGAGTCGAGATTTAAAATTACCACTATTTTTACACTGCAGGAATGCAGCTCAAGATTTACAAGAAATTTTATCCATGTACTCGGACTTGAAAGGAGTAGTACATTCGTTTGATGGAACCATTCAAGAAGCAAAACATTTTATTGACTTGGGTTTTTATATTGGCTTAAATGGATGGTAAAAATTGCACTTTGTGAATAAATTAGTGTACCTTAAGCCAATATTACACAGTATTATTTGCCAGATGAAATATCACGAATTAATTCCATTGACGCAACTGGGTAAAATATTTTGGGGAGGTTAAAAAAATTTATTGCAAACAAAAATATGCTAATACTTCATACCACGTTTTACATTTTTACTGTATCTAGTCAACTAATTTAAGACAACCTAGTTGCGTCTATGATTAATTCACGGTAAAATTGTTGGTATTTTGCTTGAATTTTAAAAAGTACTCGAAATGTACAATCAAGTGGTAGAAATATTAGAGCTCTACTACTATACGTTGTTAATTGATTAAAAAAGTATTAAAACTTGTCACGGGAAATCATCGTTTCAAACGGGGTGTGATGTCACGATGTGCCATTTTTACATTGCAATTTGTAGTTTTCTTTCTTACATTCTCATGTTTAAATAGAAAAATTTTGTTTGTTTCAAATAATAGCAAGTCCTCATTTATGATTAACAAATTGTTTTGTTATGCCAAGTTAATTTCTAACACATAATTGAATAATAGTAGTTTCTTTAACTATTTGTTATTCAAGCTAAGAAGTGCATAATTTATTTTATATACAACGTAACTATCTAATAATAATTATCGTAATCATTTCTGTGTGGATTTTAATTTTAGTTGCATAGTTTATTAAAGAAAAATAACTTTATATATGGTAAACGATACACCCTGTGACGTTAAACTAATAGGAACCCGTGACTTAAATTTTACCTGCTCCTTATTAATTTATGATGCATATAAAAATGCTTATTTCAGTTGGAACTGGTATGTATTATATTTAGAGAACCTACAGATTTAAGATTTAATTGTTGACGTGATATTGGCCTAAGTGAATAATAAAAACTTATATCACAATATTGTGATAACTTAAACATTTTAATTTCGAAAAAGTGTTTTGTGCATTTTTTGGTTTATGCTAAAAAATTTGATATGATTAATATCGAGTTACACTACTTAAACCACTTATCTATTGATTATAATAAAAACTTATTTTAGTTCCTTGAAAACAAAAGAGAATCTCGAAACAATTATTGATTTACCACAAGACAGAATTCTCTTGGAAACAGATTGTCCTTGGTGCGAAATTAGACCAACTCATGCAGGATATCATCTCATTTCTAAGGAAAATAAATCGATTGCAGTTAAAAAGGAAAAATGGAAATTGGATTGCATGGTAAAAGGAAGAAACGAACCAAATAATATAGGGTAACGAAAACCACCGTCGACAATTTGGTCAACTTAGAGCTTGGACAATTAAAGTCTAGTAAATTTTTGTCGTTACTGTTTATTTACGATCGTTAAATCAAAAAATAAAACATTTTTTTATCCAACCGGTGTTACACTAACAATAATTTAGACTAAATCGTCCCAATTAAAGTTGACCATATTGTCGGACAATTATCCAAGAATGGATGGTTTTTAACTAGAAATTTTTCTTTCGTTTAAGGCAAGTTCTGGACGTTGTGGCAGCCGTCAGAAAAGAGGATGCAATAGAATTAAGTTTAAAGATTTTTGATAATACTGTTCGACTATTTTTTTGATTAAAAAGAATTTAAAAAAATGTATTTAAACTTGCACGATAATTTCTACAAAGTTTATTTGGAATCAATAACATTTATATTAGTTACAATAATAATTATTATTATAAGGAATGCAATCTTTTCGAGATAAAAACAACAAAAATATACAATATAAAAAATGTTTGTAAATAAAAGTAAATGCTATGGACATAAATGTTTTTATAACTTAATAACAAGTAAAAATTTATTTAAAATTAAAATCGATTGTATCAAATTATTTACTGTACTTTTCTGGACAACCAAGCATAACAGTCTTCCACTTTCTGTGTTGCTTTTCTCAAAATCAAGTCGTGAGTTTCCATCACCTTCCTACAAACATATTTTTAAGCAACTATTTGCTTAATACGTCGAAATACTTACGGTATAAATTTTGTCGATAAATAATCGCCACCTTGCTTAAAATATAAAGACAAAGTTGCATATAAATCTACAGTAGTTTTATGACATTTATCGATAACGCCTGGAGCGTACGAGTCGATCTAAAATTTCAAACCTACAATGATCGAATTCTGAAATTTTTGTTTTTCAACTTACCGAAGCTCTAACAACGGGATATTTGGCGATTGCAGCTTCTTTCATATTACCTCCAATGTTGTACATAACCAAACTAAGATCTTGAGATAACTTAACGTAGGGCTTCAAGTGAGCAGAAATTTTTTCATAATACCCAGGTATTTGTTGGTCGATGTGCAAATGGACCCATTCGATACCTTGGTACGTTTTATCGACGGCTTTATTTATATGTTCTGTTAAACCCATTTTCTCTAATCCTTTGTATGCTTCAGATTCTAACAAGTTTTCAAATTACATAAAACGACATGCCGTAAATTAAAAAATTCAACTTACGTTTCCACGAACCACATTGTTTTATGTCCACATACACGATGCCCAAAAATATAATAAATACACCAAGTAAGACAGTTTTATGCGGAAAACCGTTGCCACTCTTTTTCGCCATCTTTTCTTTTAATTTCTATAAAAAAAATACAAGAAGTTATGTTAATAGAAAAATAAACTCATCTTTAACTCCATTATTATTACTGATCCTAATACGCTGGGCATATAATTTTCGGCGCACGAATAAAAAGATTTTATAATTTACCAATTAATTGAGTATTGAAAAATTATAGTTTCATAAGGGCAATACACGGGGGTAGATGCACTTTTCATCCCTCGCCCTCCAAGTTACAAAATGCATCGATTTGACATGTAAATTATATCGAAATTAAAAAAAAAAAAATCAATAGTATACCTTTATTTTTCGATTCAATTAAACACTGGCCACCTGGAACCGTTCGTAAACGGTGAAATTAGTAGGAAAATTATAAAAACATTTGCGTCAAATAAAATCGTGTAAAAATGACGCAGACGCGCATCGTCGATAGTCGACTAGAAAAAATAAAAGAGGAAGACGGACGGTCGATCGCAAGCTTACAAGAGCGCACGCGCACAAAATGTACGAGGAGCAGTCACAAAATGTACGAGGAACAGTCACAAAATGAACTTACCTCGATAAAAATTTCCGATTCGACAACGCCAATTTCTTTCTTCCTTTTAGTTTTCAATTCATCATTTGTAACCGAAAAGGTTTTGAGTATTTTTTTTAAAGTGGATTTTTTAAATTTACCGGATAATTCGTCCCAATTATCGTCTAAAAATGAACACATTATCTAGTGTGTCAAGTTAAGTTAATTTATTGTAAAAACTCACTCATAAACTCCAATAAAATAGCACTCTGTGGCACATTCTTATTATAACATTTCGTCCAACACTCAAATCCGGCCTTATCTTGACTCAAACTGTCAATTAACAAATCGCAAATTAAGTTTTTGTAAGTGTCCTGATTGCTACTTTGCAACTTTTTAAGCAAAGGTCCTACAATAAAATGATATTTGTCTTGCGTTAAACTCGAAAGTAGCATGGGTTTTAATTTTGTAACAACTTCGATTAAGTCCTTCTTTAGATTGCCGGGTACATTCTTATAATTAGCAAACGCTACATCCAAAACTAATAGGTACTGTTGTACGTTAATGCTGTCATTTCTATGCTTCTTAATCAAATCTAACAAATACTGAACCACATATTTGGAATAATTCTTCAACTCGATTAAAGGTAAAAATATTTCTTGAAATACTAAAAAGAAAACATTGCAAGCCCGATTACTGCAAGCATCAAAAAGTAGAAACTTACCCTTTAGACCTATTTCCAAATTTTTAGATCCGGCTTGTCCGAGTGCCCACATAATAGAAATTCCTATGCTTTGTCGATTTTGATAAGAGTTTCTCAAAATCACAAACTTATTTAAATCTGCGACAGCAAAATGAGGATATTTTAAGGCAAGAATTTGAATGTAAAATTTATGACCCAGAGCAGACAAATTTTTACTCATATCATTTGTCATCGCATTTAAAGATATATCAAAAAATAATTTAAGTTTATTTTCTTCAACTTCGTTTATGGTATTCTCTATTGAGGCACGCAAAGCCGTGGGAATCTTAAAATACATAAAAACTTTAAATTAAGAATTTCGTTTTAATTGTGGTGTTAATGTATTACGATTAACTGAAGAAATATTCAAAATTAGCAAAGTACAAATCATTATTAGAAATATTCGTTACTCTTTGTATTTTTCGTAAATTGTTTTAAGTTTTCTATATAAATTAATTCCAATTTTATAAATAAATCAATTACTTTTCCCGTAACAGATAACCTAATATCCAATACAGTAATCTCGATTATTTGTTCTCCCAGTTATATTATGTGCAATCCAACGTTTGCAAGAGAACTCTATTTATTACAGCGAGGATATGTTAATATAGTGCTAGTAAATATTAGAGCAATACAGTACTATATCAAAAATAAAAGCACAAACAAACCGAGCATTTAATTTAATGTCTAGCCTATGTAAGCAGATCTTAAGGAATAATTAATGGGTAAAAATGTTATCGGTTTATTGATATTGAGCAATAGGAATCAAGTTGAAGATAATGTTTATATTTGAAATATAAATAAATATAATAAGAGAATGTTAGTTAAAGTAAAATTTGGTAGGCATTATTAAAATCAAAAATTAATTTTAAATGAAAATACCTTTCGGTGTAATAAATACTAAAAACCAAAAATTGTCCGCTAAACGTTGTCGTGCTCTAAAAGGTAACTCGATAATGTTAATGTCTTAATTATGCAAATTTTTCATAATACGTTTAATTTATTCTACGAGGTATCCAAAGAATAAAGAAAGATATTTCCTGTTTGGAATTAAAATGATTATGTGTTCCTAATCATATAAACAAACATGTGCAATTTTACTTCATTTGGCTATTTTATTAATTTGCTACAAAAATCATCCAACCCACAAGACTGTCCAACTAAGCTGAGCATAAAAAATAAATTTGCATTGTTTAATTATAAAAAGACATGCAATAAAATAGTGATCGAATATTGCAAGTACTTACTGCCGACAATGGATAGTTTTCAGGTCGTGTAGAAAATGTACAGTCTTGAACGTCAACAGGTACTCGTAAATTTAAAAATTGTACCATTTGTTTCAGCCACACTATGGGAGCGTCCGGAAAAAGGCGTTGGTTAAGTTCGAAGCTACTTTTGAATTCATTCACATTAATCTAAAACATAGAAAACGAATGTAAAACAAAACACGCTTTCCAAATTGCAATTTTTCTTACAAATCGATAAACTTATTCAAATTTATGAGTCAAGTTTAACGCTTTAGTAGTCATGGCTGTGTTAATTTTTCCACTTATAGCTTGTCGATTTCAATCCGATTATAAAAATATGTTATGCAAATAAATTTTAAATTCCAACTTACAGAATTAAGGGCACTTTCGATTGTTTTATGTTTAGGTCTTGGCAGTTCTTGATGCTCCTCTGGCTTTTTGACAACCTTTTTTGCTACATTTTCAGTTTTCTTCTTTTCTTTCTCTTGCGGTTTACGATTTTCTTTATTTAGTAAATTTTTAACTTGATGCAACGGTACTAAAATGTTAAAAGTTCGAGTTAAAATCTTTTATATTTACGTTAATTTTGAATACTTACAAACATCTTCTATTGAAGGAAAAGATTGCACTGCGTTTTTTTTATTATTATCGCTTGGACTTTTCTTATTCGAAATAGGGTTATCTCTTCCCTTTTTTTTGCCGACCACTTCCCATTGTCCCGACATTTTTTTATAAACTAAATTAAACTGTAAAATAAATTTAAACAAAATTCGGCTTAAAATTAACAGCGGCAACGAAAATGCATGCAACTGTCACACGTCAATTTCTGCCAACAACATCCGGCCACATAAAAGTAAGTAACTAGGCTAAACTGTATACGAGCAGTTTTTATAAAGAATAAATTTTATAATTTCATGTATAGGATGCTTGCTTGAACACCTTCTACTTAAAAATTAACAATAAAATAAGTTCTTTAGAAAGGAAAAAATAATTACAAATAAGCAAACTAAACAAAAACGTTAAAATAATGAATTTTAACCGTAAAGTAAAGAATACATACGTACCTACTAATTAGAAAAATATTATTTAAAAAAACATTGATTTACATTTAACAGGTTTGCAATTAGAATATTTGAATGAAACAGAAAACAATAAATTATTACTGGTAGGTATATGAAAATTGATAAAAATATAAAATAAAAACTTAATTCCAATCTTCGCTCTTATATAACTAAGAAAAATAAACAAATAAAAATAATTACACGGAGAGCCGCCGGTTCTACAATAGTCAGATCAACCTGGAATAACGAATTTATTTTAGCTATCTCGACATTTTTTTATATCTTGTAGTACACTAATACGATTTGCTTTAGTTTTATTTAAATTCATATAAAAATAGTCTCGTGGAATAATAAATCATCAAATTCATTAGGAAGGAGTGTTAGCAGAAGAGATTAACGAAAACGTCAATCAAAAAGTAACTTGATTTGCGCCTGTTGAGAGCCTCAAATGAAAACTTAACAAGATCATCTCTAATAAGTGGCTAAAGATGAATTTTTACGAGTAATAAAAACTAACCAAATTATCTCTGGTTATGTAAACTCTTTTGGTTATTTGCAAAAATACGTCCTAACGAAATCGATACTTTATGAACGTTTGCAAAATTTTAAATATCTTGAGAAATATTTAACGTATACTTATTTAAGACCAGCAGTGTGGTGTAAGGTTTAAATCAGTTGGTCACGCCAACTGCACTGCTGTGATCTAAAAAGTCTAACTTACGTCTTGGGACTATACTCGCCAACACGCATTGGCAAGCGTAGCGTTTTAAAGCCTACTAAACCTCTCAAATAAAAATGAGAGAGGCCTAACATTCAGGAGTGGATAGATACAGGCTAAGAAGAAGATACTTATTTAATAAAGCAAAATTGTTATTTCATAAAAAATCAATCGTTTTAATATTTTGTTGGAAGCTGCACAGTTATCGAATAAAAGTTAAATAATTATCGGTACTTCAAAATAACTAAAAAATGTTTAAGAAAAAGAACACTTTTCGGAACTATAATGCACACTTATGTGCATTTTATGTATATATGTGCAAAAAGACAACATTTAGCTAACCTTAGAGTTCAAGTTCTAAATTGCTTAGCCACCCCGAATGCACCCAATGATGCCACGATGTGATAAAGACGTTTGCAAAATTTATACTTGCACTGCATTTTATTTGTAAAAACATTGTGTATTTTAATTTTAAAAAGTGTAGTGCATCTTGACACGACACCGTTAAAGTATACGTAAATGGGAACAGTAGATCTTACAACTCAACCCTGGCGCCCCCTTTCGTTAATTGTTCGTAAAACAAAATGTAATCAATACTAATATGTTTTATATTTTTAAGTCTCACAAAAACAAAATTGCATTAAATGCAATACAAAAAAAGCAACCATTGTTTCACATTAACCACTCTTCTTGTTTACCTAAATCAATTTGGCATAACTAATACTTGCTAATTAATTTTAAAATTAAAGTATCTAAATAAATAGTACAAATTAATCTAAGTTATTATATATACAAACTAAAGGCAGCATTGAAATTTAATTTTTTCTGCAACAAATTGAATCGTATGAGCATCATTATGTACACATAAAATGTATTACATTCCACTTGATTGAGAGCACTAATAAAACATCAATCTTTGTACAAACATTTCATTGAGAAAGAAAATAAACGTTATATAAATAAAAATCTGCTTACATTTACTAAACACTGCAACAATACAACAGAAAAGCTTTCACTTTTCTCGAATATTATTTGTCCAATTTCAATTGCTACTTTGTCTAAAAAGAGAAAAACTGCCCTTTTTACAATAATAATGGTTATTATTAAACTAGAAAAAAGACGATTTCAAGTAATATGCAGATGTGCATTGACTAAGGAAGAAATTTCACTTATTAAAGAATAAGAATACACTCTGATGGATAGTATCTAAAAATGAGCTTTTATTGAGATCATGATTCTCCATTTCCACTGTCATTTTCGTCATCCTCTGCACAATCGGATTCATAATCATTGTCAAAATCTTCATAATCATCATCATATATATCGTTCATTTCAGGTAAAAATTCGTCTTTTGGTTTTACTTGTGTTTTTATGCAGTAGTCTTCGAGTGTCAAAGGCACCTGAATGCCTTCTCTTTCGGCTTCTCTTCGAGCTGCCATAGCTTGCTTCCTAAAGTGTAAACGTTGCGGTTAAAAAAGTCAACACTACTATTATATTATTATTTACAAATAAAATTTGACAAGTTAGTTACGAACGAATTAAATTTAATTTAAACGTAAATCATATTTTTAAATTTATCTAACATTACCTTATGATATTTTCGTATTCTTTATCGTGACCTTTAGATTCCCTCCAACGGCGGTACATTACAGATGCATCAACATTGGCCGGACTGTATGTGTTTGGTTCGTTAAGAAGCGAAATAACACTGAGAAGAATTGTTCGAACGTTTTGAGTTGGATTCCAGCGTTCGCAAGGCAATTCTCCCGATTGCGGATCATCTACTGGTGGATGTAATATACTAATACATAAATCTCCATTCTAAGATAAGAAAAATAATGCATTATTTTATAAAAATATAATTTATATTAAAATTTTATTTTAAAAACAAAACTCGCTTATTTTTCCAAAACGTTTTCAACAATAGCACTTTGTGCAATCTTGAGAGATTTGCACAAACTTTCGGTACATTTAAGAGGATTTAGAAACATGTTACTTTACTTTTTTTATATCTTTCTTTCGATATTGCTAATCCGTATCTAATATTAAAATTTTTTCTTATTACATTAAATTACTATTTATTTATTTTATTTATTTACAGCTTTACATTCCTGTTTGAAATATAGCTATCCAACTTGGGATTTACAGATCTGATTACATATACCACAAATCACAATTTTCTATGTCTAGTTGCCTTCGCCACTATTTCTCTTCACCGCCTCCTGTCCGAGCGAACATCCTCCGCCACCCACTCTGTGACTTGATGAATTTTACTATACCTTCTCCTTTAAACTCCTGCACAAGTTCATAATTTTCCTTTTTTTCCCAGGATAGTTCTTAAAATCCTTCTTTCAAATCTTCTCAGTATTTCAGCCTTCGATAAGCAGTGTTTCCGTTGCATATGCCACTGCAGCTAGCCTTATCGGTGTTTTGTAAATTTTCAATTTGGTGTCTCTTTTAAGTTTATTATCCTTTAATATTGCCTTGCTTGCGTAAAAGGCTCGACTTCCCGTTTGTAATCATTCTCATTATTAATTCCTCTGATCTGCTGTTGTCACTGTTGATCTCAACTCCAAGGAAAACAAACCTGTCCACCTTTTCGAATGTGTAGGTATCTATCTTTAAATGGGATCGCGTACACTTATCTCCTCTATCGCATTTCATATTATATTTCGTTTAATTCCTATTTTCTTGAATAACCCAACCATTTTGTTAATCTTCTCTTCTGTCCAAACTTGTTGTATCAACTTGCACAATCTTTCACCGATCTCTTCTCCTCCGTATTTGATAAGTTCGTTGTTTATTTCACCCTTTCCTAGAGCCTTTCTATTTCTCATCTTATGAATTACATCCTCTATTTCCTCTCGTGATGAACTTGCTATTTCCTTCTCGTCGTTGTCTCTTTCCTCATGTACATGCGTTCTCTTCATCTTCTTCCTGTTGTCTGTTTAAAAGTTTTTGGAAGTGCTTCCTCCAGATCTCTTTCTTCTTTTCTACATTTGTTCTGACTTTCCACTTTCAACTGTCATACTTCTTGACTTTAAGTTCTAATGTGGTTTCCGTTTTCATACTAGTTGATAAAAAACTTTCGCATTATTGATTCTATTATTCTCTTCGATTTCCTCAATTTTTTTCATTGTCCATGCGTTCCTTTTTTTTGTACAACTTGTCCGCCTCTCTTGTGCTTTCCCCGTATAGTTCTTCGTCTTTTCTTCCCGCCCACCAGTTTCCAGCCAGTTTTATTATTGCAACCATCAAGTAATGGTCAGTTTCAGCACCGGCTCCTCTATAAGTTCTTAGGTTCCTAACCGTACTTTCTCGCCTTCTTGATATCAATATTATGGTCAATCTGGTTTCCATCTTCAAGTCCACCACCGAGCCATACCCATGTTAATTTGTGTACCTTTTTCATGCATGAATTTCGTGCTACATATTGTTGTATTTGTTATTTCGATTAAATTACACAATCTATGCCCATTTTAATTTGTATCGTTTGTTTTCCTGCGACGTCTCTGATGTAATCTTCTTAATAATGTAATGTAATAATCTTCTTAGTAATGTCTTGCTATAGTCTGTTTTTTAAAGAAAAATATTGGAATTTGTACTAAAGCAATGACCTCGAAATGTAAACCAATGAAATTGCTTTGAAGTTAGACGCTATTACAATAACGAAATTTTTACGATTGAAGTGCTATGCGTTTTGCCTAAACCGAACCGGGTAAAGTCATAAATCAGATAGATGTGAACAGAGTTAAGTGTAATATCGAATAGACGTAGTTATTTGGTTATAACATTTCGATTTTTTGTGGTGAATATTTAATATTACTTTAAGATTAAGTACTATTTAAATTATCTGAAGTTTCCCGGTGTAAATTAGACTTTGCAAACAACGCGCCACCTATATTATTCATATCTTGGATCGACTATTATAGTAATTACAATAATTTACTAGTTCTAAATAATACGAATTTCTTAAAAACGTTTATAGACTTTATAGAGTCTCCCTATAAAGTCACCGTAGCTACTATCGATGTTATTGCAAACTTTGTACATTAATTTATTATTTAACAATAAAAAATCATAGTATTTTCGTGAACTTTCAGTAACGAGTTGTTCCAGTTTTTGATTGACCAATTTTGATCGAGTCCGTCTCTGAGGTTCAATTAAGATCAAAAATTATTTTTACGTATACATTATTATTATTATTATTATTAACGGGTTGCGGTGCATGACCCCCACTGCACTGAAGCTCAAACTTATTGTGTCCTTCACGTATACATTCTAGTCATCAGGAAAGGCAGAAGTTGAACATTAAAACAAAATTTAATTTTAAATATTAAGAAGCATACCGCCCATAAAGCGTACTAAGCTGGCCCCCCATAATAGTTACGCCACTGCCGAAACTCGATTACAATGAACGTGCGGTTTGATTTAAAAATATCCATCTACTACGTGGTATGTACAACGAAAATACATTTTCAGCGTACTATTTTCATAGCGTGTGGGTTTAAAAAAAACACTTTCAACTAAAATATGACTAGCGATAAACTTTTTTTAAAAATTGTTCAAAACAAAAGATTCTCGACCTCCGATCGGATGCATAAAAAATGTAGAAATTAAAAGCACAATGAATAAGTGAAATTTGTTTTTTTAATTTTACTGGCACCATTCGTAACCTCATTAAATTTCACAATGAACAATTCGCCGATCACGGCAAAATATTTCGTCACTATTTGGCCAGTTCTGTATGAAATATTGTAATATTAGCAAAATAAATTAAAAACAAGTTTTTCCTAGCCTCAGTTATAATTTTGGATTAATTTGTAGATACTTATAAAGATTTAAATTAGAACAAGGTTGAATAATTTCAAAAGAGAAATTTTGCATTTGAACTTGTAGAAATAGAAGATATATAATATGTATACCACATAACTTAATTATTAAAAATGACCATCATATCGAAAACTTTCTCTACTTTAATATAATAATAAAAATTATTTTAATTTTCTCGCATAATTTGTATCGATACAATAGATAGATTTGCTTAACTTCGCTTTCAAATACCGGTATAAAATTTATACTATCAAAAAATAGAATTTTCCAAGATTTTAATGAAACATAATAATAATAATTTATTATCAATGAATTAAACTTACAAAATAAAAAATACACAAAAACTTCTTTTTTTCAATTTACTTACATTCGCATATATATTTTGAATTTCGAAGAAACCCGAGAACCTCGAGTTAGGGCTCAACAAATCGTACTCGCCATATAAGAACAGTACTAGCCCCTTCAAAAAGACGTAAATTTTTAATTAGTTACATAAATGTTAAATAAAAATCCAAAGTCAGCCTTATCGGGAGACACATTAGAGGTTTCCAGGGATATTTAATAGCTGTTTATGGAAGAGCGACCTAAAGTAACAAGTAAGCATATTATAGCAGAACAAGTGACAGCCACGAGCTTAATAATTTATGCTAGCTTACGATCTTCAGTTTTACCTCCAAGATAGGACATACCAAAAATAAAATAAATAAAATGTAACCTGAATAAAGATGGACGGAAAATGGTAACCCGAATTAAAATAATAATTTTATTATCGAAAATAATTTTACCCCCAAGATCAACACAAAAGCATTATTTTTTATACAATTTACCTGTACAATTATTGTACTTTGTGTACAATGATACTTGGCAGTATCATTGGCAGTTAGAATAGCATGTAACCTGAATAAACATGTACAGAAAATTTTATTTTCAAGTCATATCTATTCGAGTTAGCATTTTCTGTCCATCTTATAATATAGACAGATATTGTCATGGATGTAAAACTGCAATTCTCGACTAAATTTGTAAGCCACCAGAACTCGTTATGTAAAAAGCATATGTTTTGGTATCTTTCCCGTAAATACCTCTTTCTGCACGTGTTTATTCGGGTTACATGTTTTTCTAACACCATACCGTAAAGTATAATTTTTCGTCTTTGGATTTGGAGGTAAAATCCTTAAACACGTCAAGTTTATTTTTTCTTCCATCATTTGAATTTAGGCACAATTTTCTGAGCTTGAAATGTGAAAACAATATGACCTCGAAGCGAAAAGTTTTCGAGATAATCAGTCCCCAAGTTACAAAAATGCTTCTATAGTTACTTCAATAAATGAAATCGATAATTAAGGTTTTTGCACAAATAAGGTAAAAAATAAAATTAAATTAAATGTTCAAAGTGACCTTCGTTCACTTGTTGGCAATTTCCCTTCCGCCACTGAGACTCCTGTAAAACATCATCAATCGAGTTAAATTGTTCTCAATTTCATTGCGAATTCTATCCTTTAGTTTGTCAATAGTAGTTGGTCTATCAAAATAAACTTTACTCTTTGTCATCGATATCTGACAGTCATTGGACTAGTAGTTGGCGGGCCGAATTACTAATGCTATGATACCCGGTTCAAATTCGGGAAAACTAAATTTTTTATGACAGTCTTCGCAATTTGAAGCAATAAAAACAATACAAACCGGGGTCACGAGAAAATTCTGTGAATGTTTCTTAAATCTGGTATAAGTAGGGTCTAAATGCCAAAACCTTTCTCTATGAGAGGAGAGAGACTTAGTTCAAAGTTGACTGATTCTATCGAGCAATGGATAAGGAGGCTAAGAAGAAGAATGCATACTTTGATAGATATAATTTATTGCTTTCCAAATCGTCCGATTTGTGGTTTCTATATACTGGACTATAGAAACGTTTTAAAAATTGCTGACACGGTAGTTTTTAATTAACAAAGCTCCAAAATTACATTTAAAAAATTACCAAATACTCAGAAGAAAGGTAAGCAGTACATCTGGCTAAAGAGTATTTAGCTTATTTTTCATTGTATTTATTATTTCAGTCTAGTGGTGATTTCCATCACCTTATGGTGACTTTTATTTTAATTTGTATTAAACGGCCTTGCAGCATATTATCGGTGCAGTTTTTCCAGCACATTACATTTTACATTAAGAAAACAGATTGATACGGGTCATCTGCCTCACCCTGTATGTTACTAAATAAGTACGTATACTTAACTTTGGGGATTGGTTTTAGTTAATTTTTAACCAATCCAGATTTTTTGATGACAAATTTAGTAAGTGAGCATTCATATCGAATGTAACCGTAAGAAATACGTAACACCAATTGTTTAATAGAATATGATGCGGATAAGCGTTCACAGTGAATCTTAATCTGCACGACGTAGAATAGTTTTCGAAAATGTCAAACCGTTAAAAAGGTAGGTAGGTACACTTTAATAATTTCATTTTTAAGTGTTTTGATCAACATCATCTGATTTAATCACTTGAATTTGCAAAAGGTTTTTCCAATTGTAAACATTAATTCAAAATAATTGAGAAATATTATTTTCTTTAAAGGTCGAACAAAAGAATTGTCACAATTAAAATGCACACAATGAAGAAATACAGTTACCATTTAATAGTCGTGAATGTAAAACGTAAATATTCCATATAAGTGTGCAGTATGCATTATTGTTGTTAAAGTAAAATCATAGTGGTGGAAACCTTCAAGTTGTCTCGATAATGATTACGATATTTGTATCTACAATAAAAAATTCTACAAGGTCGCCAACTTGATTATTATTTTCAAGTATATTCTTGCTAAATTGCGTTAATAATGAATTAAGAGTATTAATTATTTAAATGATGAACAAAAGAAAATCATCAAACAACTAGGTGTTACGCACAACATAAACAACCGAAATTTAAAATCAAACTTACCTCGTACACGTTGGGATGCCACACTTTTGTTAAAAAACGTATTGTTGGTGGTGAATATGGATAATCGACAGGAAATCTCATCCGAGCCTAAAATAATTCCAAAAATATTTAAAAGTAATGAGCGCAAGTTGGGGGGTGGGGGGGGGGTGCAATAAAATTATATGAATTCAAGTATATATTTCAATAAGGATAATTGAGGTAAATAATTGAAATAAAATGAATTAAAATTAATAAAATGACGAAGAATAGAATAGAATCAACTGTCAGAATTGCTGCGTGACTCATACATTTTGTGAATGTTTTTGTTGGTCAACTTGGTAAACATTCCAGAATATTTTTTTCGTATTAATGCTGTACTAGGATTAAGGTGTATTTTGATTATAAATCGAAAAATGTAGATACCTTAAAATAACCACCCATGTATAATGTGTCGGGAGGTCCAAAAATTGCAACTTCCCATTCGAAAAGATTATTATCGTCGACCAATTTGACGCAAAACCCCTCGACGGGTTCATCTTGCAAAGATTTGTATTCTAAAGCTAAAGTTCGTAAAGCACCGCTTTTGGGATTTGCCATTATATTGTGAAATCGCACTTACTAATAATTCACAAGTTAAAACTAAAAATTGTTATTGTGACGCCACCGAAATAAACAGAAAATCGTCGCACGATAACAGTTTAACAGTCAAACAAAGTTTTTTTTATGATACAACACAATCGGGTTAATTTATTTTCGTTGACCCGAGACGTTATGACGACACAATAACATCAACTACTTACAACTTTCACAACTTATTTCTACTGCCGTGTTTCTACTTATGGAACAGCCAAAGCAAGTCAAGTGTATCAGCTGGTTTATTCCTTTGGCTGCTTTTGACAAAATTTCTGTTTGACAGCAATCTGACATTTACCATTACCATAACCTAAACTTGCCGTTATAACCTGCAACCGTCGATAAGAAAAAATGAATTGTTATAATATTCAAGTTTGTTTTAAATAATGTTAGAGCACATAAAAATGTTTTCTCTAAGTTTAAAATTTATCGGTACAAATGTTACAGCCAATTATAGGTATTATAATAATATGCTCTAAATTATTAAAGAATATTTTTTTTCTACTCAAATTTTAGATCGTTTGTGAAATTAAATAAAAACCATAAGAATTTTAATTTGATGACTTTTGGTCGTTGTATTCATACGTCCATAATACTAGAAAAGAAAAGAAAAACCGCCGAAGAAAAGGTTACCTTGATTGTTTTATCGACAAACACATTACATTATTGAATAAATTACACGGTTATTTTTTTTTATTACAGAAATCGCGACATGTTATTCAGTATCCACCTAAAGGAAAGGGAGAAATGGTGGATGTTTGGCGTAACATAACGGTTTCCGAACTGGCTCATGTTTTAAATCGAGATGTTAACTATGTTCACGAGTTATTTCTAGGTACTGTCAGAGGATCTAATACTGTTATATCGGACATTAAATTATTGCATAATGCTATACGCAGAAGTGGAAAACGTATGAGAATTATAGGTAAACCTGACGATGATTTAAAAGAAAAGTTTGAAGAAAAGGATGTTTTTCCAAGACCTCCGCCTAGTAAGTCCGAATTAAAACCCAGACCCCCGATTGTAACAATATTGGGGCACGTGGACCATGGAAAGACTACATTGTTAGATGCTCTTCGACACTCCTCCATTGTAGAACATGAATTTGGAGGTATTACTCAGCATATTGGTGCTTTTAGTGTTAAACTCGAATCCGGAGCTATGGTTACATTTCTTGATACGCCAGGTCATGCTGCGTTTAGTGCAATGCGCGCGCGAGGCACCGATTTGACGGATATTGTGGTTCTCGTAGTTGCGGCTGACGATGGAGTAATGGAGCAAACTGTTGAGTGCATTAGAATGGCAACACAAGCAAGCGGTAAATTTTACTATGTTTATATGCTTAGGGGTCGATTAGCTACTAGAGCCTTACAGAACTGCGACCAGTATTCGGTCTCGAATAACAACCTCAAACGGTATTTCAAACTTAAAAATTCTCGGAATGATAAACAGATTTGGCTGTAAAAGATCCAATATCTTTAGGTGACCAGGTTTGTCTCCCGTTTTGAATTTTCTAATTTGGGTAATTTTTGTGGCCCTACAAGCCCTCTCTTTTCACCCGTAGGTGATAGATCTAAAAGTGCCTCCATAGCCGTAGTTGGCACTGTAATACTTAGACATGCTAGCTTTTGGAATTTCTGCATTTTGCTTTGTGTCGTGATTTCGTTGGTTTTTGTCCACCATACGAGCGATGCGTATGTGACAATGGGTCTTATTATTGATATGTTTATGACCAATGGATCATTTTTGGTCTTAGTTCCCAGATTCTTCCAAAAAGTTTGCAACATGCTCGGAAGGCTCCCGTTGGTTTGGAACGAGTTTTATCCAAGTAAGTTTAGCATCCAGAGTTACCCTCAAATACTTTACCTCCCCGGAAAAACGTATCAACGGACCCTGAAACTGTGGAACTTTTAGGTCTATATTTTTATTCTTAGTGAATGGTATGGTGGTTTTTGAAAGATTCACTATAAGTTCTTCCTTTTCACACCATTCATTCCTATAATTTGTTTAGGACCACAGGAAAAATTCCGTCCCATCCAGGTGATTCGTACAGCTGAAAGCTATTTATAGCCCATTTCACTTTCTCTAAGGTAAAGATTTTATCTACTAACTTTTTGTTATCCCTGCTGGAATGAAGATTTTCATTAACTGGGGATATTTCGTACATCTGGTTTATTGTCGCTACCACCGTGGATCCGGGGAAGTGTGTCTTCAACAACACATTTAAAGTTTCCCCGATGTTCTTGGTGTAAGCACCATTGGGCTGTTTTACAAGTTCAAGTCGTCTTTAGAATTTTACTAACAAACATCGAGATCTAGTAATTGAGTATTTGTAAGTGTGTATTTTACATTAATTTTTCAGTTCCCATATTGGTGGCAATAAACAAAATCGATTCTCCGAAGGCCGACATTAAAAGAACGGAAGAAATGTTAATGCAAAAGGGAATTCAAGTTGAAAATGTAGGTGGCGATATACAGTCGGTGTGCATTTCAGCTCTTAAACGTACAAACTTAAAAGAACTAACAGAAGCTTTGGTTGTTCAAGCAGAATTAATGGAAATTGGAGGCGATCCGAGTGGTCCGGTGGAAGCTGTAGTGATCGAAAGTCGATTAGATCAGCATAGGGGAAGTTTGTGCACCGTAGTTGTTCAAAGGGGTACCTTGAAAAAGGGCGATATACTTGTTGCCGATACGTCAATGGCAAAAGTAAGATCATTGAAAAATGAATTGGGACAACATCTGGAACAAGTGGGACCAGGATTTCCTGCAGAGGTGGAAGGTTGGAAAAGTATACCTTCGGCTGGCCAGGTTGTGTTGCAAGTGGAATCGGAGAAACGTGCAAAATTTGTTATTAAGTTACGAGAAAATAAGAAAATTACCAAAAAAATTGAGCAAGATGCCGTACTGATAGCCGCCAAAGAAGAGCAACATTTAAAAGTGTATAAAGAAAATTTAGCATTAAAGCGTCGTATGGGGCGTTTTAAATTGAAACCCGAAGGTCTTCGCAAACCAGAATTTGAAGATAAAGATGAGGAGCCGTCGCTCAAGATTATTATAAAAAGCGACGTAGATGGCACACTCGAAGCAATTTTAGAAGCTTTAAGTAGCTATCGTTCGTCTGAATGTGAATTGTTGGTTATTAATTTCGGTGTTGGCGCTGTGACCGAAAGTGATATCGAATTAGCAGAAACATTTAAAGGTGTCGTTTACGCATTCAACGTCGACTGTTCGAATGCCGTAATTGAAAAGGCCAAAGAGAGTGGCGTGAGTATTAAGAAATGCAATATTATCTACAATTTAATAGACAGCATTAAGGAAGATATTAATGCTCGACTTCCTCCTAAAGAAGTAGAAGATATATTGGGCGAGGCGAAAGTTTTACAACAGTTTTTGATCAACGATGGACGTAAAAAACTACCAATTGCCGGTTGTTTGTGCACCAAAGGGGTTTTAAAAAGAAAATCTTTATTTCGTGTTATTCGAGATGGAAGCACAATTTATGATGGTATGTAGATCGATTGAAAAATCGAAAGATTTTTATTACATTATATCTGTCTATACTATTAGGTACGTCAACTTCGATGAGGTATTTAAAAAGTGAAGCAGAAACTGTCAAGGCCAACTTTGAATGTGGTTTACAATTAGCCGATAAATCGATTTTATTTGAACCAGATGACGTCATTGTTTGTTACGAAAAGAGAATGGAAAATCAAAGTGTTAATTGGGATCCTGGGTTTTAATCGAGATTTGCAATATTTAATTCATTAAATTATTTTGACAATTTACATTTGTTTTAATGCCTTTAACATGGACTATAATTATCTCATATTGAAAACATAAAAGGATATGATTTGCACATCAAATTTTTGGAAATTTGATTTCCAAACAAAATTTTAAGATTTGGAACGGCATAAACAATTTAACTACTAAAAACAAATATAATACCCAATATATGCAGCAAAAATTAGTATCGTAATTCTTTAGTTAGGTACAAATATATTACATACTATGAAAAATTATTTAAGTAATTAAAAATAAAAGAAAGAAAAGTAAAATGCGATATAAGGCTCATTTTACAATTATTTTCTACCTTCGGTCATACAATGACCAGGAGAAATTCCACTCTATTGAAAATTTGTGTGCCATATGAAAATTTTAAATCTATTTAGATTTTTTATAACGAATATTTATTAAAAATAATGTGTTAACTATTTTATACGGGGGCTCAACTTTTTAATCTGGCAGCCGGTTCCTTTTATTCGCGTATTAAAATAAAAATGCGACGTTTGGTGGCAGAATTGAAAACACTTCGATGCGAGTACTAAACGTGGTTCATTGTACTTGATTAAAGATTTTAGAGTAATGTGTTTCGTCGTTTCACCTTTTTCTTTGATAATTCGAACATAAAAGAAGATTTACAAGGTTGACTCGATCACTGTAAACACAACTATAACATCAATTACTCGCATATAACGGTCATTTAGACAATTTAGCAGCGCCTCTATCGTTAATTTTATTCGCGAATAGGGCTATATGGCTATATAGTTACGCCACTGCTCTTGAGTTCTCATATACACTCATAAACATAGATAAAGAGAGAGATAAATAATAAACATTATTTTGAATGTTTGAAGATTTGACATACACGTGCTGGAAATAATTGTAAATTTGAAAATATGTATCGAATAAGATGTTTAAACTGTATGAAAGATGGAATTGTCCGCAGCGTTAATGGAAAAAAAAGTGAGTCGATAATTACGGTCTATAATTTTAGTTTAAATTCTTCAACTTTGCAAAATTCTAACCAAAGTCTTCTAAGTTTAACATTTTATAATAACAAGTATGTACTTAATTCACTAAAACTGAACGATAGGACAAGTAAAAGAAAGTATCTTTATGATGTAACAGTTTGTGATAGTACTAGAAATTATTCCAAGAGTAATGTAGAAGTAAGTCGAGTCAATTTATTGGCGATGCATAATACTGTAATAAGTAAAAAGTGCTGTGAATTTTATAAGACGAATCGTTTGATGAATTTAAGCCATGTACATCATAAACAAATATTGATGGAAATATATCCGAAGAATGCAACACACAAAATATGTTATGTTCAAGTGCCGAAAAAGATTGAATCGTCGACCGCGATACCTCGGCTACAAATTTCTGATCAGTGTACGTTTAGATCTTCTTTTTATACTTACAGTATGATAAAGAGCCCATCTGATTTTGAGATTGTCGGAAAGGAGATGGATAAAAGTGGATTTTCGATGAAAGTTGCCACAAACGTCGTTCACTGGCTAAAAGGTCACAGTTGCATGGCCGATTGTGGGAATCCAATATGGAATAAAAATACCATTAGTTTATTTCAAAATAAAAGATCACAATTTAGAACTTATTGTTCTGTTAAGCGCGAGTTACCAAAGAACTTATCTTCGACCGTTTTAGAAGTGGAAAAGATCAAATCTTTATTTCCCTCTCCAAAAAACACTTTACATAATTATTTTAAGTTGGTGAGTGATGAATTGAATAAACAAGATTTAATAGTCGAACCAAAGTATAAGTTTATTAAAAAGTCTCAAAATGTCTCTTCTTGGACTTGCACTTACAACTTGAAATGGCCCGAACTTAAAAAAATTTCCGATATTGGTGCTACGAAACAAGAAGCTTCTCACAAGGCTGCCCTTTTAGCTCTTGCTTGGTTAAAACAAATTAACAAAATAAATTCTGTGGGAACCCTCGAGATATACGATAAGAACGATTTTAATAGCATCACGCAACGTTCTCAATCCATTTTGACAATTAAAGATGACGTCAAGGAAAAGTTACAAAACATATCTGACATTTATCAGAACCAATTGGCTCATATGATGAATCCAAATTTGGATGAGAAGGGTTTGTCTGAAATAGAGGAACCCAAGGTTTTAGAAAGTGAATGGCCCGAGATTCAAAATATGGAGAGGAACTACAAGGGGTTAAATTTTTATTTGGCTCACGAACCGGTTAAGCTGCCCATTACGGAATTTAAGTGAGTATTATGAAAAACGTTACAATCGACAATGTAGAGCCTATAATATTAATTTTTAGGGAAAACATTATCGAGAAACTTTCTAATCAAGTTATAATTATAAAAGGTGAACCGGGCTGTGGGAAAAGCACTAGAGTGCCGCAGTATGTTCTAGAAACTTGGGCAAAGGAGGGAAATTTTAAAAAGCCTTGTAAAATTGTTATTACCCAACCGCGTCGAATTGCCGCTATTTCTTTAGCCGAAAGAATTGCCAATGAACGAGAAGAAAGGGTTAGTATAGAATATTTGATTTGTTTTAACTTGAATTGTAATAATATGATTACGTTTTTGTAGGTCGGAAGTACTGTTGGTTATCAAGTTCGGTTAAAATCGAATTTTAATAATAGAACTGGTCGCATTCTTTTTTGCACCACCGGCATTTTGTTGCGTCGATTACAATCGGATCCTAAATTATCCGATTGCACTCACGTTATTTTAGACGAAGCTCACGAACGTGACGTCAACACCGATCTTCTCATGAATTTGTTAAAAGAAGCATTAAATTTAAATAAAAATTTAAAATTATTAGTCATGAGTGCGACAATTGATGTTAAAATATTTCAAGATTATTTTGATGGGGCTCCCGTATTGCATATACCGGGTTTTACTTATCCCGTGGAAGAACATTTTCTAGGTTCGAATGAAAATTCTGGCTTGTCTAAAACACATGAAATGTGCACTAGTAATTATCCTGCGATAATTCACGAAGATGTGGCAAAAATGATTCAAAACATTCATAAAAATAAACCCGAAGGCGCGATTTTATGTTTCCTTTCAGGTTGGGACGATATTATTAAAGTTCGAAATTTAATAACAGAAAAATCGAATTTGTTGGTATTATGTTTACATTCAAGATTGGAAGTGAGTGATCAACAAAGAATTTTTGCCAAACCACCTCACGGCATACGCAAAGTGATTTTGTCGACTAATATTGCCGAAACTTCTATAACTATTGATGATGTTGTGTATGTAATTGATACTGGAATTCATAAGGAAGAAAGATTCAATAGTAAAATAGGTATAAATTTTTTAGTTTAGTAATAATAACAATAAATCTTTATCTACCTGTAGATTGTGAAGACAAATGAGTTCTCATGTTGGTCAATCGTGTTGCTCTCATTATGTAATACGAAAGTACGATACATACTTGCTTTCTTCTTTGGTAATTTCTTTTGGTGTTGTTTTCACGAATCAATTTTAAATAAAATATACTTTTCATCTTCTTAAATACTACAGTAGAAAGTTCTCGTAGTAGTGATGACTAGGGCTGGGAATTATATGCATAAAAAAATTGAAAATATGCACATATTTATGCTCGAATTTTCATAAAAATATGCAATAAAAAGCTAATATTTTGCACTTTTTTGATGCAAACAATTCTCTTAAAGTGATTTGAGATTTAGATGATTTAAATTTTTTGCAGTTACGTTTATGCAAACTTGTTGCTACGTGTTGCTTTATTTGATATTTTTTTCCGCAGCTAATCGAAAAGCAATAAGTTACAATTAAACTTTTACCTTCAGATCAAAAGTCTTAAATAAAAATGTACTAACAGTTTTACTGCAAACTCTACAAAACACGTTATTTCTGTTATCCGCAGTCAGTTATGGATACTCCTTTATCCAAAAAGTAAAATTCGAACATTCTTTAGGCATTTTTCAACAACTTTTTCACTCACTGTCTTATTTAATAAGGTTCAACCTGTAAGTAACTACCTAAGAATAATAAAATTACGTAAAATAATATCCACTCATGTTCAAAGACATTGAGTCAGATTCGTGCTACAACTAAGGTAGTTCGTAAATATGATACATTTTATTTACTTCGGTAATTTTCATGCATTTGTATATAGTAATTTTATGAGTTGCAATAAATATATGCAGAAATATGCTAATTTCACTAATATATGAACCAATCGTGAAGAATATGCAAAAAAAAATTTGACTCAAATTTCTCTAATTTATGTGTTTCGCAAAGATAACCAAAAATCGACGTTCTCATATCAATAAGTGAAAATATGCATTTGCATATAATCCCAGCCCTAGTGATGACAATTTATTGTAAATTTTAATTATTCTTACTTCAGCAATTCTTCGTATTCTATTTGAATATGTGCCAGGTGGAACTAGGTCATTTTGATTTCTGAGGTCTTTATTTAGTTTGAGGTTGTTTGAAGAATATTATTTTTTCAAGGAAGCAAAGATTTCTATTATTTTTTTCAAATCAACTGTTGTCACCGTTGTGTACAATAACTGAAATGTCTGCATAAAGAACTTGTTTAAAAACATAATTATTTATCATCAATCAGTGATTGAAGCTCCATATCATTGACATGCGTGCAAAACCTCTTAACTCGACTTTTACTGAAACTAAAAAATCTAACAAATTACTCGTTATAATATTATAAAGAAGGCACTATTACATTATTGACGATTACATACATTAAAACTTTTGTTAAAATGAAAAATAATATTTAGTACTTTTTATCCTAGGCGGTTTATTGACATTCCCGTAAAATGCTATTATTATGAGTTAGGAGGTTTTGTACGCATGTCGTCGATATATATAATTTTGTCCCCACTTATTACAAGTAGTTTCATCTTATTTCTCAAATTTACATAATTATTCTAATCATATGTTATCTTATTAATATTTTTCATTATTTAAGAGTTTTTATTAAATAGGTGCAATGTGTATCGATAATCGTTGGATATCGAAAGCAAGTGCCACACAGCGTAAAGGCAGGGCAGGTCGTTGCCAAGCAGGAGAATGTTATCATCTATATCCAAAGTCTAAACACTTAGAGATGGAGTCGTATTCGATGCCCGAAATTCTTCGAACGTCACTAACGAAGATTGTTTTGGACTCAAAAGTTTATAGTAACAACATGAAGGCCGTTGATTTTTTGGATAATTTAATTTGTCCACCTGACAAAAATGCAGTTACAAAGGCTATAGCCGAATTAAAGGAGCTGGAGATGTTGGATAATGAAGAAAATCTGACACCTTTAGGAAGGACCGTATCCGAATTTCAAATGGCACCAAAACTATCAAAAGCTATGATTAACTCGGTTATTTTCAAGTGTGTAACTCCCGTCGTCGATATTGCTACTATGTTTTCATCTGAAACTGCTATTTTTTCTAAAGACTTAATGGATAAAGAAAATGCCAGATCCGTCAAAAACAGCTATCATAATTCTAGCGATCATTTAGCTCTTATGTTCTTGTTAGAGGAATGGATAGCATTGATAGAAGAGCAAGATATCTACGAAGCCAAAAATTTTTGCAGCGACACCGGTTTAATCTCGCATAAAATGCACACTCTTAAAAGTATATTGATAATTTTATTAAGTTAGTATTGATATAATTTTAACGTTATATGCTTTTAGAATTACGCAATATTCATTTTGATTATCTTACCAAAGGTTTAAAACCAATATTACCAATTATTTCCGATAATTACTCCGATAATAACGAGTTAATTTTAGCGGTTTTATTGTCTGGCGTAGGTACGGTTTTGCAACATAGAAATTGGGATATCATCAAGGGCAGGCTTAAAAAGAGCAACGTATTTTTAACTAGGTAAGTTTTAATCCACCGTTGTTTTATTATCATAATAATAACTTTAAATCTCTAAATTGTTATTTTGGTCTTTTAGGCACAAACACAAAGCTACGATAACAACCGAAAGTGTTAATTGTAAAAAGAACAATTTTTCATCAAATGTTTTATTGCACATCAACGAAACCATTTCCAATCTCAGACATACAACTTTAGTGAGAGAAACGAGCGTTATATCACCTTTAGCTTATCTATTATTTAAAAATGGCGTTTTACAAATTGAAAAGGTAAAGTTGTAGGCCTTCAGGTGGTTAATGGCATATATCACATTTTTTAACTTATCATAAATAATTTTTTATTATAGCTACCCGAAGAATTGTTTTCTTCCAAAATTCCATCCAATAATCAAGTATTATTAAGTTTAGAAGAATCTAATTTAAAATTTGTATGTGATCACAGGTAATTTTTGTTCTTTTGAGAATAATGCATAACCACGAAAATAATTTTAAAATCGTTTATTTATTTTAGCCAAGCAATTACCATTAAAAATTGTAAGGAATCGTTAAGAGCATGTGTGCAATATTATGTGCATAAACTGACCACCGGTGGCCAATGCAATTCCAAGATAAACGAACATTGGCAAAACATTTTGGAAATGTTAAATTATAGTCTCACAAAATGAGGATGAAAGTATTGTAGAATTTATATAAAGAAAGATTAAAATATAATTATGTAGCCATTAATTGTTATGATTTTATAAATTTTATTCATTTCTTTTTATATTTCGATTGTTAATAATTTATTATAATCAGACTACATAAAATATTTTTACATCATTAAAATTATTTTAATTGTCAATTACTTTGTTTTTCTTTTGAAGTTTTAACGTAGTGACTTTTTACTTATGTTTTGCTAGATTTCCAAATGCATTAAGAGATATAAACTTACAAATTACATATTATTTAAATGTCATTTTACATTACACGATTCAAAAACAGGAAATTGTTGCGAGAAAAAGCGCGAGTAGTAGTATATTATAAACGATTACTTTTGAAATTGTGCAGGTTAACAAAGTTGTAAATTCAAAGATTGTTGTTATATTTGAGTAACCAGTTTCAAAAGTTGCCAAGTTCACTTTTTAAAAGTAATAAGGTAGCCATATCAATATGTTCATAATCGTCTTTACAAACTGTCTTTGAACCATTAAAAATGATCTACCAAATAATTTCTATAATGTAACATAAATGCAAGAACTGACAGCTTTTTGGGATTATTTAAGTTGAACTTACGATGTCAATAACAACTTTTGAATTAGGACTCTGCTCACTTATTCTGTGAGAGAAGATCACTGAAACCGTAGTCCCGACATATTTCGTTTAATAAAAATAATATTAGTTACTTTATTGGTTAATTATTTATATAACTACTAAATCTGTGGCTTGTCTTTTTTTTGTACATAAAAGATGGTGAAATCGCCATTTCAGCAAATTGCTCGATTATAAATTAATAAATGATAAAATGTAAGTTAAACGATGTATCATTTAGATTGAGAGTGATACCTTGTCATAAACACATCCAAAACTTTTGACACCAAACAATGGCAATAGTCGCCTTTCGCACAAAATAATAGAATTCTGGAGAAATAATTTCCGAGGACATTCCAGACAAGTGCAATTACAAAGATTTTGGGTAAATTGCAGTGATTTTAAACGAGTGTACACAAAATTACACCACAGATAAAGCGATGGATAAGAATGTATTGAATCGTGTGTTGGATGCGTTGGGTTGTTTCAAGAACGCTCGAAACTTCGTTTATCTTGGGTCGATGAAAGATTAAAAGATTGCAATTTGGATAACTTTTTGTAATAAAATAATTATACAGGATAACGTTGAAAAATATTTACAACGGTTAAAATGGTTATTAATATGTTTACTGAGATACAGCACTTTGTTTCATATGCACGACTTATTTTATCGAGTTTTCATTTTATACTGGTGTGTAACCGATGGTTTTTGTTTTTACCAAAACTTATCGATAAGATGAGACAGATGTTATTGCATTCCCGATTTCGTTCTCAAACAATGATGTGGCAATGCGCTTCTGTATTTCTGACAAAGAAGGGATCTACGGTATTCTTTATCAATTTGGATACCTATGTTAATATAAAATTGAAATATTTTTTATGTAAATTGTAAAATTTACTATGGAATCATGTTAATCCATTATCCATTAATCGAAACGTTGAAGTTATTAAAAATTTTGAAATATTTATAATATACATTCGGGATTCAGGATAAAACTTTTTGCGTTGAAATTGCCGATATCAGATGCCTTTAAAGATGGTGTGTTCGAACGCACAGACAAAATTAGAATTTCATAATTGGCAAAATATGACTTGGCATCAAGTCGTAAGACAACTAAAAAATATTTTTCATTTCATCAAGTTCGCTTGTTTACAAATGGGAGAGGGGTATTTAAATTAATATTAGAGATAGCGCAATGCTCTTAAGTTTTAAAAGTTAACTTTGTAATTCATCAAAGTGCAAACATTGATTTCGTCACGTTTAAATTTTGAAAATAAATTACATTAAAAAATTCTTAAATGCGATTGGTTAAAAAAGTTACCAAAGGTTGGTAACATCAAAAGTTACTATACTACACTGTCGTCTGTAATCCCGATTCTTTTAGTAGTTGGATACCATTTTTGTTAGAAGTGTAATTTTCTCATAAAAAGATCATGGCCGATCAAGTAAGTATTTTATGTTGATTTGTTGGTTTATAATGGATATATTTTATATAAAACTTTACTTTCGTTAATTTTTACTCGACGAATATTCGTTAAATTTAATTTGTAATACTAATTTCGCTAAAATTTTACACGTGTTGTGATCTATTGTAAATTGAGGTTAGATTACAAAATTGCGTAAATTTGCAGAATGAGAGATCATTCCAACGTCAACCTACGATTTTCTTAAATCAAAAGAAAGGTGCTGGCGTCAAGAGGCGCAAGTCTCTGCGTTATCACCGGGATGTGGGTCTTGGTTTCAAGACGCCACGCGAGGTTAGTACAATCTACTTATAGCATGCTAACGTGTTTTTTTTTTGCTTAGCAAAACGTCAAAGCCTTTCAAAAACAGCCCTACGTTAACCTCAACCGTAAAGGAAATTTAAAGAAGAAGCCGTTGCGTCGTCACCGTAATGTCGGTTTAGGGTTTAAAACTCCCCGTGAGGTTTGTTACTTTTACAGTTTTTAGTCAACACATCTATGCTGGTGAAATAAATCGAGCAACATTGGTGATGGGGTTTTCATTGCATGCTCTTTCATTTTTGATTGCTTCCAAAATTTATTTTTTAATTTGAGTTAAATTCCTAGGCCATGGAAGGTACTTACATCGATAAGAAGTGCCCATTTACCGGAAATGTTTCTATTCGTGGACGTATTCTTACCGGAGTGGTCAAGAAGATGAAAATGCAACGTACGATTGTTATTCGTCGTGATTATCTCCACTACATTCGCAAGTATAATAGATTTGAGAAGAGACACAGGAATATGCCTGTACATCTTTCTCCGTGCTTCAGGTATGCTCGTTTAATTAATTTATTAAATCGTGGTGTAATTATGTTTGATTATTATATAGGGATGTCGAACCTGGAGACATAGTGACAATTGGTGAATGTAGACCGCTTTCGAAAACCGTGAGATTCAACGTACTCAAGGTGACTAAGGCGTCTGGATCCAAAAAAAGTTTTAAGAAATTTTAAGTTGCTGTAACACATGATTTTCAATAAAAAAAATTTAAAAAAGTTAAATCTCGTTTTTTGAATTTTCCCAAATTTAACATTCCTGAATTGGTCAATTAAATTAAAATGGCACATTTGTCATGTTTTTACCCTAACATGGTCGGCATTTGAACTTGCAAAATTATTTGAGACTAATAAACAAAGAATTATAAAAAAACACTTTTTATTATGTAAACTCTGAGATATTATTTATTGTAACTGACGAGTTTTGAATTTACAAAAAAATATGTCTGCGATTATCTGAAATGTTTATTTATAAATGACTTTGTGCCCCTGAAGATGGTTTAATAAAATCAAAAATCGGTGGGAAAAAAGTAATTTTACTTAATGCAAGAAGATAAAAATTATAGATAATGATAAGCTTGGATCCTGACTCACGTAAAAAGTAAAATTATAATTATAACGAGTTTCGAAAATAAACTTTAGATTTATATTCACAGTAGTGCTACAATTTGGGGTGGGTATTTTGGCTAATCACATCATTTTACGGAGGGTTTCTATGACGGATTATCTTGATGGTTTGCCATTGCTGTCGAGGAAGGACAGTTAGAATAAAGTTCTTGCTCCACTAATGTTTGAACCGGGTATCTCGAGGCTGTAACCTTTGTATTATTAAAAAGTTAGTAGGTATTAGGGAAAAACTTCGAATGGACTATAAATATTAAAAAAAGCCCACCTTTTTCTCTAGATTTGCTATTATTTTTATTTAATTTTATTTTATTAATGGAAAAATCATTAAACAGCTTTCAGTTTCGGTTAATTATAGCCGGTAGTGTATGCCGTAGTAAACTCGCACGAGCCCTCTGTTAGTTAAATTTACTATTTTATTAAGAATCAACCCAGTACTAAATGTAATACTTTTTAAATAAAGTTATATATAACTTTGCAACCGACAAAAGGTTTTTTCGTTTTCCTATTTGACCGATCCAATCCGAAATACCTACCCGATAAGTTTTTTTAAAGAAATAAAAACAATTGCTATTAATTTATTTACAAACTATCAATTGAGTGGGAATAAGATAGTATGCATACCATATTACGGTAATATTACTCGAGCCAATTGTTAAATGAAATTTATAGTATTTTTATACTTCGTAACCGATGCAACCTTCTTAAGGGTCATCGCCGATTGAAATAAGAATTTTTGTTATCTCACAGAGACGTTTCTAGTGCCATCAGTTTAAATCTTAGAACTGCACTATCTAAATAGCTGAAAATTTCAATCCCAGCCGAAATTTCGTAGTATTACAAAAAAAACATAATCCATTCGATAAAAATATTTAATTTGTCTACAAGATATAAAATTTAGTAATATAAATTGTAAAACTTTGAAATATTATAAAATTGGCCAGGTAGAGGTTTCGGGTGGACTTCTGGATCTGCATCCAGTTGAAGCCGACTAAATCCCTCTAAATGATAATTTTTTTGTCAAAAGGATAAAATCTCCTAGCACTTTTTCAATTGAACTTTGGTGAACTTTAGTGAAATGGTGAAATTTAGTTTTATCGGTTTTAATATTTTAAATTTCTTAAGTTTTCGTTTGTGAAGTTTTTTGTATAAGATAAGAGCGCCCTTTGTTGCTTAACGAATTATAAAGTTATCGAAATTGGTGAAGTTAAGTTTCAAAGGTTATAAATAAGCCAAGTTTCTCGATACCGCGGGCTATAATTATTATTATTAGTAAAATAGTTACGAACATGTCGTTTGTAACTTCGATTATTGAAGAAACCTACATTTTACCAAAGAAGCCCTTGGGCAACATTATTTTGAATTCCCTAAGGGAAAGAAGTTTTAACGATGTCGTTCAAGTAGGTTACAAATTTTTTCATTACATCTACATAATATAATTTGTTTTGTAGGTGGACGCTACTACAGGAGAAGAGCTAACGTGCGGAAAACTTATAGAAGAGAGCATCAAGTTTTCGAAAATTTTGAAAAGCTTAGGCTTGCAAAGAGACGATGTGCTTACGATCGTCAACGAAAATGATGTAAAATTTTCTATATTTCTTTTGGGAGCTTTTTACAACGGAGTAATTGTGAATGCTTTAAATCCGGCGTACTTCGTAGGTTGGTAAATTTAATAATTATAAATAAATTACAGTTTGTAATAATTTTTAATTTAATTTTTGTTTTTCGTGCACTCATAATAATATAATGTAGGAGAACTTAAACACTGCTTAACGTTGGCAAAACCGAAATTAATAATTTGTTGTAAATCGGCGCTAGAAAATATTTTACAAATAACGCCAAATTTAGAATTCGTCAAAGAAGTTGTGACTGTCGGTTTAGACTGCGAGAAAGAGAACGGCGGCACAGCGTTGGAAGCCATCGAAAATCATTTTCGTAAAACAACGATAGTAGACGTGGAAAACTTTTCTCCCGATAATCTGGATTTCGTCGAGCAAGGTGCCGCAATATTAATATCTTCCGGAACTACCGGTTTACCTAAGGGCGTACTCCTTACTCATTCAAATTTAAGAGAGAGCATCGTATATTTCAGGCAAGTAAAGAAAAAGTGTTGGATAACAATTTATTATTTCGGCTCAAGTGTTGTGACAATTATTTTAGTAGCGAAAATTACTTCAATGTTGCCTCTACGACGACCATACAGGTGGTTCCGAATTTCCATATATTTGGTATGACGCTGCAACTGGCTTCGGTAGTTAGCGCCCTAAAAATTATACTGATGAAAAAGTTTACTCCCGATTTATTTTTAAGTTCGATTGAGAAATACGGAGTGGCGAAATTATTTGCAGTGCCGTCGCTTTTATTATTTTTAGTAAAAAGCCCAATGGTGACGCAATATAATTTATCGAGCGTTACCGATATTTTTGTCGGCGCTGCTCCCGTCAGCGAGAAAATTCAAAACGAAGCCAAACAACGGTACGCACAATACTATGCCATCGATAATCCAATAATTATTTTTTGCGCGTCTTCAGATTTCCCAACATATCGGTAAACGAATTTTATGGGGCCACAGAAATTAGTGGAGCTTGTACCGTACAAACAAAAAAATACAACAAACCCGGAAGCTCGGGTATTTTAATTTCCAAGACGATAGCCAAAGTAGCTAAGCTGAATAACATTAAAGAAAAATTAGGACCGTGCGAGTTAGGAGAATTGTGCTTCAAAGGTCCACAACTTATGAAAGAATATGTGGGCAATCCTATAGCAACCAAGGAAAGTTTCGACGACGATGGATTCTACCGTACGGGAGATTTGGGTTATTACGATAACGATAAGTTTTTTTATGTGGTCGATAGAATTAAAGAATTAATTAAATATAAGGGATTTCAGGTGGGCATAACTTTATTTTAAGACTTGCCACATTATAATACAAATAATTTTACGATTTCGTCAGGTATCTCCTGCCGAATTAGAAGCTCTTATATTATCGCATTCTGGAATAAAGGACTGTGGCGTAATTGGAATTCCCGATGAAAGATCTGGCGAATTGCCATTAGCGTTTATAGTTAAACAGCAAAATGTTAAAATTTCGGAAGACGAAATAATCAAATTCGTGGCAGGTAACGTATTTATTGAAAATAGCGAACATTTTATTATAATAGGTACACTCACATTATTTTACTTTCATTTTTAGATAGAATTTCAGTGCAAAAACGCCTACACGGCGGAGTTAGATTTATAGACGAAATTCCAAGAAATCCATCCGGGAAAATATTACGAAGGAAATTGATAGATATTTATAAAGTTTTCAGCGATAGTTAAATGGCTTAAATATTTAAGCTACAGAAAAATTAGTTTTATTATTCGTTTTTAAAATTTCAATTTTAATGGATTTATAACAAATTTATATAATTATGTATTTTAAATGTACACGGTGTAGTGTAAGAATTGGAAACTTACGGCGCTTTTGGTGGCATTCTCCGGGAGCAGGAGTAGGTATCGAAAGCGTTGTAAACTAGATACAGCATTGGGCAGCTGCTCAGTATGCTTATCGGGAAATCCGGCCCTGTTAATTATAATCACATTTAGTCCTAAGATAAATTTCTCAAATTCTGACACTTATAATAAAAATTATATAAAATAAATGGATATCTTTTATTGATGGAGATATCCGATTTAAAATTATTTGGGATAAAAAATTTCACAATTTGCAAATAAGTTTTAACTTTCCGAGGGCCAAGTACTACATATAAATTTATGGTGGTACAGTTTGTTTAAAAAATTCTACGAGAATAAAAATAGCAAATATTTAATTATTTGCATGAATTAATTTATTTAATAAACTTACACTTTGTAAATAAGGAGTTCATAAAGAGTAGGTACATTTAGCTTGAATAATAAAAATTATAATGGAATGCTTTCTTGTAGATGCATTCGTTCTAGTAAAAATACCAAATATGTTTGTTACTTAAAATTGAACAAATTTTTAACGGTAAAACATTCACGACTACATTCGATAATTACATATTTATTAGAATATATGGTAGTAAATTACCTATTTGATTTACAAACCAATTATTAGCGGTATTATTGTCTATTCGAGTGAATTTAGCATTAAAAGTTGTTTTAAAACTTTAGTTTGTGACGTTTCCCTAATTTCACCAGCTAAAAACATTTCGTCTACTACGGTATACACTTTATAAAAGTTGAAAACGAGATCCAATTCGCACACGTTGTGAAAGTATTCGTTTAAAACTTCAACAAAATTATGAATAGCTTCTAAATACGATAAGTTGTTATCGTTCACATCCACACATATACAGAAGTATAATCCGGCGTATCGACGATAGACGATTTTAAAGTTTCTGAACTAAAAGTTTAACATTAAAATACATTGTACAGTACACAATAATACTTAACTCGCCTCGACAAAATTTGTGTGTTTGGCGTCGCGTACGGTTACGACCGCATGAACCTCCTCGATGAGTTTTTGCTTTTCATCGTCGTCAAAATTCATGTACCATTTTGCTAGTCTAGTTTTTCCAGCACGATTTTGAATCAGGATAAAACGAATCTACAAATCAAGAATAACCTAAAACTTTCTTCGAATATACCAACATAACGGTCAAGCGTTGCTTTCAATATCAGTTTCCACGCAATTTAAAAACGGCCTTAAATTAATTTATTGCACTCGAGGAACACAATTTTACGTACCATTGTAGAGGAAATCCGTAATTCTTCTTGAGCGAAAATTTAATCGATACGCCCCCAATTAAGCTAACCTCAAAGCGAACCTCATAACCTAACAATTTCCTGTAATGTCTGGTAAATAAAAAAATTTATCGCATTTTCTTTATGAAAATTATTATTGTGCTGATTTTTAGGCAATCGTAAAATTCACTATGGCAAACACAGAAGCGACAAAACTAAACTTGGCGATAAGGGACGCGAAGTTTTGGAGCAAATTGACGAAAATAATGCAGTGATAAAAATGTTTCAAGACTATTCAACCCAACTCGATAACAAACACGACAGACACGAGAGGATATTTAAGGTCGGTCGTGATATCACCATCGAAAGCAAGCGAATTATATTTTTATTACATAGCGCCGCAACCGAACTGTTAGTGATATCTCGTTAGAGGATGTCCAATCGAATTTTATCGCATGTCTAATTTTTGTAGGGATACCAAGAGGGGCCAAATTTTAAGTGAAGCGAATATTCGCTTACAACAGCTCGTAGATAAAAATTTTAAAATCATAGCCATAGAGCTCCAGGGACAAGATCCTTATTTATTTTTGCGTGCATATACGGGGGGTTTGCAAGAATTCGTTGAAGCTGTCTTGTATCATCAATACCTGAAGTCTGGTTGTATCGAATCGTGTGACGATTTGAAAAAACGCTTTTCTTTTCGAGTGTCCACCGAAAGTGACGACTCGATCGAAATTTCTTTGGATGCACCTGGAAATAACATAGTTATGCCAATTCCCTTGCAAGATTTTTTTTTGGGTATGGCAGACTTTACGGGAGAACTGATGAAGCGTTGCATTAATAATTTAAGTTCCGGTAATCTCGGTGATTGTTTTAAAATTTGTGATTACGTTCGAGATATTTACACAAATTTTTTGAGTAAGTAAACTGATTTTTCTTTAATACAGTTTTATTATCGGGATCTTTTTAGGAGTTCATTGTTCGTTGTATAAGGAGTTGGGAAGAAAGATATACGTACTTAAGCAGAGCGTATTAAAAATGGAATATGTGTGTTACACCATTAAAGTACGGGGCAGCGAAGTACCGAAGCATATGTTAGCTGCCGTTATTAACAACGATAACAGTTCAGATGTCAACGACGACGACGAAGGCTTTTATTAGAAAACACGTTTTAATTTACTATTTGTATCATTTAAGAATATTGTCGTTTCACTTTTTATTTTAATAAATAGAGAATAATCATAATAATTTCTTTTCGATAGGTAAAAATGTCCTGCCGTTTTTAGCAAATTTAATTTATAAAAGTTCATCTACATTTTCGAATAACCCACATTTAATTTAATATTGTTAATAATAATTTGAGAAGGAAATTAAAGCATCGCCTTAATTCGGTTTGACGATCTCATTATTTTTTATATTAATCTTGTTAGTGGTATGCAACGGCAAATAATTAAATTTCATTTTAGGAAGAATTGCCATTACAAATCGTACTCTTTAAAATTATCCAACAATGCATAGTATACAGCAGCTGCGGTGTGCGTAATTAGTAAGTAAATCCAAACAGATAAATTGCCACAGGTGGGTCCAAAATTTTTGTGAATCCATGCCGTTAGGTTTCCAAAAGGAATTTCCATCATGGTTAACAAGAAAGCCTTACCGCCATATAAACGCATCGGTAATGTATTCTAAAAATATACTTTCACCTATTTTGATACTTTTTCGTTTGCACCGCTACTCGATACCAAATACTCATGAATTACTCCGGCCATTGCAACCGTAATTAACTGAGCTCGATTTGTGCTGTAACCGTTTTTAACGAGTGGAATAAAAACGTTACATTTTAGAGCATTATGCACTGGTAGATTCCATTTCCTCCAAAATATATTGAGATTTTCAGAATTCCACCAATCTTTGCCAAAAACACTGCTTTTCATGCCAGTCCAAGCAGCATAGGCTGGCAAAAATGTTTTGTAAGTATTTACAAAACTAAATAATATCCATCCAATATTTATTGGTAACTAGGAAATAATTCACGTCGACAAATTTTATATGTAAATGTAAATAGATTACCTACAATAAGTCTCAAAGCACACGCAAAAATACATGCCGAACTGTTTCTATTTTTTCTAAGTTCTTTTAGTTCCGGCAGTATAAATTGTAAGAAAACAAATGTAAACACGTAATAAACCAATAAAAGTTGAAATGCAAATTTAATGAAAGATCTCCAATCAGGTTTTGTTCTCTGCGGATAACTTAATTCGTATTCAATTGGAGGCGTAAATACAAAATAATCAATCAAATTTTTAACGGTGATGTTTGCAGGATACAGTTTACCTATTAAAATCGTTTTATTAATGATCGTTAAATTTCCTGTATTAATATACCTACCATTTTCGTTTAAATTATCTGCAATATGCTTCGATGATTTTCTATACCTACAATTTACAAAAGCATAAGACCACACTTTTGTCATGGTGTATACTACGTAGGTTAAAATAAGTCGAGAAATAACTGCAAAAAGAAGGGTAATTAAAGTTAAAGCGACACGAGTTGAGGTACGATTTACTTTAATTAAATGTAAACGAATTATTGCACGAGAAAATGTGTTGAAAATAAATTATAGTTTTGATTAATTTTAGAAAGTTTTGCTTGATCAATTATTTTCTAAGCAATAAGAAATAATTTATACTCATGAGGTGTTATTATAATTTTAATTACTTACATGGATTTATGTTATTTTTAATTGCAACAATTACGTAAGCCGTGCACACTAAAAATACATTAAAAGCATGTAATGTCATTCCCAATTTTTCACAGATTATTTTCTAAAAATATTGTTTTAAAAGAAGAAAAAATAAAATCTAACAATCATTTAAACTTACCTTGGATAATAACTTTTCTATTACATATATTAGCAAAATTTGCATCGAATAAACTAAAATATTAAATAGGGTATTTCAATTTTTAATACAAATACAAAAAAATGTATACGAGATAAAATAAATAGGAGGATGCGTAGAAAACGCATCTACCTATCTATTAGTGTCTACACCTACCTGCATATTACTTCATATTATATTACCAAATTTCTTTGGCTAAATTAAGTTGTCTCTTGACTAGTTAATTCTTTCACAATCGACTTAATTAAAAAATTGTTAACGAGGCCCGATTTTAATTTTCTTTTGCAGAATTAAGTAGGTAGTCGAGTATTTTAAAAATATTTGTTATACTTACATGATAACGTCAAACAAACTAGCCAGAAATGTTGTACAATCATATTATTAACGTAAAGTATTACCTCGATTGGGTTTTGAATAACACCATACCTGTACAATACGAAAAAGAGTTTACTTTTAGACCACCGCGGAGATTGAAAAAAGACTAAATTGACCCATTTAATCAGGTAAATATAAATTTAATCTCTTATGTTGGAAATAAAATTATAATAACTCACCTATTATAATTATCCACGGCGGAATAAATAATAAATAAAATTACCATTACAATTAACCAACCCCTTTTTCCGTGCGAATATCTACAAGTTGTGTATTAAATTTTACATTTTAATGACACAGCTTACCACCGACTCTTTCATTTGAATTTTTTTCGCCACTTCATTATTAGTTGATTCGATCATTTTGTACTATTTATTTTTTCTTCGAAGAATAAAATATTTATTTTTATAGTTAAAACTAAGTATTTCAAACTTTTATTTTTCAAGCAGCTGAACTATCTTTGCGTACCTACACAGAAAAGCTATTAAGCAGACAGAACATCTTTTAATACAGAATAAAAATAAATTGGTTTTTAAATAACACACTTAAATTTAAATATTATAGTAACTAATTAAGTTTATTACATCATAGGCATAGGTGCATTCTCATGTACTAGTGATAATAAATTATAATAATTATTACATATCAATAGTGTATTTATGATTAAAATATATAAATTTTTATTTTTAGCCCGTGCAATAATATTAATTGTAAGTTTTTAAAGAAATCTGAAGATGAGAAAATACCGTTGCCGAAAGCTTATGTTATGAAAAAAATTCATTTAAGCTGTATTTTTAAAAACTTACAATTATTAATTTATTATGTACCCGCAGATGATTCGATAAGTTAATGCTTTTTTAAACTATATACATACTACTGATTTCGTATTAAATTTCTCGCTCCTTTAAAGCACAAAATTAAATAGTAAGTACTTTGAATTAGGAGATTGAATATATGAGAATATTTTGATATTCTCGTGGGCAGAAGTTTTTGCTCGAGAAGAATAATTTCTAAAATAAACACTCTCCTGTTTTTTATAAAACAATTTGCCGTTTTATAATCATCGTCGAGTCCGACTCTGGAATGCTGACATCTCGGAGGACTTGAAATTTCATACATATTTTAATCTACCGCAATACCAGAGTAAAATTTACCGATGTCACTTTTTGTCGTTGGGTAGCTAATGACCGTCACATTGAAAAAATGAATTCATGATTTTCTTAAATTTATTCAATTAAAAAAGAGAAAAAAAATATTTATTCAAATAAAACATACGTGTTATTATCTTTTGTTTCCACAATCTTCTTACAAATATTTTAATGCTATTTTTATAGTTTCTATGTTGACCGATAGCAACGAAGATGGGAAAATTTAAAACTTCACCATTTTTTCTTTAATTGCGAATCTTCTCTAAACAGTAGTTGGTCCTATTAAAATAATTTGTAGTAAAATTTTATGGTCTACGTGTGTTCATTTTTGTTGATAAAAGATTTATAAAAATTTCTGTCTACTTGTCTTCCATCCTTCGTTTCTGGAAAGATGAAGGATAGATAGAAGGCGGAATGAAAAATTTCTTCTTTAAAACATATGTTTGTTTAATTTTAGTGCCTTTTCATCTTGCGCCAATCTGTTAGTTTCGGAACAAAGATTTTCCTCATAAGAATTAAATAGTCGCCATTCTATTATCTTTGAATATAAATTAACCGACCAATGAGAGATCCGCCGATATATATTTGTTCAGACCAAATCGAAGTATGTCGATTTATGTTAATAAATAATGTTCTTTGACTTTTCAGCTTAATTTATCACCCGCCGATGTTACATTACGAACGATATGATTATACCTCATGATAATATATTTTTTTAAACACTCACACCGTTAGACAAATGTCAAGCTAATTTTCAATTTTGACTTATCTTTCAAATTTCAAATGGAATAAAATTTTCAAACGAAAATCTTAGCTTGGCAAAAAAAATTATGAAACACGACAAACAATTAAATGACTATCGAAAAAGTGATCCAAAAGTGGAAGAAGAATCTCATTCGGATATAAAAAGAATTTCATTTAAATATCCCAAACAGGATCAAGCTTTAAGAACAATTTTGAAACCCGGCAAACAATTAAATGCCTATCAAAATGGTTATCCCGAGTTAGAAGAATCTCACTCCAATATAAAAATAATGTCATTTAAATATCCCAAACAGGATCAAGCTTTAATTATCAACGTAGTAGATAACGCAAGTATCAAGGATTACATTTTTGCAATAAGCAAATTGGTGAGTCCAAAAAATATAATTGCCGGTTCTCGTCTATCGCACAAACAAATTTGTGTATTTTTATCACAGAAATCTTTGGTCAACGAAATTTTAAATAGGCACATAACTGTAAAAATAAAAGGGCAATACTCTCAAATTTCAAGACTAGCGGCACCTTCAAAGAAAATAATTCTTTCAAATGTGAGTCCAACGATTCCTAACGAAGTGCTTTTAAAATCTCTGGAATTAAATAATGTAAAAGTTACCTCGCCTATATATTTAATAAAAGCCGGTTTCTCGGAAGAAAAATATTCTCACATAATCAGTTTCCGCCGTTACGTTTATGTGACTGGCAGAAATACGTTGCCGAAATGTGTTTTAGTCAACTATGATGGCGATACTCATCACATTCATCTCCATTTGGACGAATTAATAAGTTATAAGCGTCACGATAATAAAGACTATTCGAGAACAATAAGTAATCCAAAAACATCATCGGGAAATATAAAGGAAATTAATCAAAAGAAATCCGTTTCGCTACAATCTAAAGAATTAAATGTATCCGTAAGCGAGCAAGATATTTTCCCAACATCTGTATCGTCGGAGAATAGTTCCAGCAATACAAGTCTAACAACGGAAACGTCCGCAGCAGAGCAAGATAATAAATTGACCTTTGATGAATTGTTAAACCCCATTCAGAATGTCATAAATAAAAATTCGGAAGCATATAGTTTTAATTATGACCAATTTAAGAAATTGTTTTTAAAAATGGAAGAATCTGAAAATCCTCAAATAGTACTGGAAAACTTTTCGTATAATGTAAATTACATGGTTAACATTCTAAAAAGCTTTTATGATTTACTCACATTTGAAATAATTAAACGCAGGTTTCTTAAACTAATTGGCAAAATTAAACAACATGAAGAATTTTATGATAATTTGGCAAGCAGTTCTGAATCGGATCTCGACGAAAGTATTCATTAAAAAATAAAGTGTTTAAAAAAGGTACATTTAAGTTTGTTTATTGTTTACTCGATATTTGCTTATTTACTATATAGTAAGTAGTTTGGTCCAAGAGTGTACGGTTGGAATCCTGATCTAAAGGTCGTGAATTGAATCACATAAAGGATGAACATCAGATGATGTACCCAACAATAATAATAAGAATATAGTACATATTTCCAGTAGGCAATTAGGTTGGTCTATTTGTGAAAATTATTAACGAATTAAAGGAAACCGCAAAGAAAAAATAATATTTATTAATTGAAGAAATTCGATCTTGCTTTACTTATACAAATAGTCATCAGCACGTGATGTTACAAAATTTGAAACAACCTATCATCCCTCAGCTAAAAAATATTTTAGTCGCAATAAACGGACTAAAATTAAAATAAACCAAATAACAAATCCGCATTTAATGTGAATATTAGTTTAATCTTCAAGTAAGGTGGAAGGATTCCTAGTGTAAAATCAATGTAAAATTGTTAAGTGCAAAAAAAAACAGAGAAACAAAAATAATTCAAGTTTTTATATAAATATGCAGCTTAAATGAACATAAAAAAATATTATTAAATAATCTTGGAATATTTTCCAAGGACGATTTTGGACGTTTACCAACGTCGAAATCTTAATAAAAACATTATTATAAAACGTTTAATTGACTTATTTATTCCAAGATTATTTAATTATATTTCACAAGTTAAAAAATTAATTTATTAAAAAACTATTGCAGTTTGTTATAAAAAATTCGTTTTATTTTCAATTAAATCCGCATATTTTATGTATAAACTGAGCAATTGAAACCTAAACCACCCTAACAATAATTCCAGTTGTGCAATATTTAATTTTCTTTTCTAAAATTTAATTTAGTGTTGCTCGTCACGGAATGGCGTTTATTAATGGAGTTGTTTATAAATAAATATTTCTCAACATTATGCTCATTTTAAGAAAATTAATACAGGAAGATGCAACCGAACGTCATATCCCATTTGCAAATGTTTTTAGTCGGATAAATGGATACATGAAGAATTATAGCGACAGTAGTAATTCATATTTATTATTATGACTTAATAGTAATTAAATTAATGGTAAAACAAAAAGAATATATCGATAAATAAATACAAAATCTTTATTATTGAAAAACTGAAAGCATAAGAATAATTTACATTACAGTCCTTACTTTTTCATTTTCAATAGAATACAATTAAATAAGTTTTTGCATTATTGCTGCATTTAGTAAGCCAGCTTCGGCTAGAGTTTCAGAATCCTTCAAGTTTCTTGAAGGATACGTAGTGAGTAAGGAGAAGGGACGTGTTTCATATTGGGGTCTAGCTGTGGTAATATAAGAACGAACCTCACCTAAAGTATGTCCATGATTAAATTGTGCAATCAGTCTCGATCCATCGGCTAAACGAATTTGTATATTTGTAACGGGTTGAGCAGGATCTACTACTAAATTATTTCTAGCACGAGCTTCGTTTGCTACGCTGTCTTGTTCTTGTACTGCGGGAGCACCGACAGCTACCGGAGTGGGACTGCCTAATGTATGACCTAGTCCGGTAAATGCCTTTGTTAGCTTTTTATCGGTTCTTTTATCGTAAGTTTCGGTGCGATGATCTTCCATAGCCAAATGAACTTCGCTATTGTTTTCTCTCAACTCGCTTGGTATTTCTCCACGCAAAACAGTTTCTAAAAATTGTCTATTTGCAGGATTGCTATATTCACGTATTTCGCCATCGTTTAAACTAAACCCATCTCTCCATAACTTTAAAGTAACTTGTTCGGGTCTGGAAGGTTCTGCTGCTCCGGCAATAGTTTCACTATCGGTCGAAGTTTGTCCTAATCTGTAACCGGTACCCTTAAATGCTTTAGAAGTACTTGTCGTTGCTTCCAATATTTCCACGCCGTGCCTAAAATTATTTTTAATCTTTGTAACAAGAAAAAATAAAAAATTGTAATAAAACCTACTCTCGGACGGCTTTGAACATATTAGAAACGATGTCTTCCCTTCTGGGGCCTAAAACTTGTTGACCGCTATGTTCAGATCCGCCAGCATAAAATGCCTGACCCTCCTCTTCGTCCTCACTCGAACTATTATTTATTGTATGAATAGTAGCAAATTTAGAATTATTCTTTACTTTTGCTTTAGGTTTGGGTATCGTTGGTATCGACGAGGAAGCAGTAACTTCTTCGTCAGCGTTATTAGTGGGTATCGATTCTACTGAATCGTTAAGATCATTGTCCTCAAAAAAACTTCCAAGAGCAACCTAAATGTTCAAACATTTTTAATAAATTAAATAAATACTCGACTTGGGCTTGTAATAATAATAATTTATATTAACCTCCAATTGTCCCGCCGAAGATTCTAAATAGAAACGAGCCCTTTCTTCGTTTACTCCGGTAACAGCAATAAATTGCTTTACTAACTCTTGGTTATCTGCCATTATTAAATTTAAAACCAACAAGATCTTTTCAACAAAAATTCGACTAGTCACAACAAATGTCAATTTAGGAACAACTGTCAAACCACTACTCGATGAATTTGAACAACCAACCTAGAATAGAATTGACTTATACGCAGTGGTGTGCCGAGTATCTTTTATCGACAGGCTTCTAATTTTAAAATACCGACTCCTAACTTCCAAGTCCGAGTTAAAAGGAAGATATCGAGAAGCTGGAGCACCGGACGTTTGCTACACTGCAACAGTTACGTTAATATTGTATAATAGTAGTCTTATTTTATAAATTAGGTTCTTCATACGAAATTGTTTTTAATTTTAAAGTGCAATTAGTGAAGCTTAAGATTTTCCCTTAAAATCTTCTCTTTTCCATGCAAAATTATTAAGTCTTGTAAAATATATAATAAATAATAGAAAGTTAACGCTTTCGTCTATACATTTACACAATTCGGCGTAGAATCGCTCTCAATATTAGCGTTAAAGTTCGAAATCATAAGCTTTTTCGAAGGTTTCTTATTGATTTTTACGAGAAAATTCGAATGGCGCTTGCAGATTTCAGGTAGGTATGATATTTAACATTTTAGGTGGGTTTAAAGTAAGAAAGTCGATTTTCGCTTGCTCTCTGCTGTTTTCGCATTTTTTCACCGTTTTACAGGCTTACGCCAGGCCCTGGTGTGTTGAATCCCCACCTTAAGTGAATTTATTTCGAAAGTCGCGACATCTGGCGGTTAACTATTATAAAATTAAATTTTTGCAAAATTTAGTCTTTAAAGTAGAATTTTAGTTCCAAAATGAATATAAAATTCATAATTAGGCCCGTATTACGGAGTTATTACGTAATTTGTAATAATAATTACATAAATTGCACCAAGATTATAACGTCAACAAGCATAACCTCTAAATTTTATAGTACAAGAAGTGACGAGAATAAAACTAAAGTGAAAATTACACAAGTATATAGACGTTTTTTCAGTAGCAATAGCGATCCTCCGATACAAAAATTACCACCTCTGATGAATTTTCCTGAAATTGTATGGCCTTCGGTATTAAAATCAATTCGTGTATTTGTTTACACAACTTTTATCATTAGGCCCTATATGGATAGAGATTTTAATATACCAGATTTTGTTAGCGGTTCTAAGAAAGCGGTCGAGGTATTGGTCTAGTTTATGATTTTTAAATGACACCCTTTTTAGTGTTTGCTTTTTAGGTGGTTTCTAATAAGCTTTCGGAAGGCGATATGAAATCCTTGGATGGTTTAGTCACTCCCGACATTTTGCCTAATTTATACAAGTCCGTTTCTCTAATGTCTTTAAGTCAAAGGGAAGAACTAGCGATTAATGTTGAAGATATTTATTTTTCTTTTCCATATCAGGTAGGATAATCATTTAGTAGTCAATTGCAACAATTCGGGTGGAGCACCGTGGAACTTTTATTTTGCAAAAATTATTCTGACAAATGCCGGCACTAAAGCGAACTTTACTATTGTGGTTTCTTTTAGAAACGCAAAAATCACACGAAATTTTAAATCGTATCGTTACGGCAATTTACGCCATCTATAGTTAATAAGTCACAAAATGCCAATTTGACGTAAAGTGTAATAAGTCGATTGTATTCCATCTCGTTTAACTTACATGCAAAAATATTTTGTGCGTTGACAGTTACGATTGAATTTGATTTTAAGGTTGGCGTAATCTTCGACGAGGAAAGTAAGACAAATAATAAGAAATATGTGGAGATTACTATGGTGTATCACATCATGCGTGGCTTGGCTGCGATGCGATCAAGAGGTGAACAGCCCCCAATTAATTTAGGAAGGATGCCCGAATATCAAGGGCGTCTTTCCGTTTGTAATTATAGGTTTATTAGAGAATTCACAAAGGGTGTCGAAAGTGATTGGACCGTTAATCTATTAAACCATTTCAAACCCGTCGATTATGAAGAATAATATGGGCGTTAGTATTTTTATCAAATAAAAATTTCTTTTAAATAATTATTATCATAAGATGTAATAAATCATTTTTGTTTGTATTTAAAATATTTTGCTCTTGTGTCTTGAAAATAAAATTTTCTCAATTGTTATTTTATTGGAGAATAATAGTTTATTTTTACATTAATCATGTCGCGGTCGGTAAAAATATAAAATTGCATCGTTGTGGGGCAAGCTAAAAAAAGAAATAATGCATATTACGTCGAATGATTTTGATCGGCGAAGAAATTTAATTTTAAATCTTTGCAAATTGTTACAGTTGTATTGTTTATTTTAAATTCTATCAGAAATTGATTCTCATTTATTCTTTGCAAATTTGGAAATTGCAAAATGGTTTGATTGTTTTCAGTTTTTTTGATCGGTAAACTTGCTAACATAAAACTTGGTAACAATCGACATTCAAAAAGATTTTTCGTTATATTGACTTGTATGAAATTATTAAAAACTTGTTTAAACATTTGCAATCTTATTGTGGTATCGTTAATCACGATTACTTCATCTTTTATGTTTAACTTTTCAAAGTGTTGTTGTTTTGGCACGTTTTGTTTGTCTAAAATGAAAAAATTAACCCAAGAATTTATTGGTAATGCAATAAAATTACCCAAAATTTGACAACTCAAATAAAAAGCTTGTGCAGTATTGTACGACACGCTGGGCATTTGTTGAGGACAAATTTTGCTGATTTCTAAAAATGTTTACCGTTAAAGAAAATTAAAAACGAAACGAAAATACTCACCCGCATTAACTTGGGACAAAATTGTTAAAATCGGAACGTCGTCTATTAAACGTTTCTTTAAAGCGTCGACATAAATTCCATTTGCAGATCCCTGCACATCGTAAGCCGGCAAATGACTCGTAGTGGAGTAAGCTCTTATTAAATTTCTATTCGATCGAAACTCGTGAGGTGCAAATGTTTCACTATAAATTGACGAGTTTTCCAACCTGAATATTCAATACAATTTTTATGAGTAAACTAATTATTAGGTAAAGATTAAAGCGCCCACCTTTCTGGCATCCTCAAACACATATCCAATAATATTATAAATAAAAGAGGTCTTTTATTCAGAACTTGATTTAAAATTAACGATTCCGGAATGGCGTCGCTCATTTTTAAACTGTCCCAAATAGGGCAATTGATGGGTAATAAAAATTTATCTCCCATTTCGAAGCCGTGTCCGGCATAATAGAAAAAAACGATCGTATTTTCATCCACCACGTCGGAAAAAAATTGTAGTGCCATTTTAATTTCTTTTAAATTTAAGTTGTGAAAACATAACGTACGAAAATTTAATGCCTTCAGAATTAACGCAATAGTGCTGACGTCGTTGGAAGGATTTTGCAAGGGTTGTATGTTTTCGTATTCGTCATTGCTTATTAAAAGAGCTACCTTGTCGGAAACTGGTCCCGTGTAGACGTTGCTTATCGTTTCGGAATAAATAAAAACTTTCGTTTCTACAATGGTCTCATTAATTTGGTTTTTTATTTGACATTTGTATTCTCCACCGTTTTCTCTTGTGGCGTTATTAATCTGCAAACAAAGAAGAAGAACGAGAAACGCTTTAAAAATTGCAAAGCTTTTGTTAGTTGGTGTCGTGAAAATATTTTTAATTTCAATAAAATACTAACAATCAACAAATGTCTAGTTTCGTTTTCTAATAGCTGATTTTTCCAATACCACTGGTAGTGGGGTTCCGGATAACCGACAGCTCTAATTTCTAATACGATGGGCGAACCTTCACAAAAGGAAACGGATTTGTCTAGGTTTTTTACAATCGTACAAGGCTCCATTTTCATGCTAACTTGAACAATTTCAGAAACAAGTTGGTTTTCATTTTGAGATGCCAAACAAAAATATTTTCCTTCCATTTGTGGTCTAAAATTGTTTTGATTACTTTGAGAAGACACGAGCAACACCTACGTACACAAAGTTATCGTAGCGCAAAGTGCAAGAATTTTCATCTTGCAGGGCTTGGTCTTCCATGTTTTGTTCCTTTTTGTACCATCGAAATTTGGGTCGAGGAATTCCGGTAACATCAAATGTAAGCTTTAAAGTTGCTCCTCTAGCTAACGTTAATGTATGTTGGTCGTTTGATAATATGCTGGTAGGCTGGGAAACGATTTTCATTGGCTCTGAAAACTTTCTTCATTATTTATTTAGTTTTTTAAATAGAAAGTTTATTATTTGAAATTAAAAAGAAACAAAATCGAAAACTCTTATCGTTAAATTTCTGCCATCGAAGTGCAGTGTAGAATAATCGCTCGAATGATTGTCAATAGAAGCATTTTTATCGATGAAGCTCCAAACAGAGAAAAGCTGTCAGATTTAAAGTTGGATACCGTTAGCATTTTCAAATTCGTGAGATAAGACAAACCTGGTTGAGAAATCACGTCGAGCGCAGAATACAGCTCGCAACTGTTTAAAACGCATCTCAAAAGTTTTATTTTCCACGCTCTTGTTATGAGAATATTTAGCAATTTTTCTGCGGGGCAAGGCGAAGTACTTGCCGATATATCGCTTATCTCACTGGCGCTGATAAGAAAAACAATGTATAAGTTAAAAAAATGAACGAGGAAATTTATACGTCGCTATTAATTACGTACCTAAAATTGGAAATCTTCGCAACTTTCATCCAACCGTTGTCGTTATTTAAAATACGAACCAAATCGGAGAGTTTTCTTAGTTCCAAATCTTTGATTAAAAGTTCTGCTTGCATTTTAAAGAGAAGAGAAAATGCGAGGAGTAGAGTACTACCTAAGTTAGTGTAGCGCGGTGAAAATGACGCGACAACGAAACGGCGCGCGTTCGAATCGTAGTTTCTCGCGCGGAATATCTATGTAGGTACACGAGGACTCGCAAAAAATTGACCAACTAAATTTTATCGACAAAAACTTTCCTCATAACCGTCCGTTGATGAAGTTAAAATTGTCAAAATTATTTCTGCCCGTGTAGTATATTATTTGAGCCAAATAATAATAGATACTATTTTTCGCTCGACTCAAAATAGTGGAACAAGTGACACTCGAACCGCAAAGATGGACGACAAAAAACCGCCAAAGGCCGATACCGATTACCATACAATCAGTCAGGTATATAAAAATGGTTTTAACTTTTTAAGGCCGAATGAATTTTAAAAGTTTAAGCCTCGAGGACCGCGATCCCTCTCCCCGCGAGCACGTCACTGGCCCGGCCAAGATTTGCGTGCGTCGTCGATTATCGCTGATGGCGATGCTCCCGCACGCTCTCGTCCAATTTTACGATAATTTCGGATAATAATTATTAACATTCGGGATGGAAGGAAGGCCAATAAAGCTTTTTTGACAAATAAAGCGCCAAGAGTGGGAAACATTGCGAGCAAAGATATCGACTGAACGCGACCCTGAAACGGCGCGTTTAGTCGTGGTTTCTCGCGCAGTGCAGTGTACGAGTGTAGTGAATACATCATGGCGAATCCGAGAAAATTTAGTGAAAAAATAGCCCTACATACTCATCGACAAGCCGAAGAAACTGCCCGATTTGAACAAATCATGAAAGAAGTTTCGGACGCTACGGCTAGGGTACGTAGGACCACATGTGCCCCCTCGATATTATCAAATTGATACTCAGATGACGACGTAAACAACATTTAGCTTCTGTTGCAATCGTTTGATCGTGCATACAATTAGAGATAAACATTTGCGAGTAAATAAAAATTTACAAGTTCGCTCGATTTCATCTTTTCCCAAATTTTCTATTAATAGGAAACGACCTGTTGACCAATTTTACATCCATTTATTGCAATCAATAATTCTGTTTTATATTTTTGACAGAACAAAACAAGCAACAACAATAATAATACCCTACAATGCGATTTGCAATAATATTCTCTTTTGCGCGTCCTTTTATTTTTTTCACTTATTCTTGCCGATTCTTTTTCGGTCTTGCAACAACAAACCCGCGGTTCTACTTTCAGTTTTTTCTTTTTTTATAACAACAACAATAATAATAATAAGTCGAGACGTAGAAAATTTTGAAATTACGCGAGCTCGCGAGGTAAGCCATAAAACACAAATTGTTTGGCCAAATCTTTTTGTCTATTGAAACGTACAATTTGTAAATAAATGCAATGTTAACTGTGTGGGGCCGAATTTTAGGTTCAACCTGATCGGGGTTCTGGCAAAAACGCATTACGAGTAAACACCAGTCAAGGTTTGGGCTCATTTAGAGGGGGCTCACTGCCTAATGTGTCTGCGGGGGCCCCTGCAGCCAAGACTTCAACACAAAATGCCGATCCTAAGGTGATGGTCTAGGAGTTTTAGACATTTTTACCTACAAGAAAATTTATAAGACTCGCGACCTTTTCGCACTTGCATCTTGAGATCGAGGCGAACGTTTCGATCCAAAGTATGACGATAGTCGATCGACTATAATAAAGAGGAGTAAAAATATTTATGCTTGTGCTTCGGTATTGAAATAAAATAATTTTGTATCGAGACGAAAAGTATTAAGTACTTTTAAGCTTTCTCGATTGCAAAAGTGCTTACTCCTTATTAGATGCTTTGTACTCGGATATCTTAAAACGCAAGTGGGAGAGTTCCTCTAGGAATATTTCCAAATTTACACTTGTGCGAATTTTTCTACACGTTTTACATATTTTGATTGTCTAAAATTCCTGGTCCGATTAATATATTTATAAACATTTTTCCAATTAGTGGCATTTTTGCTTGCTCCTTTTATTTGCAAAAATCTTCTAGTAAATGTGCACGGCATGTTTGTTCAAAAAAATTACATTGACCTCGTAGTTGTTCTTTATAGTTTATAAAGATAAAATGTTGCTTAATTTTATTACTAAAAAGTCATAAAACGAACATATTTCACTTCAATTTTTAAGCTACCGTTTTAAATTAATTTTCTTTGCTCGTCTAATTGCGAAAACTTTGGCCGACAGCTGATGAAATGAAAGCTTTGACAGTTTTTCTCTCAATATTAACTTAACAATTTGAAAACTAATGCGATTCAACGTTATCACACTAGTTTTTACCTCTACAATATACCGAACATTGTAACTGCATCCCGTAATGCGAGTAGACTGTAGATTCACTAAAATTACGATTCTCCTCTACTATTCAATCGCAAAGGAGAAATTTTAGTTCGAATGTAATGTTTCTTTGGCATACGGGGTTCTCTTCTTCCGGAATCGCCAAGTATTGTTAAATTTATACATTTTTTAATTTTAATTTAGGTGAAAGCCTGAAACTGAATTAGGGAAATTCAGTGAGAACTCTGTTTTGATATTCAAAGAGCTAAATCGAAAAGCATTGTTCAATTATCGTAAATGTGGGAATGAGTTTTGCTATTTTCTGATGATTATTACATAATAATAATTAAAGTAATATTATTTAAAAATGTAAAGCCCTTCTTAATTGGAACAGTTTTTTGGTAGGTACATGTTTTGTGGAGAGATTTTTTTCTTTTTTATTATAATATAAAATAATAATAAACAGGAAGATAATTTTTTGCAAATTCGATAATGACGTAACACAGTTAGATTTTGAGAAGCAGCTATTCTGATTTAGGATGTAAATTATACCGGTAGTTAATGAAAAAACTGGTTTAGAATAATAATTACCATTATAATCGCTGGTTGGTTAATAATTTAAAATTATATTCTTACACCAGCAGTTTGTGAACCAATATAAAAAGTTGTTTAGGTGATTTGAGACTTCGTCATATTAAAATAATAAACCTTGGTTTTCAAATAAAACTTACACATTCTAGGATGTTTTTTCAAATGCTCTGTAATACAAATATAAACTTATAAAATGTCACCCATGCTTCCTCAACATTAGGTACACAGAGTTGTTAAAATATATTATTTGAAATGTCATTTTTATTTTTTTGCTATTGTACATTAAAATACGGCTACATTATTATTTATTAGATAGATCAAGCTTTAATATAAAATCCTGCTTGTGTGGTTTTATTTATCGGCATTAAAAAAAAAAATGAAAATTTCTCGCTTGTCGAGATAAATACATATAAATTTCCCGCACTTGAGATAGGAAATTTCAATTTTCTGGTACTTTTAATAAAATTACTTCAATTTGGAAAATTCACACAAAAAATGTTAAGAGTAGGCTACAAAACTTATCTTTTAATTTTAAATAAAAGCTTTCGATTGTAAATGTGTGAACCTTTGTTTATACAATTAGCTAGCATTTCCCTCTTCTCAAACCCTCGATATTTAATTCGTTAATTAAGACAAATAATAATTGTTAAATTAATTATCGCATTGTTTATGATGAATTATTTTACATAATTTTGCATAAATTGAAATATACAATATTTAAATGTAGATTAGTAGGTGCGATATTTTTGTTAATGCAACACTATTAATGGTAGAATATGGTTTAAATTTCGATGATTCGATTGGTAGATCCTGCGATCGATTTGATCTCCGACTACGATTATGTTCGTACTTGGAGTTGTAAATGTTCCAACTAAAATTTCTCACGAAACTTACGGTAGTAGTAATCGCAATTGAATTGGGTTTTGCTTCCTCACCGTCTTGCCTGTTGCCTGTTTAATTTAATTTCTAGTTCTAAAAAAGATCGAGTAGATTTTTAACAATAACAAATTTCTTATATTGTTCTGCTCGAATTTGTAGGCGTTGATATTTTGTTTGCAATTTAATAGTTGCACTTCAATGCTTTGTGGTGTGATTCATCGGAATTAAATTTTATTATTTTGTAGGTTGTAGTTGTTTGTTTTTTGTAAGTATTTGTAGTTTGTTTTCTAATTTATTGTATGTTCCGCTATTTTAATTTGACTATTTTATATTACTATACGTACTATGTAGTTCTACTGTTGTTAAAACTGGACAAAAAAAAGAGTATATGTGATCTCGAGCTTATCGTTGTAAACGGTGTGAAAATCTGTAATTTGTTTGTTAAATTAAAATTATTTTTTCAGCCCGAAGATGGTATGCAAGCAAAAATTCAATATAGAGAATGTAGACCACGTCCACAAGAAGGCCCCATGAGAAGACCACCTAATAGAAAGCACGATACGTCGCCATATTCGACTAGCTCGTATTTAAGCCCTCCATCCGATACGGGTTGGCGACGTACAAATAGCGATTCGGCCTTGCACCAAAGTGCCATGCAGGTAAATTATTATTATACATTGAATTTATTTTTAGCGGGGGCAATAACTTGACTTGTTTTTCTTTTCGTTTGCCAGGGAGGAATGTGTGGCGATAAAAGAAACGAAAATTCAAATAGTCGATGGATGTTACAAGCATTAAACGGTCCCGAACAACACGAAAATAGACCTAGGTCGTGCGAAGTTCCTAGGGTACCTGGAATTCAGTAGGAAAATTTTTTAGTTTAAGCGATGGCAAGTATGATACAATATTACTTTTTTCAGTATTTACCCTTCCGTTCACGAACCAGGAACGATTCAAATACCAATAGGAAATAATACGGGCTCGTTGCCAGATCTTACAAGTGTTCACTTTCCATCGCCCATTCATATACCTCTCGACCAAGAGCTGGATCAAGGCAGTTCTCCGTACAGTTCCGTAAGCAATAACGTTCTTTAAAAGCTTGTGGATATTGTTTCTTATTACCATTTTGAATTGTTTCTCAGAGTCCTGCAAACACAAGTCCATCTACTTTATCACCAACTAGTGTTCCTCAAGGAAATCGGCATCAAGAACGTTTTGCATTTTCGGGTCCTCCCATCTCTCAACATCAAGTAAGTAGTTAAAGATTATTATAATTGTAGCATGAATTTTTGAAATACAATTTTTTAGCCTTTTTATTTTATTTTTCTTTTATTTTGCATGTTTTTTGGTGTTGTTTCAGAACCATTTATCTGTTCCAGTTAACTCTAACTACCTTCATCTCAATAAGGTACATTTTATTTTTTTCATAATTATTAGAATCCAAGTTTATTATTTGCTTAATTTTACCTTTGTAATTAAATTGCTAAGCTTGGATTTAACGATTTATGTTTAATATTTCTTTTTTGTACGCAGGGCGTAACGGTAGAAAATAACTTGATACGAAGCGATTATACATCATTTTTAGACAAGACAAATTATACATCACTTAGCCGCACAGGGCCAATATATCAACAACAAATACCTCCACAGTCGCCATCACCTACAGTAAGTTTGCCACATACGTACACACAAACATTTGTTTTAATTCCTAACAAATTTCGTTTTAGTTACAACAACCCACAAATTACAGAAGTCCTCGTCCAAGTCCTCAATCGTCACCAGGTTTAGGACATCACTCGGCTCCTTGCAGTCCCGGCGCTCCTAGTCCGCTATCAAACGATTATCACCTACTAAGTCAACACCAAGCAAATCAATTGCAACACGATTTTGCACAATTTTCTATGGTAAATAATTCTTTTGTTTTGTCTTGCACTTTCATTCTCATATTATTTGTGTTATTTATCGCTAACAGGGTGTGGTAAGTATGACATAGTTCCATCAAGTGTGACCTAAATCTTATTCAAAACCTACTTCGTGGACCATTTTATTTTAATTAAACGGCAATTCTGGTCGGTCTAAAAATGTATGCCTTTAGGTTTTGGATGGGCTATCATTATTACTAACATTTTTAAAAATTAACTTTTAACAAAAAAAAGAATAAAATTAATGAGCGCTCGCTCATGTTCACTCCAAAACAATAGTGACTAACACAAAGTAAGTCGAAAGATTTGGTTGTGCTGTTTAATCGAAACTTTAAGATGCTTTATGATAATAGAAAAATGTTCAAATTCGTCATGTCAGTTTCGAGTTACATTTGTGATTTTTGGTAGGATTGGGCGCAACTGGTTGCTAGCCTTGTCGAGTCAGGTTGCACGTGGACTGCTCAAGTGCAGGTGACTAACAATAACTTATTTTCGAAAATCAGTTCATTATTTCTAGTTTACTAAAATGCTTTTATGGCTTTTGCATCCAATTAAGTTGTCTACATTTTCTCTCTCGCAAGTCCTAGATTAATTTACAATTTATTCTAAAAGTATGGTTTAATTTTATGATTGATTTGAGATTTTATTATTTTAGTGAAAGACTCTTGTACTCGGTAATATGTGTAAAATTCGTGTAAGGTGGCCATAATTTTTAATTGCAGTAATCGTTGGAACACCCCAGAATTACAAGACTCTTTGTACGTTCAAGTATAATTTTATTTTTTAATGATTTTGTCAACTTGTATGTTTTACTATCCTTTTTAAATTGTTTCATTAAACAGCTCAACTTTTTGTATGTTTTTTGTTACAATTTTTTTTGTTGAGAAATTTGTGTTTTTCTTTTCGTTTCGAGTATGCGGAATGCATGTCTTTTCTATTTTTAACATTATAATAATTTTATTACTGTAAATTGGAAAATGGGATTTTACAGCGATTTATTTTTTAAGGTGGATCAGCCTCTAAGTCCCGTAAATAATGTCTCTTATGTCGATCAAAGTGGAAGTATTCATCTTTCTCAAACACAATCTCAAACATTACAAGACATTTCCATTGTGGGTAATACCGAAATATCTGGAGATGGAGGTTACTACAGCACTTCGCCATCTCAATTGGTTTATCCCACGGCTCCCACGAGTTTACACACGACACCAAATACTCCAACAAGTATACCCGATATTATACTAACAGGTGAGAGCAGTTGTTTCGCCGAATATATGTCGAGTGACAATTTATTGTGGCTTTGTTTCAGATTTTTCAACCGCTGACGATATTACAAGGCAAGAATTGACATTTTCGAAGCAATTGGAGGCCGAATTACTGTCGGAAGAAAGTTTGAGAGAGGGTTTAGGTCCAATCGATTTCGATGGCTTACAAATGCTATCCGATCCCACCATGAATTTAATATCCGATGGCGTGGAAGATAATTTCCGACTCGATCGCTCGTAACATTGGTAAGTTTGTTTATGTCTCAATTGCGACCATAGCTTGTAATAATAAGGGATATTACAGAAAGTGTGACATAGATTGTGTTTTGGAACATTTAAGTGTGTGACTTGTAGACTTAGAGACTTCCTAAAGTGTGGCCAATTTAGTGACTAATTTGTTATAATTGACTCGGTGATGTTTTTATTTTCCCAAGCAATGATTTTGTGTACCTGGTCTTTTTTTTTTAAATTTTATTTAATTTGTTGCATTTCGTCACCAATTTACGAAGTTGATAAATTAGAAAGACTGATTCAGCACTTTGTGTGACCCAAGCGAATAAATCGAATACCAACTTAGTTTTTGGCTTGTACCTTTTTGAAAGGAACGCTTGATTAAAAATTTTTATACAGATTTATTTATAAATTTCTATGTTAATGCAAAAGAAGACATTAGGAGGCGACTTAGTTAGTTAAGGTTTTTTGTAGTGGTGTTTGTACAAATGATTTTTAAATGTTAGGGAATTGTACATAGACGGTTTTACATTTTTGACTGTAATTCAATATAAAAACAACTTGCCATTTTTATTATCTTCAGCTATAGTATCTATTGTTGTAAATATTCTTTGCGTCTGTCGTTGTTATTTTTTGTTTTAGAATCAAAGAATGGAATGTTCAAGTTTTAAAATTATGTAAGGGTGTTATTGTAACGAATTACTTTCATTACTTTTTATTATTTTATATATTATTATGATAATAATTATTATTATTAATTGGTATGTTTACTTATTATTGCAAGTTTGCAAATTTTAGCGTTAAGTTTTAAAAACCGTTTTAACATGTACATAGACATTTTTAAAATAATTATTTATCAGATTTTTATTAATGCATAGATAATAATAAAAGATTGTTTGAAATAATTTAAATACAAATTCATACTTTGCAATTTGTTTTTTTATAGCAAAGACATTTCTAAGTGCTCGAGGTATGTATCTATTAAATTTTAGACAACCTCGACATTTAAAAGCAATTGCGTGGTATGGCTTTGATTTTAAAATTTTTTGTTAACAGAAAAAGTTTAATGTTATGTGCAATATTTTATTTTCGAATCTAAATTTTAAACCACACCTTATGTGATTATAGAATTGTAAGTCATTTCTTGAAAGTTATTTTAGTCGGGTCATGTGATATAAAAATGTAATGCTAGTTTCGGTCGAGTGCAGGGTGCTTCCGATTTATTGATTTCGGAAAGCTTTGTTAAGTATTCGGATTTTGAAAAGTGATATTAGATTTGATCCTAAATGCCTCGCCACAAATTTTTCTACCCATCAGATTATTGTTCGGGCACCCTGTAATTCTAGAACAGTTGCAAGGTATTGGATGATAATTTTAAATTATTTTTCTAGTGGAAAACATAAAATGTGCAATATTTTAATGAAATTTTAAAAGATAGATAGATAGATATCTACCTACCCCAATTTAACGCGAATGTCAGGCACAAAATATACACATTGCACAAAAATACTATTGTCTCAGTGGAAAGAGGATCAAATTGAAATTGGTACATAAAATTAAATAAAACGCACAACCAAGAGAATTTGTTTCAAATTTTGAAACATAACGAAACCTGTTTTTTTATAAGATTATTTTGCTCAAAAAAGTTAAGTGATAAGTAAGACATTTAAATATTTGCTGTATTTTTATTGTTTAACGGCTCTCTCTCTCTCTATCTCACATTCTCACTTCTCATTGTTCATCTAATTTAACAGAATGTAAGTAAGTTGTTTATTTCACATTTTTTACGAATTAACTGCTTAGTCAGAATCTCATCGTTATCATCGTCATTTAAATAATAATAATAATTAGAAGAAGAAAATCGAATTGATTTTAAATTTTATATAAAAACGAGGGTTATCTGATTTTTAAATATACATATTATCAATAAAATTAGAGTAGTTTGAAATAAGTATAAGCTAGACTTTTTGGTGCTAATTTTTTTGTGTTATACAGGATGTTTATACATTTTTACCGTCACTTAAGTGATCAGTTTTTTACATATCTGATAGGAACAAACTATGATTACAATAATTAGTTCTTAAGATTTAATTTTTTATTTTAGGAGTTTTATTTTTTTACGACTTAAGCTTGAACGATTAATTATTAATGTTTAAAATTGAAAGAAATTAAATTATTACGTTTCGGCTCACAAACTAGCACTTGGTTATAGAAAAACTTTTTAGTAATCTTAATTATCGAGAGCAAACGATTGCAGTAGTTAAACTTCTAGTTTAACAAGGCTATCGATTAGAATTTAAAATATATTTTCCATTGCCATAAATTTAATTTTTTGCCGACGACAAAAATTATATAATGAATTTTTAAGATTAAATATTATGTTTTCTCAGAATATTGAATTTGTGGTTTAGATCGTTACTGCTCCTAACGCCACCTTCGAGGTTGTTCATAAATTATGTCACGAAAACCTCGATTTCTCTCAAATATTACGTCACGCATGCATTTGATTATTTTTCATTAAGTCGAGCCCAAACGAAAGAATATAATAAAACAAAATACCAACTACAGAATAAAATATTGAAAATTTTAATTTCACAATTTCTATTTTAAAATTATAATTTATGAACCGCCTGTTTGGGGATGCTTTATTTAAAGAAAGGGAAATAATTTTTGAAAACTTTTATAGCAAAAATTATTGTCTAATAACTACATTATTGTTTTCTAAATAGTTTTCTTTTTTAAATCGATTCAAGTGTGTCCTGTATATTACGGAAATGTTTGTACTCTTATTACATACTTTTGGTTATAATATTTAATTATGTTTTGTGCCATAAACATTGATAATAAACGTGAGGTTTGTACAAATTTGAGCGCTTCTGGGATTGAAGAATTTATGGTGCTATTTTGATGGACTTTTTGATGCGGTCGAAGTTTTCAGTTTGTTTAAAATTGTAAAAACCTCGCGTTTCTGCTTTATTTTCAATTGTATTTTACGAGGCATTTAAATTGTAGAACTCTTTTATTCCAAAGTGAACCTAAGTCATTTAATTTTTACATACTCTCAATTTGTTATTATAATTTTTGTTTTAATAATATACTATAATATAAATTATAACGAACAATATCGAAAATTTATTTATTTTTTTGCCAATATTTTGCCAGATGTAGGTAGTTGCTATTATAAATAATAACCTTTTTAAAGAAATGTCGTACGTTGTATATATACAAACTACTGTATTATATTTATTACTTTACGAACTTTTTACATTTACAACATTTATTATAATTAAATATATCAATTGTTTACATTTGAATTTTTATTCGTACACAAATGTCAATTGTTGCATGCTTTATTGTTATTTTTTTAAATTAAAGAATATATTACAACTGATTTGCTTTACTTTTCAATCTACAATTTTGTCGTCAGATTTGTCCACTTTTACAGGAGTGTTGCCCACATTCTAAGAGGGTGTTGATGTTTGAATCGACACAAAACATCTCAAAACACAAGACGTCTTTTACAAAAATACTTTTTTTAAATATTAAGTATACACGATCGACTCCCTCTATCTCGAAAGTACTTATATTATTTTCAAAATACTTACCTCTTACTATTAGGCAAAATATTGAATAATTGCGATGCAGATTTCGATTGTTTAATAAATCAATTGTTCCTCTTTATTCGATTTTTTCGTGACCCATGTGGAAAGGAACTTTTTTATTGCTAAGGTGTATTTGAGACATGCTACGAGATAAAGGTCGACGGAGTTAACTTGGTTTCGCACGCACTGCGATATTGAACAATTTTATGGCATTGAATTTTTAAAACATTTGTTAAAAGTGATAATCGGAAATGTCGATAAATACCTATTTCTACATCAACACATTTGAAAAAACTAAAGATTCGCATCGTGGTAACTAAAGTGCTTTCATTTCTTATAAACTTGGTTTACCGAAGTTTTTCAAAATTGATAAACTTACACGAAATTTGGGTGATTCTGAAACAAAAAAGTAAAACTATAATAACTATTATTAAAAAAAAAAAATGCGCTTTTTTAGAACAGGAGCGCATAAGTTACAAGGGAAACAAAAATAAAAAAATCGTCAATGTTCTCTTTTTTATGTTTTCAAAATACTGTAATAAAATTAAAATTTCTTAAACGATTGGCGCATTTAATGTATTATTTTTTCTTGTTTTCCTAATACTCCAATGAAATTAAAATATGTAATTTTCTAAATAACTACAAATTTTTAGATCGGGAGGGCATAAGTTGCAATAGAAACAAAAATAAAATCGTCAGTCATCTTTTTTATGCTTTCCTAATATTATATAATATCTCAACGAAATTAAAATGTGAAATTTTCAATGTATTAATATTGTATTTCTTTAAGTTTTTGTGTTCTTGATACAAAAAAAGGGCCAATTCAATACAAAATTTTAATAATTTTTGAAGCATTAGGAAAGCATAAAGAATATGATTTTGTTGATGTATTATTAATTTTCTGTCTCTTCAAATATGTGCGTTCCTAATACAAAAAGGCGATAAATTCGTTTAGTAGGTTCGAAATTTTGAAGTATTAGGAAAACATAAAGAATAAGATATTGTCGATGCGTTAATTTTGTTTCTTCAACGGTTCTGCGTTCCTGACACTAAAAAGCGATAAATTCATTTTATACATTAGTATTCCAGCATTAGGAAAACATAAACAATAAGATATTATCAATTTATCAATTTTTTGTCTCTTGAAACTTGTGCGCTCCCGATTCAAAAAAGCGGAAAATTTATTTAATAGCTTCTAAATTTAAATAATTTTTTGTCTATTTAAAACTTTCTTATTTAAGGAATTCCATATTTTAATGTTATTAAAGTATTAATTAGGGGAACGTAAAAAAGATAATATTAACTATTTATTTATTTTGAAACTTGGGGGTTTCCTGATCCAAAAATATAATACATTAATTTATTCCTTTCTAATTTATTTAGCTTTTATAATGTTATACATTGGTGGTTACCTTTTAATTTATGTTCTTGTAAGTTTACAATTTGAATTTTCTTTGTTCTGCAATGTTTCTTGAAAAAACATTCATTCTATTAATTCATTGAATTACATAAAACCGCTCTGTTGGAAATTTACAACCAATATTTTTTGTAATTTTGAATCCCTCTTTGCTTAATTTTTATGAAGTATTTTTTATGCGTGATTTGGTGGAAAGGGATTATACGTATCAGGGGCAAGCTTTTTAAGGAGTGCGTGAACTATTAACAAAAAGCTTGCCCGTGAGCGTTGATCGGATTCAAGTTAAGTTCCAGCGGGGAACCTATGCGTTACTACGCAAAATTAATAATTTTTAATTATATGCGCTTTTTGTCTTGTATTAGTTTTAAGTATATTTTCTTAATCACTTGCATCATCTTTGGGCATTTCACTAATGGGCATTTCAAAATAAAATTTTGCGTTTTTATTTTATATTTTTATATATTTAGATTCTATTATGTTAGCGATTTGTATTAAGGTTTTTAAAAGAAACGAGATAAAGCGCTAAGTATTCAATCGGACTAGTTTTGTTCTCGACGGACAGATTTTTCTATACAGAAACAAAAAGTATTAGAGAAAATAATTTCTGACTTGACGTTTTCCTAATAAGGAACGGCGATGTTTCAGAAATATCAGCTATGATAAAAAAGACAAAGGAACAGGGAGGATAGTAACCTGGACGATTTCAAATGTTTCTCGTACCTACCTAGTTTTGTTATTTGAAATTATAATTTTTTTCTACACTACGCATAATACAATTAAATTAAAATCAGCAATAAAATAATTTATTAAACTTAATTTGTTATGTTTAAAACAAATTATTACATCAGTCTTGTTTTATTTTGATAAGAACTGTAGGAAATGAGATACAAAATAAAGAGTGGTTTACAAATTTTCACGTGATTGATTGCAAGCAGGAAGCATAAATACAAAAAAATATTTGGGATCACCTATTATGAATATACAAGATAAAATTATTACACGATAACTATGTAACACTTAGCGTAATTTTTATATATTATTATCATTATTATATAGCAATAAAATATTTTTCCAAGCCATTTTGTTCAATAAATATTATTAGGCAAGTTTATACACATTTACTCGATTAAATAATTGTTATTTCACACATTTTTAAATAACTTGACAATTTACGATTCTTTCTTACTTTGTATTTAGATTGGATAGGTATGCAAGTGTTATGTAGATATTTATAATTCGTTGATATAGTTTGTTTTTTTTTAAATTGTAAGAAAGTGTCAATAGTTTCTAAAACAACCCTGTTTCAAAAAAGCCTTCTTATAAAAACTTACAGCTTAATAGTATAAAGATTTTTAAATCAATAATAATAATATGTCGATATCAAAATGTATTGTATAATATATTATAATATAGAATAGTCTAAAATATATTTTTAATTTCTAAACGCCACATTTTGGCATAAGCGGCTGCAAAATTAAAAAAATACAACAATTTAAATTTCAATGGAAAAAACGGTGGCGCAACTATACGATAGGGTTACAGGAACTTGAGCCACCCCCACGTACTACTTCACATTTTTGCCACCTACGGATCATCGTAAAAAACTAACTAAGCATAAAAAAATATATTATGCGTAAAATTCTACTTTTTTTGGTCAGATATATCTTTTTTTATTTAGATATGCAGTTTCGATCATTAAAAATATAATATGAAAACTTCTTAGACTATAACAAATCATAATTAAAACTTTTAATCGTCTCCTCTTTGCTCGTAAAAATAAATTGTAAATACAACAACTGTAATTTCGTATTAATTATTATTTGAGATCGTTGCTTGAAAAGAAACTCAAAATGGTAATATAGTAAACGTACAAAAAAGAGATTATACTCTAATAAACTTAAATAAAAAGTTAAAATATTTACAAAACCACATGAATTATTCTTTTTTAAATACCTATTAATTAGAACTTTCCTTTTCCTTGGAATCTGAAACAAATAAGTTTGATTAATAAATTTGCTCTCGGCTAAAATTGAAAACAATATAATACCGGAATCCCCAGCCGATTCGCCGTTTGTAAGAGGTTCTTCTTTCTTCTCGTCTTTTCGTTCCTCTTCTTTAGTTTCTTCGGTTTTTTTCTCGTCGCCGTCCTTCTTTTCTTCTGAGCTTTGCTTCTTCTTGTCTTTACCTTTAGCGGGAGTTGCAGGTTTTGGTTTCGGTTCGAGGCTGGGATCCAAAATGATTTTGCCAATATTTTTACGTTCGTGCATTTTTTGCATTCCGTCGTGCACCTACAAAATTGGTAAGTTAGTTTTTCGAAAAGAAATAAAGAAAAGCGCTTACGTCTTCCAAAGCCCACGTCGAATCTACGACGGGTTTAATTTTGCCTTCTTTGTAGAGGGAAAACACCTTTTCGACGATGCTCTTGACAAATTCCGTTCCTCCTTGCTGATACATCAATCTTCTCAAATTGAATCCGGAGAGGGTGCGGTTTTCATCGAACAACTTGATTGGAGATACTTTATCCACTTGCCACCACTGCAATACGCATCAAATTGTGGCATTTCGTTGGTAAAGAAAAGAAAATAAAAACTTACGGAACGTGCAGCACTGAAAAAGCTTTTGGTTTCTCCGGTGACGACGTTAGAGGATCCGTAGAGGATGTACCGACCCATGGGCTTCAAGATAGAATATCCTCGATTGCATTCTTCGCCGCAAAGGCAATCCAAAACAATGTCGACACCTTCCGGAAGAACTTTACGTATTTCGGAAGTGTAATCGCAACCACGCTCGAGAAGATGATCGATAAAGCTGTTGGAAGCTTTCACAGCTTCGTGCTTGCTCTTTGAGCACACTCCAAAGACGGTAACGTCGGGAACGGTTTTGGCCAATTGAGAAACCGCTTGACCCTAGAATTTCATTTTCGGTTCAATTACAAAAGCCGATAGTGCCGTTTTATTTCGTTATTATATTTTAGTTAAATTTTCACGAAAACCTAACTTGGTTCACGGTTGGAGATTTTAAATTGTGTTTGTACGGCGAAGCACAAATTAAATTTATTTTACGTGTTGCTGTTATTTTTGTGGAAGATCGAAAAAACATGCGGGCCATTAAATTCAATAAGCAGAGGTGCGTAGTACATTATTTATTTTAGACAATACGCAATTTCGATTGCGCAAAAAGCATCATTTATTATGCAAAACTCCTTTAACAATTTACCTTTTCCCAGATATTACAATATAAAAAATATTTGCCGAATCCATTACAAAGCCGAGTAGAATTTAAAATTTAACTTAAACCCGAGTATTTTACAATGCAAATCTCGAAAATGTAAGCAAAAATTTGCCCAAGACGAAAAAATAAAAATAAGAAAAATTACAAGGCGTTATATACATAGTAAAAACTAAATAAGAGAAGAGAAAACTTGAAAAATAGAATGGAAGTTATAATATCGATGTTATAAAGAAAAGAATAACGGAAAAGTAAAATCGGCTAATTCTTTTTTTGAATTATTGCATTAAGTGGAAAATTTCCGAGCAATTTTTCCTAATAAAAATTTCATCTATAAAAAGAAAAAACTAGTGGCTCTAGTATATCTCTGGTAACTGTTAAGACGCCGCAAAGAATTTTGAATTAGGTAAGCGAGGGGGCTCAAAATTTCTAACGCCCAGAGTCCGAAGGGCCTTCAGAATAATATAATTCTTCATCACAAATTTATCGACAGAAATATCCCTAGCCCATAAAAATAACCGATTTTTATTTATTAATTTTTATGTATGATTGCGGGATATTAATAATAAGGAATACAATAAGCATAAGTAGATCTTGGAACGATCGAATTATTTATTGGTATATTTTCATTTCGACAGACATGACAACTGCAATTTTGAAAAACGTTTCAATTTTTCGCATCTGCATCCGAAGATGACATATTTCCCATTGTTTTCATAACATCGTTATGCTAATAATATTAAAAATCTTTCGACAAAAAATTCAATGTATACTTTTGGTGACCGGTAAATCGGCACGGTATTACAAGAAATAGTAATGGACGAAGCACAGATCTCTGAGGGACACCACTGACAACGGAAGCATCACGAGAGTACGTCTGTCCAATTCGCACCCTAAAGGCTCGGTTACTAAATAAAGAGTATTGGCGGTGAATTTTACTGCATTCCTTTTTTACAAAATTCTTGTGGAGACTTACGGCGACCATGCTCTTTCGGAAACAACACGCGAAGAGATTGGTTTCGACGCTTTAAAAATAAAGACAAGATAAAGAACGTTTAAAAAAGAAGAATTGGAAGCATTGCTCGACGAAGACGAAAAGCATTAGCTATACGAATTGAAACCGAGAGACGTCGAACGGGTTTTTGTAAAACTGGTCAAAACCTATTTGGAAAAGGCTCAAAAGGCTCAAAGGAAGTCCTACTCCACCCGCCGTATTCACCGGACATTGGTCCTTCCGATTACCACTTGTTCTGATCTATGGCTCATGACCTGGCTTGGAGCAGCACTTCTATTCTTATGAAGATGCCAAAAAATGGCTGATGAGTCACATACATGATAACATCATTAGTCATTCAAATATTGCTTAAATTGCAATCTAGAAACGTATACGTTACATATAGAAATTTCTGGAAGCTACAGTTAGGTATAAATGCAGAGCGATTTCTAGTGACGAATTAATTCCAGTTTGAACGTACAAGTGTAATAAGTTAAATAAATCCGGACTTAGTGTTAAATAAATTGTAGTGTAATTTAGTTTAGTGTTAATCTTAGTGTAGTAATTATTTTATTGTTATTAACCGTATCTGTATAGATTTGTTGTAGATCTTTAGAATTAAATAAACGTTTTAATACATAATAATTTATGTATTTTGTACGATATGAAGAGTTTAAAAGCTATAGCCACTAGAAGAGCAATACCTTCACTCAAAAACTCAAATGCATAAAGTAAAGGCTTTGTGTTGTTAAATTTTATCCAACTTTGTAGGCATAATAGCATAATTTAATTTTAGTATCCTATAAAATTAAAAATGTATGTACATTTATGTAGGTATACTGTTATTAATTTTTTTTTTACATTTTGGTAAAACTTTATGACCATTATGAGTTTGTTTAGTTTTTCTTGAAAAATTAAATTTTTTTAGTGGCATATTACTTCTGTTACTCGAGATGCGAACAATTGCAATACTTATGGTGAGTTTATGCAAGACGTAATTTATTTTTAACTTAATGTTTCTAAAGATTCCATTGGTTGGTTATATACGACATAGAATCATTCAGAGGTAGATTATTTTTTTAAGTTGGAAATTCAATATTGTTATTAAAAGTGATTTTTTTGGATGGATGGTTTTGTTAATTGGATTTATTGAAAGTTTATAAAGTATTAAGATTTGTCGAAGAAACCTAGTAGATAGCAAGTCGACATCTGTAACGCGGTATAGCTTGCGATAATTTGTGAATAATTTTGAATTTATAATTAATTTGATTGGATATTGAAGATGTGCATCATTTTCAATTTTTTTTATATTATTCAGGTATTATGAATACCCTCAATGGTGTGAACATCTTGCTTATATGAACTAGCTCGAATTTTTCGTGTTCGGATTAACGCGAGTCTACCGTAATAATTTATCGACGAAAAATATAATGGTGGGTAATTAATGACGTACATTAATGGATTAACGATAATCCAAATAAGATCCGAACCCTTTATCTCGCTCCGAAAGGCCATCCGATGTTCAGGTTAGTAAATAAAATAAAAAATAAAAACTGTTATAATTTTTTAAATTACGCACAACCTGTTTCGTTTGATATCGCACATCGTCATGTTAATATAAACATCCGCATGTAAAAATCTATGGATGAACGCACCGTCGTCGCGTCGGTCCATATTTTAATATCTCTTGGTCGTGTCGGTATACCTACACAAATTTTACTGTATTATGCATAGCGTAGCAACTTGAAAATGGTTCGATAAAGAGTTCGAAACGTCGCGTCGGGTAAAATTAATGTTGTTGCTTTACCGATCTCGTCAGTTAACAATCGACAATAGTAATGAATTTTTTGAAATTAAATTACATGTTTGTGTGGAAACATAAATACATATTCGTGTCGTTTAATGGTTAGTCTGGTATATACGTACATACATACATACATAAACCCAGACGGCGGAGAAGAAGAAAGTATAGAAAACCAGACGCAGGTATTGATCGAAACACGCAAAACGATTAAACCCTAGACGTGACATTCGCGGGGTAGTTTTCAACAAATTTAGTTATTTAAATTTATTACCCTTACGTTTCTTTAGTTTTTTCAATGCAATATTAATTCCAATTATTGCATTACGAATGAAATTACAAAAAGTATTGGATCCATTTTGTCGGGAACATTTTTATTGCTACCGAATCAGCATTTTTATGAGCACACATAATTCATATCCGTTATCTATTAAAAAATATCATAATTATTATGTAAACTTATTACTTTAAATTTTAAAAATAAAGAAAGCTTTCGTTGCAATCGTCAGCATAAAATTGATAACTACAGAATTTTTGTTATTTTTACAATAATCAATTATTTAACGAATACTGTAATTATTGTACCTATTGTTGTTTCTTCTCGCGTTTGCATCCTCGTATCCTCTCTAGAACACGCGAACGATTTGAAAGATTTACAGAACGTTCTGTCGCCAATTTTTGGGTGGACACGGTTATTTTTAGTTTACAATAATCGAGATAATATAGTACCTACTAGAAAATAATTCGAAATTTCCATTCGATCGTGCCTGGTATGAAACGCCTGTGGGAACAGAAGTCGAGCGAAGCCGGATATTTATAAAATTTTAATTAGCTACAATATATTCTCACAAGAAAATACTTAAACAATAATGCTATGTTTAAGTGCGGCCGAAGATGTTTATATGTTATGTTATCAAGTGCTACATCCTCATCAAGTCTTAAATTGTTATATTATTTTTCGTAATCGTAATTTCGCAAGGTAAATTATTGATCGGTTTAACACGAAAAATTTCCAATTTTTACAACTAAACTTTCGTTCTCGGTTAATTTGGGTACCTCGAGTTCGGCCCTGCGTAAAACTTCCTGTTACTAGCTACGCTTGATACACCGCTAGCATATTTTCGTCCTCATTGGATAGGTAATTACAAATCTTTTTCACAAATTCTACGTTTAATTTTTAAACAATATTTATAACGCGGGGATATAACGAAAACGCACAAAAGATTTCGTCGCAATATTAAAATAACAAAGCAATCCCTTTTCTACTGTTGAATGCATATTTTGTATACAAATGGCGGATAATTATAAGCAAAAAATGTGAACCGAAATAATTATGACTAATTTGTTTCCGGAAATACCTGAACCCAAAATAATTATTTTAACCTTGATTTATTTTTTTCGAATGCCCCTTTTCGGCGTCGCGTCGTTTAAAAGTCAAAAACAAAATTATTTTGATATTTTCAAAATAATTATTATTGCACGTTAAAGAGTTAACCGGTCGGAAAATTGAGAAAATTATTATTTTCGTTTAGAAAGAGAGCAATCTAATCACGACGAGACAAATATTCAGTTTATTATTAGCTCTACGAAGTTTGATTAGAGACGTAAAAAAAAAATCGGTTCAAACAAATAAACTTTCCAACTTTGACATATGTTTTACAATTTTACAACAGGGAACGCCTTGGGTGCGGCCGAATCGATTGGATTCTTTCCAAAGCAGACATCGCGTCGCCAGGCGTCTCGGCGCCAGTGATATATACAAAAATGAGAAATCCCGAGTGCAATTCGCTCGCACCTGTTGATATATTACAGTCGATTCTTGTAAAACTACTGCGATACTTACCACTCCACCTCCGGCAGAATGGACAAGAATACTTCTGCCTTTTGCAAGTCCTCCAAGTTCGAAAAGTAATATGTAGGCTACGGTATAGTTCATCGTAATGGCAGCGGCGTCCTGAGGACTCAGACCTTCGGGTAACTTGTATACATATTTGGCTGGAACCGCCACCAATTCCGCCCAGGCTTTGTATTCGGGAAGAGCGACAACTCGGTCGCCGATCTATAAAAAATTCAAAATTTATTTACTGGCCCAATAATTCGGTTTATTTAATTTCTTGCCCTTTCGAATACTCGAGAGATTTCAAACATCCGTCCGAATTTGTGGCGTAGATTGGATTTTGATTACATTTGTCTAGATAAATTCGAAATGCTCGACGACATAAAAAAAGTGAAAGCAAGTAGGTAGGTACATAATTCTATTTCGATTACATCTCGATGGTAATTAAAAAAATATTAATTTTGTGGATGAAAAATGTAGGTACATAATATATCACGAGAGAATCGCGCGTAATAATAATAATAATTAATCAACGTCGAACGCTTTACGGAATGCCCATAATATAAAAAAATAATAATTTCATAAGGTTTTAAGTATTTTCGCGCGTCGGGCCGATTTAAAACGAAAAATTGAAACTTACCGCAAATCCTTCGACGCCTTCTCCAATTTGTTCGATTTCACCTGCACATTCGAATCCCAATATAAATGGACATTTTGGCGGCGAGTCGATTGCACCCTGACGCACCATCAAGTCTTGGAAATTCAAACCGCTGAAATAATATTATTCGGATGTAGTACATTTAAAAATGGAAAATTGACAATTTTAAATAAAGCTGAAATCACACAGGAAGTTTCGCGTCACGGGTACTAAGCCTTAGCAGAAGGAAACAGTGCACAAGTGTCTACATTCTAATGAGCGTTTTACACAAAATACCAGCTACACCGGGGAGGTCTATGACCGAAAAGTTAAAACAATTTTGTTTTTATAATTAAGAATGCGTTAAAAGATTTTAAAGCTTCATTTATTCGGAATATAAATCGACACTTTCTTGCTCGCAGAGATAATTACATATTATTAAGTGATACAGTTTATTCGTTTTCTTTTTACTCCAGTTAATAAGAATAATAATATATACAATTTATTTTTGAAAATAATGAGTTTTTTAATTAATTAAGATCGATTATGATTTAGAAATTACTTTAAGCAGATGCGTTTAAATAATAACGAAAATATTAATTTGGAAGCACAAATAAAATTAATTATTAAATAAAGTTTTTCTCTACATCGATGCCGAATTTTCTTTGTTAAAAAAACAATAGGCTTTAATTTCTCCAATAATCGATAGTCGCCTACCGCAATAATAATACTCCTATATAATATTATATTATGTTTGTATGTTGCTTTCAAATAATTGAATAAAACGATTAATCACTTTTGGTAGTGAAAATTGCCTAGACAAGTCGGCGGGGATGTCGTCGTGCGATTCGTTTAAAAATGTCGGGAGGAAGCTCTTCTTCGTACGCGTCGTATCCCAAAAATCGTGTTAAAATTAAACTATCAAGCGTCGCGTCACATTCTTAGAAAAATGTATGACACGTCGGCGAGAGGGTGCAATGTACAAATCCCCCCGGTACAACCCTTTCCGTGTTTTTACCCCTATTCAACTCGAATTGAGCTCGTATACACTTAACGTCCAATACATTTTCTCTTGCGCCATTCGATATTGGCCGTGTGTGTAAGCTTTTCATTGTTAACAAAGCAAATATGTTACATTTCGATAACGAAAATCTTTTAAATTATTATAAGCAATCGTTAAATTCAGTTATGAATTTGTGCAGAAAAGACAAAATTCGAAACTTTCCTGTCCATCTTCAACTCCTTATCGAAAAATAATGTCACGGCTAATATACCTTTTTGCATGATGTAATCCCTTTTCCATTAGTTTTATTATTACGTCATAAAAAGAAAATATTTCTCAGCAACATACAAATTTGGTGTGTGCGTCCTGCGTTTGGTTTACGAAAAACATAGTTATAGAATTTTTGTATTAATTATTTTAGGAAATCTTCGTCGTATTTCATTTTTCTGGACGCATTTATGATTCAATTTTAATATTTTATATAAAAATATTGTTAATATGCCAATCGGGATTTTACTTTTTGGTAACTACCCCCGTTATTAAAGAGACCGGATTATATCCATTTGCATATTTTGGTTATTTCTTCGGGACATTGAATATTTCGACTAAAATCTACTGAACGTGCATATTTTCTAAAATTAAAAAAAATACATGCATAAGGTCCTGCTCTAACAATTTAACATTTAAATTTGGGGGTACCAACAAATTAAATTTTGGGTGGGCAATGCGAGACCATTACCTATCTTAAAATATTAAGTAATTTTTTTTTCATACAATTTATTATAAATAGAAAAAATGAAATTTTTAAGTATTTATTGTGGTAAAGAATACATACTTATAGAAACATAATATTTAAAAACCACTAAAAAATGACAATAATTCTAAAAAGTTTGTAATACGATGTAAAGGCCCTTATTTCACAATTATTATTGATCATCAGTCGTATTTAACATAAGAAAAACATAAAAATAATGAGAAACAAGAGAAAATATACCAAACAAAATTGAAAATTTAAAATTAAAAAATCAAAAAATTTAACATTTGTTTAGTTTGATTATTTATCAATTTATTATACTTTCTACTTGTCCTTTCAATATTTTTTATCCGGTATTTATGATTTGGCTAAAACGTAGTTTTCGACTTTGTGAAATTTAATTTTGTTTCAAAATAATGCTTAAGGGTAGGGTTTCGTGAGTAAGTCGAGATTCTTGAAAATTTATAGTATTATCTTGTAACTTTTTAAGTCCTTTCTTAAACGAGATTATTTAATATTCAATAAAAATATAAAATTATTCCATATGGAATAAGTAAAAGTATTCCGTATGGGATTTAAAAATCGTGACGAGAATTTTACTTAAAACCTCGACAAAAGTTCCATCGTGATTTTTTGCTTATAAAGCAATATTGCAAAAAAAAACAAGAGAAAAGTAAATCGATCTATTCGACTTTGAATGATATATTTATTATTATTTAACAGCATTGTTTGGGATCGGGAAGAAAAATTAATTTATATGAAAAACAAAATTCTTTCTAAAACCATAAGCAGTTTTAAAACACAAAACGAGTGCGAGTGCAATTTTCTAATTAAGAAAAGCAAATTATGACTAAACGAAGAAGAAACTTTCTTTTCGGTGAAAAATTGCAAAACTCATTTTCGTTTGCAAATTTTTACATTTTAGCCACTTTTCCAATTTAAAACTTTCTATTCCGTGTCAAATTAAAATATTTCGGTACAAATACACGCCAACGGATTCCTTATAATATTAAAATTTTCAATTTCGACTTGATCGCCATCGAGGACGATCGCTTCGGATTGTTATCCAAAAATGTGATCGCGCACTAGTCGCCTTAATTATTGTAAATTTTTTGATTAGTAATAACAAAAATTTTGCATTCGATATAATGTTTTTGTTTGGTAAACAAATTTAATTGTTTGCTATATCGCCTACGTTTTCTATTTTCCCAACGCTGTTGGGATAGGCGATAACGCTATCGCCTAATAGAATTATCTTTTAGCATTAACGATTATTTTCCGTTAAAATAATAATATGCCATGTACTACTACCGATTTGGTGTTTTAGAAGCGATAAAAAAATTTCGATATTACCTGCGCTACAAAATATAATATCGAATCGACTGAATCATTCTAACCGCAACAATATTATTAGTACTCGACTTTCTCCCATGTATAATATATAGAGTATCAGAAAAATAATAAGTCATAATTTGAAGAAACGAGTGCAAAAATCTCGAGCGATAAAAAGTAATTATTAATGTTTATAAAAACAAAACCGTGATACATAACAGTTAAAGTTAGTCACGATTACTTTTTAATCTCTCCGATATTTCAAAAGCCGAATCGCGACAAGGAAAATCGGTTAAAATTATTATTGTTATCCCGAAAGTCGCCGCAATAATATAAAAATCCTTTCGCACCGCACCTCGTATAACATCATAGACCTCCGATATCGATTGTTACCATGGCAACGAATAATTTCGAAACAATTTTTAAGGCTCCCCCGTACTCGATGAAACGACGATTTTCCATTAGTATCTAAAGAATCAACCGTTAAATTTTTTTTATACCGAGCAAATTAAAACTTTTGTGTCTAATTGAAATATAATTGGTGCGGTGCCCTTCTCTCCTCCTCGACCCGCATATTATTCGTTTCGAGAAAAAGAACCATTATTCGGACAAACACAATAGCTCAATTATTTATCGTAATGCAACATTGAGGACACATTTCGTCCGCGCGTCGTAAAAGAGCCGATAACGAGGAAAGAAAATAAAAAAAAGAAGTAAAACGATGTTAAATTTAAAGAATAAACAGTCGACACCCGTAATAAGCTATTTTCAAATTTGATAAAGAAATCGACAACAAAATAATGCAATCATTGTTAGCTATTTTGCAATAAGCCATTATCTGCTGTTTTGTCGAATTAAAAAATGAGAAAAACAATTATTTGAAAATACGAAAAGTGATCTTACCAAGCTTTAACGCGAATCAAAACTTCTCCCTCGTTTAGCGTGGGTTCTTGTTTTTTCATAATTTTGACGGATTTTAAACCACCGAAACCTGTCAAGACGATGGCCCTCATTTCTTTTGGCGGCTCGGGTTCCGCAACAGGTTCGGTCGTTTCGCCGGTTCCGTTTTCCTGGACTTCCTTCTTTTCCGGAGATCCATTTTCGACCTTTTGCTCTTCGCTCGTTGGTGCGGCGTCGTTTTGTTCAGACATTTTTCGAAAAATTAATTGCAAGTGTGGAAACTACGTGAATAAATTATCGATTAAACTAAACGTCTAAGTCTACCAACGTTACAAACGCAACTGAAGAATAAAGGCAGACGGACGAGATTAACGAGTAACAGGTGCCCCGGGTGCCCCTCTTGGGCGCGTCGTCATGTCAAGACTTGCGCACTATTTTCGAATAAAAGCAAAACAACCCCAGCATTATTCATAATGCTAGACGTATTTTAATTTTTATCAATTTCGATAATTACACCATTCGCCATTTAGCTTCGATTATTAAACCTTTTTTTTTTTTAATTTCACAAAAAATAATTTGTGTGATTTAAAAAAAAAAAAACAACTTCTTATGCCCCTCGTGGATAATCCATACGTTGCACATGCCTTTTTATCGCTCGATAGAATAATATCTTACCTTTTTTTAATAGTACTACACATCAGTTTTCTCGCTTTTGGTCGTTAAAAATATATGCGTTCCTTATTTTGAATCTCGGAATAATTAATTTTCAAAATATTATTTAAATTAATTTATAGCTGGATATACTAGTAAATTGTCCGGTGTTTTTTTTTTTAAATTAGTCATCTTGCTTGGTTCTCTGCCGAGTATAGCAATCGTGGCCAAAAACTGAGTAAAATAATTATTATTCGCATCCAGCTGGCAATCCCATATTACATAAATAATGTAGGTACATAGCTAGAAAGCTAATATCCCCCGATCGTTACGTAACCCCTTAAAGACATAATATTAAAAATGTAAATAGTCTGATAATAGTAAAGTCCACTGTTCAATCAATATCGAAATGAAATGAAGCTCAAGAGTAAGAAACCGCCTGCTTACATTCATGTCCAAAATCAATGTGTTTACGACGCGGTAAAAAATATGCAAGAACCGTAAACAAATGCCTTTTTTACACATTGATTACTCTTATATTATTATATAGTTAAATGTAATTTCACAAAAATTTATCATACTCTTCAAGTGTCCATGATATATAAAAATATTGTAGCTTTCGATGCTTATTCTTCCAAAACCGAATTAAATAATTCAAAAGTTTAAATTTTAGAAAACATGCAATTCCAAGTTTCTTAACAATATAAGCAACGCTAGCTAACAACACCATTCTTTTAGATGGGTGACCGATTGGCTAAAACATCTAACAAAGTGACCGGCTTACTAAATTGGTTCGTTTCAGATTATAATCAACTCCACAACGAGGAACATACCTTTTATGCATTACATGTACATATATTGCAAGTTATAAGTATAAATGCAGGCAGGAACGCAATCACTCGTATGTTCATCTTTCCAAGCGAAAATTGTAAAAATCACTTTGTAGCAACTGCAACATTCTGTAGTTAACCGGGATAATTTTGTTATGTTTCTGATTTTTGCAAAGGCAATTCACTTCCCTCGCATTATTCATGTCAATAGTAGCAGTTCTGCGGATCTGTTTTTGAATCGTTCAAGAAATATGGCAACAGCAAATGTAATACGTGGATGATCAATAAACCTAGGAAAAGTAATGATTATTTATATTTTCCTTAAGAACTATTTTCGCTTTGGATACGATACCTACTAATATCGGATCTGATTTTAAGATTAGATAAATATAAAAATTGTGAAATGAAAAACAAAACAAAAGTATACTTTACATATTCACATCATTAAAAATAATAAAAATTCCGAGGTAGGAAATGTAATAAGTAACCCATTTGGTTGTACAAAAGTTAGACATCCTACCATTTGTAGGTAGAAATTAAAAAAATTTTAACGACTGCCTGAGAAGTGTACATCGGTCGTAAGGGAACCCCTTGTATATTATCTTTTCAAAGTCATCGATTATGTGACTAATTGTTTGGATGAAATCACAATTGGCACTTTCCGATTCCACTTATGTAGCCTAGAATTGGTACCAACGTTATTAATTCTAATTCGATTCTAAAAAAAAGCATAGTGAAACCCAGGTGGCCAAACACCAATATTTTCTTTGCAATAATCACCAACAGATTTTCCGATATTATCGATCGCATTCCAGCAAGTATTTCTGAAAATCAATCAATTTGATCCTCTGTTAGAGGAAGAGCTATTTATCTTTTGATTTTTAGACGAGCTATGTGACCAAGAAAAGGGTGTCGATATAAATATAGTTTTAAGATTAAGCGTCTTACAGAATTTCCACCAAACCTTGCAAAACAAATCCCCAAACTTTGGTTCAAAAGATCGAGCAGTCCAAAACGTTATATTAAACAAATAAACAATATCGAATAAAAAATTAAATTTTATTTACAAATAATTAAATTAAATCTAAACAAAAAAATTGCAGATTAAAATCTGAAACTGATATTGTACCTAAAACATTACATTAATAATTGCAATAGTAAATTTTTTCAACAAGTCCTGCACATTTCAAAATAAAATAAGCACATCATAATAAATTTATAAATCGTAATATTAGTACTCTTAATTCCGTCGTAAAAATCAACAAAACAATATTTTAATGCCACTACAGTTAACTTAAAGCAATTTCAATTATCTGATGAAAACAAACGGAGTATTATGAGATCATGATAAAAGTAACAAAAACTGCTCCATTCAAAAAATAATTCAAGTAATTGTTACCATAATAATTTTTTTTTTTTTGGTTTTACAGTCTTTTAACTTTGAGTTATAAAACTTAACAGAAATCAAAAATTGATACATCATTATTTCTAGAAATATAAATGATAAGCGACAAAAAAATCTCATCACAAAAAATCACAAAGTTAAATTAATTTTGATAAAATAGAATAAAACTTTATGCAATAAATTATAATACCAATTATTCTGTTGCGAGACTTCGCCTTTGTTCCATAATAGATTGCATTTTAGTTGCTACCCGCTTATTGGGTGGTGCATCCGCATTATTGTCGTCGTTCAATAAACGTTTCCCCACAATTTTACCATTTAGAGCAGTATTTATTTTCTTCAAGTCTCTGCACGGACTTCGACTGAAGTGATAGTCCAACGTTTTTCCTTTGCCAAAACTGTTTGTGGGCGTGTTGTACGGAGTGATGTATAAATTATTGCTCACGTGACATCGAGGAGAAACCAAATTATTGTTGACCAATAATGGTAAAGGACTTAGAGTTATGTTACAATTCTAGAAAAAAAGCAATCCGTTGTACTACTCTTCAAACATGTTTAAACAAATATATTAACCTGGCTAGTAGAAAAGGAAAACTGCAACGCAAAACTTTTCATGGCTTGCACGTACACCGTATTATAAAACGATATCAAGTCGCCTCTTTGTTCATCTTCGTGAACAACGCCTTCGCCCTCCCTCGAAATTAAGACGTTTCTATAAATGTGACTGCTTGCCTGGGGCTGAGAACGATAGTGCTCCATGATTTCGGCAAATTTGCGTTCGCGTGCTCCGGTAACTTTACACACCACATAAACGGCGCACATCAGTAATTGATCCAAGTTGCGATCACGCATTAGGTCCGTGTGTTCACGAATTGAATGTTCGAACACGGTCCAAATTTTTTGTCTAAATTTCATGTCGCCAATGTCCAGTTGATTGCACAATTGTTCCATACGAGAGTAAGCTAAATTATAAAACTGAAAAAAAACATTATCGAAATTGTCATTTTAGTTTTCCAATGTTACTTACTTTTCTCAAAATTATATACAAACTTCCAGTTTTTTTCGGTCTTCCTAAGTTAACCGGTGGAGGTGGTGGTAAATCGACGTTAGGCGTTTCCACTTTTACTGAAACGTTTTCAGCTGATTTTTCCACAATTGGAAGAAATTGATTTTTACCATTTTGATCTATGACCACTAAATAATAAATTTTTTATATAAATATTTTTAAATACACATCAAACTTACGTATGTGTTTAGTAGAACTTTTAAAAAGTTGCTTCTTAACTTCCACCAAGGTGCAAGTATTAACTATAGGCGATTGAAATCTATCGATAGCCGAAGGACCTGGCGATTGTAATTGGTCTGAAAAAAAAAAGGAAAATTAATTTGCTTAATCACTTGAAAACTAAAAAACTGACTGTTAGGCGTCCTAGGCGTTGCATTGCCAGCGGTAGCTTGCTCTTCGTTATAAATTAAATTTCCAGGTAAGGCGGTGTCTTCAAATTTTGGAAATTCCTCCTTGGAAGTTCTAAGGGCCTCCCATAAAAGACTCTCCGATTTCCAAATCAAATATTCAAATATTTTTTGTTCCACCTATATGCATCAAAAGTTAAAAAAAAAGTGCAATGTTATAAAATTTATTTACCATATTTAAATGCTTGACTGCTTCTCTGGGTATTTGATCTGTAGATCGAACAATTAATTCTATAACTCGCACAAAATAAAACGGTTGCAACTCCAAACAGGTTAATATCCAAGGAAATGGATATTTCTTTTGGAAGCCGTAAGAATAAATAACAATTTCAAAGCAGCACGCCAAAGTACATTCATAAAACATAAGCTTGTCGGTTAGGGGCTAAGAACAATAAAAATTATTAAATAAAATCTGCCACAAAATCGAGATTATAAAAGTACCGAAATGTCGTTATGCAATTTCTTCTCTTTTTGAAATATATTTTCTACAAACTTGTAAAATAAAGTTACGGCAAGCTGATGAACGTGATCAAATGAAACTTGTCGACCAAATTCAGCTCTGACTTTCTCACTAATTTCGTCAACCAACTGTTTAATTTTATTGGTAGGATCGCTGCTGCACGATCTGAAGTAAACGGTTGTTAAGTTAAAATATTCAAATAAAAATACAAGCTTTGACTTACTGAAATATTTGAATTAAAGCAGAGCTAGGACCCGAGTGTCTTCCCGATAAAAGTGTTTGCAAACGACTGACGCTTTTGGTTGTTAACCGCTTGGCCAAGTTGGGATTCTCTGCACGTGGCGAGTTGGTAAGTAGACAATCACCTAAAATAATTGCATTTTTTATTACGAATAATTGCCGTCGACGATTAGCAAATACTAGATCAAGATCTACTATATTTTATGTTATTATAGTACACTTGATTAAATTCCACATTTCCACTGCAATTTTTAGACGATATTATGTAAGAAACTACCCACATTTCGCTTACCCGAAAAATAATTGGAGGTAAACGAAAAAGTGCCGTTAGTGGTTCCCGGTTGTTGATTCAACAATAAACGTCTTCGATATTCAGCTAAAAGTTTTTACTTTGGATTAATCGAGATTTTATAAAAAATTCACAACTTACCCATAAATATTCGTTCATCAAAATCGCCACGACTCAACAATTGAGATTCATACAGTTTGGTCAAATTTTTCAAATTATTTTCAAAATTTCCTGGCTCCAAGAGGTCGGTAAAAGTTTCCTTAATTCCTTGTAGCAAACTTCTAGTGAACATTTCGTCGATTAATTCCTTCCAACTATACTCTTTGACGTATTTTGCATCGGTCGAAGTTCCATTATGTTTTTCACACAAATAATTAACGATGCACGGAGCTTCGTTCGGAGCTGTAAAGTTAGGATCTAACCAATCCAAAGGCAATTCTAAAAAACTTCAGTTTTAACCCAACGTGGTCGTAAATTACATTTTCAAACTTACCAGGAAAGCTTGCATTTATGAGATCCTTCCTGTTATCCAAAAACGCGTTTTTAAATATTAAATCACAACATGCCACCAACAAGTGAAAAGAAGTAACAATGTCTTCGCTATATTGAGGATTTTTGCCTTTAGCCGTAATAAAAAGAATCCAACAAAATTCAAATAATTTGGTCAGAGTGCAAGGCGGAGTCCTTTGTTTACGATTTCGCGGTTGTTTGGATGTTTCGATTTCAATGGGCCCTTTGAATATTTCATTAAAAATCGGAGTATACTTTTTGAAAATGTTGTACGAAACGGCGAAACTTCCTTCCAAACGCTTCACCACCAACCTAAATTCGTCCGACATGTTAGCCATCTCGGCCCAACGAGATATTTTGTTGAAAAATTGCGTTAAACTAATAAAAAAAGTTGACAATAATTATTACTGTGAACGACAAGAAACTGAACTTTCTAATTTGTTATTTAATAAAATAATGTACCTAAAATTGCAATGTCTCAATAAACTTGTGATATTGACACAGCTACTCTCTATAAGTGATCGGCCGACAGTTGGGGTACTGGTTTTCTTGCACGTAACAAAAACGGCACATCCTAACCAATGTAAAGGTTCTCCCTAAACACGAAAACTGTACATAGCTGAAGTTAAAATACGAATCTCGAACTTACCTCCAGAGAAAAATTTGTTGCCATATTTTGGAATCTTTCCCACGATTCTTTCACGGTGGGAACATCCAAATTTAATTTACTACACAGTTCTTGATGTTTCTTAAATAAGTGGTCTTCTGAGTCTTCCGATAAAATCATTTTGCACAATCGTAATAATATCTCTTTATCACGAAAAAACCATTTAGTAAACACAGAAACTCCAAGATCACACTGACAACTTGCACGAGAGAAGCTAGGATTCCTACGCTACAACCCAGCCCAAATAAGCGGGAAATTGCTCACACAAAAACAAGAAAATTCGGTTTAATTTTTACCAAAATATAATGTAACCTTTTTCTTTATGCAATTTTAACGTGTTTACGTGCTATCGTACGCGATTTAATCGTTTCGAAAATATAAATAAATAAATAGAAAGATGGTACTGCTTTTTATGGTTAAGGTCTAATAACACAACCTCACTTTTTTGCGTTCGATTTTATTACGTGAATGAATATATAATTACATAAATTATATATTTTACAATTAAAAGAGGTAATTTGAATTAAATGGATAATTTTTGGGCCGAAGTAACGACGCTTTGGACTTTTAAAACTAAAATATAATAGTTCCCGCCAAACAACGCCAGCAATTGCGCGCAAATCGCGTAGTTGGTATTATTTACAATAATATGTAATTTAGGAATGACATTTAATAACATACAGGGTGAATCCAAAGTGTAATATAGAATATCGACATTTTTTATTCAAAAAATAACTATCGTTTTAATTTATTTATTATTATAAAATAAATTTGGTTAATTAAACGAAAATACACTGCTTCGCGAGGAATGACCCTTACTGTGTTCCGAAGAAACTTCCGAAAATATTCTATCTCTTACACTTACATCGGTCAATAGGTTTTGTATCTTTTCGATGGTATTTTTAACTTTTCTACTGCACGGTATGGGCAAGTTGGACGAAAGTTGAATTTCTTTAAAATCCTGCAAATTCAAAGTCAAATACGGTGCGCAATTTGATACCAAAAATTTCATCTAAAAATGAAAACATTAAATTTGATCCAATAAAAAAAGACTGCAAATAATAATAAATTAAAATTACTTCTAATTTTTTCCTTTCGATATTTGCAATCTGTGCGTTTATGTCACTTGCGGACTTTTTCGCTTTACAAAAATTTCTATTCAATATAAACTCTAGGTTCTGGTCACACCGTTTCAGTAAATTGTCATCGACATCATTTTCTTCTTCTTCTGTTTCCCCAGGCGGTCTATAAATTGAAGTTATGAAAAAATTGTAAAATTGTAAATTGTAATGCAAACGTGTTAATTGGCGTCGGATTTTCTTGCGTTTTCCAAGTGGACGGAATCAAAACGCTATTTTGTAAGGGAGGCGGAGGCAATGTACTGTTACACACGATTTCTATTTGTTCGCAAGACGTTAGATCAATTTTAGCTATGTGATTACAACAAGTAACATAAAAATGGGATTTCTTCCGTTTATTGCAGTCGGCGATATCTTCGCCGTACCGCTTCGGACTAGGATAAATGGCATTAATGCCCCATTCGATAGTTTTGCCCAAAATTTGAAACGATGGGAATTTAATATTAACAGTTTGAATGCACTTTTCATCTTTGATATTCCACAGTTTTAAAATCTGCAAAAAGTGAGTATAATAGGGCTAAAAGTAAAATTTTTGAATTTTACCCCGTCCTTTGAAATACTCAGAAATAATTCGTGCGATTCCATTATTTGAATGTCCACAATTCCACTGCGATGACTTTTAAAACTCGCTATGGGTTTTTTCGTGCCCACCGTGTTCCAAATTTCGACGGTTCCTTCTTTGTTTCCGCTTATAATTATTTTTAAAGGTCTACTCAGCACAAAGCAAGTGGCGCCCTTAAATTAATTTTATTACTCTAGATAGTACCGTTAGGGAGGTGGCGAGCATACGCACCCCGTTCATTTTGAAAACGTAGGATTTTCTGCAATTTCCGTAAGTTTTAATAAGAATCGAACAATCGGAATCGGAACTGCACGCAACGAACGTTTGATTGTCGGGAAAAGTTTGCATACGCCGCACCTCGTCTTTAAATAGCTTTCCAAAATTTTTGATCGCCACAAAGTCATCTTCCTTTTGTAATTCCTATAAAATCGAAAAAAAATAGATCGCCGTTTAGATGCAAGTTTGAAAGTTTTACTCTCCAATAAAAGATGCTGATTTTATCGTCATGTTTTCTACGAAGCAATCCAACTTTTGGACGTAAAAAATTCAATAAAATTATTTGACCATGATCGTTTCCCAGGAATAGCATTTTCGAATTATGATTCGAAATATACGAGAGACACTAAAAAGTAAATTTCTTCAAGAATTATCATATTATGGAAATAAATTGTATCGAACTTAATTATTGCGGTTTAAATATTATTGTCTCGAGTTTTGTGTTTCGAGATATTATGCTAGAAGAAATAGTATATTCTGCATCTAGAGATTAAAGTGCCACTTTTAATTTCAACTCTGAACTTGTTTTACATACATTTGTATATTTAAAGTTTTGAATTACACGATAATTATTATTAAGAATGATCATCTATTACTTCTTTCGCTCAGGATTTTAACAGAAAGAGGAGGAAATAACTCTAGCGTCGTCGTTAAAACACAATTTTTGTATAATTAAATTTTCAACTATTAAATACCTGGACCACGTTACGAATTCCCAAAATTAACCACAAAGGTGTATGCTTCAACCCAGAAGCGTCGTAAATTGTTATATTTCTCGCCGTACTGGTAATAACAAATAGGAAAAGTTCTTGAATAAAAATCGCATCCGTTATCCATCTGTTGCGTCGCTTTCTCTCTTCGTCTTTTCTATTGATGTCTTCTTTGGTCGTTATAGCATGGTAAGTGGTCAAAAAGTTCATGTTTCCATCATAAATACCAACACGTCCATGTTTGGCTACAATGGCGTAACAAAAATATTTTTCGCTTTCAATTAGGACAATTTTTACTATGGTTTCCTTCTAAAACAAGAAATAAAAAAAAACAATAAAAGCACAAAATGCCAAAAGACGAGTTGCCGAGATCTATAATACTTTAACGTGTGGGGGATTAAAAATGAGCGAAATTTTTAATCCTAGCTGATTTGCTGTAGAAGCTGGTTTGTACTTTTCTATGGTAAAATCCAGAAACTGATTCCATGTTATGCATTGATTTTTTTGACCGTCGATTTGGGAAAATAGTAAAGCGGCTTGTAGGGAGTGTTTTGAATTTCCTAAAATTAAATGTATTTATACAAATAAATGTCGTACGATGTCGTATGTTAACTGTTACCACCTACAGTAACAGTAAAAATATACCAAAATTTTGAATTGTGGTTTTGGCCCTGGTCGGGCATAAAACGTTGAATTACATTCGGGAATTAACAAGCCTATAATCCTCTCGAAAAAATGTGACGCTCGGCTGCGTCTCGAGTGCTCATTTTTTCTCGTAGATTAGAGGATTCTTAATCGCCTTGTATAATTAATAACTATTATTAATTTATATTGTTCATTTATTATTGTTCGTTAACACCTTGTTCATTATTTTCAGAGTTTCTGTGAAAACGTTTGGTTTCCCAAAAAAAATTATTTAACCAAAGTTGTGGCCCGTTAAATTTCCTATCCGGTTTGAACCATTAGTTTTTTTCTAAGACGTTTCGGTTAAAAAATGCGGGGTTTGCAAGAAAAGTAAAAAAAAAACTCGGATTTTTTTTAACATTTTTTCTCTTAATTTAATTTATAACTCGAAAACCGTTTATTCTAGATGATAAGAGGATATAACCTAATTTGTAGATAAACGAATGATCTTCGAAAAAGGTCTAATCTATTAAGTCTAAAAAATCAATAATATGGGAGTTATGACCGTTTGAAATCAGAAATTTAAAAAATTGCTTTAAAGGGAGGTAGGTACTCCCAAGGGTTTGGACTTAGACAAAAATTTTATTTGAAAATTTGTCTTAAAAAGTGTTCTTTATCATCACCTCAAAGGTTCTTCACAGGGACACCTTGCATATCCGATGGAATAATGGTTGACTGACCTGATAGCACTTTACCAATTCCATGCAATAAATCATATTATCTATGATTTTTCAATAACACTTAATTATTTTAATTTTAAATCAACTGCAATAGTTGTGTTTCCTGGTTTATTAGTTGTGTTATTCCTTCAAAGTTTGAATTGCAAGCTACATTATGTTACATCAGTTGCAACAGACGAGTTTTTGAATGCATCTTGAGCTGCAGAAATGCATTGTGACTCATCTCAGTCAAAACTTTATTTCTACGAGAGACTTTACTGCAAATTTGAATAATTTGAATAATCGAGTCTTCCCAAAAACTCGCGAAATTTTTGAATCGAAGTTTGTTCATGCCTAAAAAATCCCATCCCTAGTCATAATAAAGTTAATTTTTCTTCAGATTCGAATCGCGTACTTAACGTTAGCAGTTGATGGCGCTAACAACAACTGCTAAGCAAATGACCGAATCCTATTTTGTAGAATTTTTTGTAAAACATAAAAATATTTATTATAATTTAGAAAAGGTATACCAAAAATCTCGTCGACTGCGTTCACAAATTCTTCTTTAACCAATTCTGCTTGATAATTTTTTACAAAACCTTCCTTCTTCTTTGCCTTTTTAACAAAAACTTCTTTTAAACCTTCCAAATGTGATATCGTTAGTTTGTGATATAAACCGTGCCACGGTTCTATTTCGTCATCTTCTATTGAATCCAAACTAAAAAGGGTTTCTTGAGAGCAATAATCAAGACAATAATTATTTACCTTAGGTTTGAATTTGTTAAAACGGAACTATTAGAATTATATCTCAACATTACTTTTTATTCATCAATATTTTGGATAAAATACAAATTTATCGATTAAACTTGGTGTGCGTTTTCATGGCAACTTACAAAGCAAGAAAATATTAATATTTATGTGTGATTGCGATTATAATAAAAATAAAATAAGCCAAAAATGCAAGACGATCTATAAAAACGCCCAAAACTATCCAGGTATTTTGAACACTTTCCGAAACCTTCGTCGTCGAGGTGTCATTTAATTTTCCATACTGCTGGGCCATCTGAAGAAATTATAATTTTTCTTTAATATCTAACAAAAAATATATATATTTATAACTTACTTTGACGGAAGGTAAAAAGAATAGTTTTTGGACCGGCATCAACATTAATGTCTGCCAAAGACAGTGCGGTACGGGCCGATTGTGAGAAGACCTCGACAGATTGATTACAATTGTAGATAAAATAATGCAAAACACACTGGCAACGTACGACGAACTGTACAATAAAACTGAAAGTTCAAATTAGAACTATTTTACTAGATAAAAAAAATTTTAACAAATCTTACCCAAGTACGGTAGTTTTTCTGGATGGGACGGAAGAATATCGAATAGAATCACCGAAACTATTGTTATTATCAACAATTGCAGACAACATAAGGAAATCTTGGAAAAGTCGAAAGGAGAAACGCAAAAAGTCAACAACATAGAGACCGCTATAACTGCAATAAAAATTTATTATTTCTTACCATCGCGGATAAACCGACTTACCCAAAAATGGAACGAAGAAGATGGCATGGTAAATTTGGGATTGCCGCGTGATTTTAAAAATTAATTTTAAAAATCGCGGCCGACCCGAGTAGTTTTTCTCGAAATCGGAATTTAATTCAATGCCGAGGACTTCCCATTCGGAATTAAATTGTTGCATTAACTAAAATTTAAGTGGTCAATATAAACACAGCTCGTACGTACCCGGCATTTAGTCTACAATTTCATTTTTATCGCCTTGAAGAAAATTCAGTTTTAAAAATTTAGAATCTGTAGAAAATCCAAAAATTATTTCGCAAGTGTGATTATCCGAAGGCCAATGACCTAGGGCGATTGCATTACACCAAACGTTTAGATGGGCCATCGGATGCCAACTTACTGATCCTTTGCTGGTTACGGTCATCGTCGCGTCGTCCAAGAAGTCATCCCGTACCAAAGTCACGGCACTGAAAGACATTTTTATTGTGAAAGAGAAAAACTTTTAGCTGTTATTACTTATGCAAAAGTAAGCTCGGCTGCCACATTTGTCTGCCGGGCAAATGTAAATTCGATATGTTTCCATATTCTTTTGGGTCCCAAGTGAGCTTTTCGTCCTTCCAACTCTACAAATTAAAATTTCCTAATAAGAAAATATAAAAAAAAGTATAAAAACCGTCTTGCCAATCTTAGCCAGCCTTCCACCTTCAACGACGACCGACGTTCGTCCTAAAATATTCAAGATATTATTTTCAAAATTACCATTCACCGTACATTTTTCTATATCACCCACCAATGTAACGGAATGAACATTTAACGCTAGAAGAACCGTGGTGACGGTGGACCGATTTAAAACCGGTCTCACGTATGTATCATAAGAAGTGAGTAGGTTTTCTCTTAGGCGTTCCAGATCTGTCAAAATTTTAACTTCCTAAAAATTCAAATTAAATAAGAATATTAGTATTCTTATTAACTATGGTACCTGTATATTCGTGGTGTTATCTTCTCGGGGACAATCGAAAAACCATTTGGCTTCTACTCCTGTCCACGTACCGAAACTAAAATACTTAACGTACAAGGGATGTGGATCGCGCCAATTTACAAAAGGAAGTTCGTCTCCTTCGCGTCCTACTTCTATTACGCCGTCTAAAATGACATACTGTTAGTTTTAAGTTAATGAAGTCCATAAATGGTTGCACATCCGGTATCAATCGGGTAAAGATTTACCTGAATCCAATTAAATTCTAATTTATTAATTACATAATTATAATTTCACCCCTTATACATTATGTATAATCCCCTCTATATTCCAAACTTTTGTTTTCACCAAAATTTACCACCAAAAAAATGAAACAAAATTTTATTAATTTTTTACACCCCTTCGTGCAAAAAAATGTCGTTAGAAATATTTAAACACTTATAATATTTACATACCCTTGCTTATATGAATCCAAAATGATTGAGGATCTAAAGCAGACAAAATTCCTTTCGGATGTCTGAAAGAACTTTGCACCGAAGCTTTTTGTGCTCTTCTAATATCGGTGAAGCTGTCTCCTCCGGCCCCAAGTACAATTTCGTAAACCGGCACTGTTAGATTCGGTTTGACAATGGGAGACAACAAAATATGAGCGTCGCTTGGAGCCAAAACAGAAAAGTGAAAATCTAAAATCGAACCATTTTTGTGGGAGTCGTCAGATATTTCGTAAAAATCCTTGTAGTTATTATCCGAACGAGAATAATGCACCGTGCATTTAGAAAGATCTAAAAATTAACGAAAGCGACTTTACGAAACATAATTTACGTTAGAGATTTTTCTTCGCTACCTGTAATATTTTGGGGATAAAACGTCGACGAAATTCGTGGCACCACCAATAGCAAGAGAAAAAATGTCAACATTTTTCATAGAAATTAAACAAACTAATTATAATTTTAGTTCTCTATCTGCATCGGCACTTCCTTCGGCTCTTATCTAAAAATAATTGTACGAAAACTCCAACAGAATATAAATTAATCGTGTATTTTATTTAATTTACAGTCGGCATAAAAACAACAAAACAACAAAATTGTAAATAAGAGCGTTAATTATAATCGTATTTTACATTATTAAAATTAAACAAATTTTGTACAATATTTATAAAAGCACCTCAACGAAGTATTTTTGAAAGCAATAAAAGTAATTTGTCTTATCATACATACTAAAAGTCCTAAAAGCGACTCTTTTGCGCACAATTAATGCGGGGATTAATCAAAAATTAATAATTTATAAAATCTATTCTTTAGGGAACTTTTAGTATGTGGATTGCACTGCTCTGGCTAAAACGCCACTTTACTTGCTTCAACTCAAATAGAAATAAATAATGTTTTATTATTATTTTTGTTCTTGCAATTGTCTCTTAAGTCTATAATCGTTTTGGCTCTAATAATAATTGTATTATACTCGTAATTAAATATTTACAGTGAAATCTAAAATTTTTATGGCATTCGGATAAAAAGTATTAGAACATAATAATACATAACTATGTACAAACTAGCATTAATAAAGAACAATTTGGTTAATTTCGTAAAATTAAAAATAACAAAAATAAATATAGTGCAGTGCGTAATTTAAAAATCGGACGACACCGCATAAAGTATACTTATGCCCATTTATTTTTCCATTTCCAGGAAGATGGACTATCTGAAATTGAAATAATTTCATTAGTTTAACGTTTAAAGACTTTGGAAGAACTAGGGTAAAATACATAAAAGTTTGGATTTTACATTTTAACAGTCGGCATTTGGCCCACTACACAGATTATTTCACGAAGAGTTAACGTCAAAAATGATTAAATGACAATTTGGTCTATGCAAAATTTATTAACAACCTTTTTAAAAATTACGATTTTTCTAAATAAAAATCAATTTCTAGTACTACAAATAATACAGAACGGCTTTGATTTTATACTCCCTACACTAATTTATCGAAAAGAAAAATAATAATTCTGTATGCATCGAGCTGAAAAATACGTAGTGTCTTAAGTTTTAAAATTAAAAAAATTATTTGCATCAAAGTAAAAAAAAATAAAAATAGCGCTATTCTTGAAAAGAGAATGGACCATCTTGAGCCAGCTTAAGTCTTTTTATGAAATTGTCTGTGTCTGATTACACAATAATAACTTTATTGTAATGAGGTTGATTAAAATATGAAATGATTTTTTTCGCAGTGAAATAATACAGTAAGCTGTTAAAATTGAAAAAAAAAGTTTTACCATAATACTATAAATATGTCAAATTTAACTTTTCATTGTCATTTGTTTTCAAATAATGTTGCCACAAACGACCACTTTACTCAAAAACAAATGATGGTGAAAGTGTGTAAAATATTGGAGAGCTGCTCGCAAACACCGTTTGAGTATTAATTTTCCAAAAGTCGAAGTTTTCCTGAAAAAAACTCTGCGAATATTTTTTATTGGCACACCACGAGGACAGTTTGACCAATTATAACCAGAGAACACTGGAGAGTTCGATCGTTTTCGAACTTTTCTCTGCAAAAGGCAATTTGAAGAGTTGCAATCCGAAAAACTTTTTTTTTCAATTTTAACTAATTACATAGTTTCTCACTTTAGCAGCTTGTAATATACAATAATTAGCAGCACGTAATAACGATAGAATATCTAAACGTCCATTGCACACGAAGAAAATCTTGCTGGAAGAACAACAGTTTTTCTTATAGCGCACGCTATCCTTTCGACAAGATTACTGCTGGCAGTAGACGGTGGTTTATTATAAATAGTTCTCTAGACAAAATAATCAATTTAGTATCGAACAGAATAAAGGTGAGTCCCGACAGCAGCGGTTGTGGAGTTTTTTCTGGTATGTTCCAAACAAATGCGTACATCGTGACATGATTGTGCATGGCCACGGCCAAAGAGAAAATTATATCCAGAAGCAAAAAGTATCAACACCAACTCGGTGCTCATCCAAACACCTTAGCTTCAGATTTTCTTATTGTCCCAATATTAGAAGGTTAAAGAGGTTCGAATCCTCTAGCTTTCCTTAGCAAATCTTGTGACTTTAATGACTTTATTCACGATTACAATAAAAATAATGTAAATGTTTATCGATGGGTCAGCTTCGTCCACGTTATTTTCGTGTAACGGATGGTATTAAACTCCAGGAAAATGGTTATCGACTTATTTAGTGCATGGCCTATGGCTGACTATGGTCAGCATCTCTTTGAATTTTTGAAAAAGAAAATTTTTATTAGTTTTTGAAATTTCTCTCTCGCGCCCCCAAGGATGCACCCACTCCGGGTTAAGAACCCCCGATCGAGAATGTTAATAAAAAAAAATATATAATATGTATATTTGAGAAATCAAAAGTCACCGGCAAAAAAATCGACAATCTGCTGCTGTTGGGACCTACATACGAATAAGACTCGTGCGTAATAAATAAATTCGTGTAAGTTAATTAGGCAGACGGTTTACACAAAGATTCCAAAGGTAGAGGTTAGGTTTTATTTAAAATAAATCTTACTCTTAAAAATGCTATGTTAGAACGTTTGGTACTGCCGGAAGACCGTTTTAGACGTTTTATCGTTAACCAATCGTGGAATATAAAACTTGCGGTCCGTTTCCGAGTCTATAAGGTTATTTTTTAGTACCTATGTTATTGTAGTTTAAAAAAGCGCTTCACCTAATCTGTACGTTAGGAAATATAATAATATTATGGCACATTACAAATTTACACTTTTCTGCAAAAATCGAAAAATGTTCGTCTTTGTTTGACTTAGAGTTTAGTGGTGGCTTGTAACTTTATGTACTTGTTGTGTTGTTGGTGCTCTTCGGATTCTAAAGGTGGCATGAAACACTGATGAGTCGATAGTTTCGGACGCGAATTTTTAAACAGCACCCAAACGATGGTGACGAACGATAGTCCGGTCGTCAACGACAACAAGATGAGTATTAATCCGATGCTGCTGATATCGAACACTTTGGCACTTTCTATAACTTTAACGCACACAGGTTTTTGGTTAATGTCGACAACTCCCATACTCGAACGAACAATGTTTGCGCAAACCTTGTAAGAGTTATCACAGAGACCTTCAAAAATATACACGGTCGAATTGCAGTTGAGCTGTTTTTGCGCCATTAAACCGCTGTTACGAAAAACGGCAACATTCAATTCGCAATCGTATTGGGAATTTACGGCGACAGTGATTTTTAAGCCGTTCGACGTGATCGAGGCATAAACTTGCGTGATGTTTGGTAAATTTATGGAATCGATTACGGAGGGAGCTTGAGAAAACGTTTTGGACAGAGCTAATACGTCCGAACAGCCTAACACTAACGACAATTCGTCCGTATTATCGGTCGACTCTAACAAAACCACGCAATATCGATAACGGTGATCTTCGACAAGTTGAGAAGAGTTCGGAACGATCACGCTCAACAGTTTGGGATTGTTCATCATCGAGGAATTGCACTTTAACGGTGTCGATTCCAACAAAACTTCGTCCAATCCTATTTCTTCGTACACGAAAATTGCATCGCAAGCATAGGGAACTGCATTTTCTTCGACCGTCCACTCGAGACTGACGATTTGACCGTCAAAGTGATAACTTTTTAAATTGATGTGAGCTTTCACCGATTCGGACACGGGAGCCGCCAAAGGCCCGTCTTCGTGCTCGTCCTCGCCGCACAACAATTTCGAGTTGGGAATGTCGACGAGAAGACCGTTTTCCAACGACGGCGGTGTCGCACAAATGGCACTCGATTTATCCTCCCTCGGCAGAGTCGAATTTAACAGCCAAATGGCAAATTCGAATAAACTGCAATCGCAGTTCAAAGGATTTTCTATATTAAAAAAAAAAGATATCATTAAGAGAGGTTTGTCGATAATTCTATAAAAACTTACCGGACAAGGTCAATTTTTTCAAAATAACGCTCGACTTGAAGGCGTCGCTTGCGACAATCGAAATATCGTTGTCGTCCAGCTTCAAATTTTGTAAACTCTTCAACGGAACAACCAAATCTGCCGTCAAGGCTCTAAGAAAGTTGTGCCTTAAATCTAATTCGGTGAGGTGCGGTAAGTGAGCCAAAGATGCGCCGGAAACCGCGACTATCCTGTTGTGCGACAAATCGATGAAAAGTAAGGTCGACAGATGGATGAAGGCGTGATCCTCGATGACGTCGATTTGATTGTGGTGCAACGTTATCGACGATAGATTATTTAATCCTTCCAGGAAGCCCATCCTGATGCTGCTGAAAGAGTTATGCGACAGGTGTAAGATTTTCAGCGCTTGCATTTTTGGAAAGGTGTGCGAATCGAGCGGTCCCATTAATAAGTTTCCGGAAAGATCCAATTCTTCCAGCGTCAATAAAGGATCCAAATTTGATACGGTCACAATGGTCAAGCGATTGTCTCTTAATCTTAGGGTTCTCAGTTGAGGAAGTTTCGAAAATGTGTTGGACTTGATCTTAGAAATGACGTTGTTGTTGATGTCGACAAAGGATAAATTGTAAAGTCCCTAAAAACGAAAAAAATTAGATTCCTTAATTAGGTTCCTTATTAGGTACCTTAAAAGTGGCTCCGTCCAAACTTTTAAGTTTATTGCCAGATAAATCGAGCCTATCCAGTTCCGGCAAAGACTTTAAAGCTTTTATGGGAACCGTCGTCAGTTGATTATTCGGAAGTCCCAAAGCTTGCAAAGGTGCCGCCAATCCTTGAAAGACGTTTTGTTGGATATCTTTTATTTCTCCCGACGATATAACTAGGCCGTGAAGGGTTACGCCTTGCAATAAAGCTCCGTCTAATGAACTTACATTTTGAATTGTACAATCGAGAAGGGAAACCGAGGCCGAATTGAGCGAGCGCAAAGTTCGTCCTGAAAACAGTAATAAAACAATTAATTTTTTGCTTCTCGGAAAAGAAAAATTATTCTTTTAAAGCTTTGGGAGTTAATTACTTCGGAACAGTAAATAAAAGCAAGCATCAAACAAACCACTTTAAAGTAAACGAATTTAGTTAATTACATTTTCGTCCATTTGAACTTGGAAAAGAATTTCTTCGTGAATATAAAGACAATTATTATTCTAATTCGAATGCGCGAGGGTCTGGCTAGAAAATTTTAAAGTTTCCCAGCACCGAAACCACCTCGAATTAACTTACCGATAATCTCCAGTGCCGATTGGTCTCCGGTGCATCTTAACGTGTGCGGCATATCGCAACTGCATTCGACCACCGGTTCCTGGTGAATTTCTGGACATTTCCATAAGTCGGGCTCGGGAGCGGTCACAAATAGCAAAACTTCAAAATATATCAGCAGCAGCCGACGGAAGCAAAACATTCTGGAATAAATGATAAATAAATTTATTTATTGTTATAAACCAGAAGGCAAAGAATTCTTTATTTAAAATGCAAGTAAAAACTTTTCGGTTGAATTGTATATTAATAAATTTGTACAAAATCCATAAACGGAAGAAGGTTTTCCATATTAGGTGTACCTACATCAATTCGATTCATTTATGTAAGCTAAATTCCTCGACAAAATATATAAGCTTGATCGGTCTTCTTTATTCGCGCGCAAAACTTTAGCTTAAAAAAATTACACTATCGTAATATTATTTAAATTTAGGAAAGCTTTTGGATTTTGATTAAGTAGTAAATTTTCTTCCCCAAATATATTTGTAAAAATTTAACGCATCGACCATATTTGATTGGTCCTCTTTGACGAGGTAAATCCTAAATCGCAACGGGAGTAATATGGCAAAAAAAATTTAAATCAGAAAGTAAACTTTTCGCTTTACTTTATGCTAACCATGTCTAATGCAATAAAGTTTACCTTTATCAATATTTCCCGACAGTTTATTTTTATTGCTTATGGGTATATGCCCGCAGATATCTAATCGAATCTAAAACTTTACGATTATTTCTTCGATCTGGAATTTAAAAATTTTAAAATATAAAATATTTTTCGGCGTTCTCGTATTTATTATTTTCGTCGTCGACGAGCAACAACTGGACTAGAAAAAATATCTCCGGGAAGTGTATATGTATAGGTATATTTCTTATTCTTTTATAATATCAGTTTCGAGACAACTTTAAGAAGTATTGCCCATTTTTCACTTAGAGAACTCTGTTCATAAATAAAGTTCTGTTACGAAAATGTAATAAATTCTTGAGAAACACACGGAAGCATTAATGTATAAAATATAATATAAATAATAAACTTAACACTCGTATACCATAACGTACCTACCTATTATACAACATCAAGTAATATTATGTATTAGGTTTTTTTTATTGAAGAGGTATTTTAAAATCCTAACATAATTAGATAGTTTTTTTAATTTTTTTTAATATACCTCGATCGATAATTTTTATTATAGAAAATATATTGTCGCGTTTTGAAATGCTAGAATCATTATTTTATTTATTTTATAAATTACTTTAAAGTTTGTTTTGTTTTAATTATTTATTTGTAAGCAGATTGTACATAAAATTTTAATTGTAAAAATACGAAGTTGGTAACGATGTAAGTAAGTGGGAAAATGCTGCTGGTTTCCTTGCTTGTACATGCAGGGCCGTCTTAAGGTATACGATGCCCCTGGGCTACTAAAATTAATGCTCTCCTCTTTATAAGAAGTCAATTTATTACTATTACAATTAAGAAAACATTAAATTCATTAATTTTGAATTAAATTTTTAATTCAAAATTTAAAAAAATGTTATGTAAACAGTCGAAACCCTTGAGGGTATCTTTCTTAGAATTTCAGATTTCAAACGGCCATAGCTCCGACATTATTGATTTTTTAGGTTTAATTGATTAGAACTTTTTTAAAGATCATTTACTGATCTACAAATTAGGTTATAACCCCTTATCGTCTAGAATCAACGGATTTCGAGTTATAAATTAAATTAAGGGAAAAAATGTTAAAAAAATTTAGGTTTTATTTTTTTACTTTTCTTGCAAACCCCTTATCTCTTAAACGTCTTAGAAAAAAACTTAAAGCCCAAATCAGATAGGGAAATTGGATTTTTTTAGGAAATCAACCATTTTCACATAAATTCTGAAATAATTATCAAGGTGTAAGTAAAAAAAATAAATTTTTTAAAAAAAGAATAAAAAAGTAAAAAATGTTCTTTATTACCACTTCAAAGGTTCTCCACGGTCACAGGGGCACCCGGTATAAAATACTCATGTAATTTAATTTGCTCTGTCCCAAAGAAGATCGTAAATAATTTTTTATTTTTTTAGATAAAATTGCTGCTTTTAAAAGGCTTGCGCCCCGGTGCTGTAGCCCATTTAGCCTTGTGGTTAAAGTGGCCATGTGTGCATGGTTGGCTGCCCACCGGTTTTGTGCATGGTTTCCAGCTTTCAAGAGGATTGAAGATTTTGGGTGACTGTGAAATATTCACAGCGAATTTGTTTAAAGAGGCGCGAGCAGCTGTGAACGTTCACGTGCGGCTACGACACCACATGCAAGGTAATATTAACATTTGATTAACCACATTTGGATAAAAATTAAAAATTGAAACATAATTAATAAATTATATTTTAAAATAAAACAGCGAGGATATTTTTTGGATTAGAAAAATTTTTTATAGATTATTTATATATTTTTTTACATATTTTATTGCAATATATTTATTTACTATACGATTACAGAGTTGAAATATATTTTTATTGCACAATTTAGTTGTCGATAAAATTTGTTTATAATTAAAAGAGCTCTTGTAAAAGTTAAAAATCTAAGGAAGGAAATTTAATAGTTTGATAGATAATTTTCTAAAGTTACGAAAAAGAGAATTATATCACGAAATATTATATCCTTATCGCAAAAATTTTAATATATAATTATTATATTATTAAAGTTTTCAGTTTTACGTATTTTATCTCAACGTTTATTCCGACTTAGACTTCGATCCTACTAATAATAAATTTGGGGAAAATTAATTTTTTAAAACGCATTGGATTTCTAAACTTATATTTGCACAATTATTATATTGTTTTTATTGCAGGAAGAAATTATTTTAACTTCCGAATTTCCTCTTGTAGTTATTTATACCCTAATATAATTTTTTAATTTTAAAATAATAGTTTAAGTATTACGCTCAAGGCGATCGATATAATTTTACACGTCAATTTGATCGTAATTTTAATTGTCGGATGAATTGCAAATTTTTGCCAAGCACATAGACATTACATATTGTAGTATATAAAAAAAGAGTTATATACCACACAAAAATGAGCAAATTTGAATAGCCGAAAAGAATACTTGGAAACTTATTGAATTTTGATGCCGTTTAATATTAATTTGCATTTAATAAATAATAATTACCGTCCTTGAACGAACGTAAATAAATACGATTAATTGAACAAAGTTGCATTAGATCGTCGAAAACAAACGAATTGAAAGCATGAGTAGATAATTTTAGTATTTTTAGTCTCCAGATAAGAGAAGGAAAAAGGTTAATCAAATTATTTTTAATTGCATAACTTTCCTTGTCACTGTTGCCTTAAGTGCTATTAAATAATAACGGTTATTTGCTTATATTTTAAATAATTCTCGAGTGTATAATAATGAAGTGTGTCGAAGTGAGTGCTTTAATTTTTTTACTCATCGGAGAGCTTTTCTTAATATCTCAAGCTAAAACTTACACGAAATGTGGACTGACGCAAGAGTTGATTGCAAGAAATTTTCCGAGGACTTACATAGGAAATTGTAAGTAGCTACTACGTTGGTATAATTATATTTTTTTTTTAATTTCAGGGGTTTGTCTGATCGAGAGCGAAAGTCAAAAGGACACTGCGAAAGTTACCACGAAAGCTGACGGAAGTAAGAATCTTGGCATTTTTCAGGTAGGATGCGTACCATAGTGACCGGAAATGTAATACCCCAAACAATAATAAAACGTATATTTAAATTTCCTACGGCGTAATTCCACGTTTAAACATTCAAATCAAGTAATTTGCATAATTTGAAAAGGCGTTTATAACAAAGCTGCTTTTATATTTTCAGATTAACAGTAAAGAATGGTGCACGTATAACAAAAATGGTGGAAAGTGTAACATAAAATGCGAAGGTAAATTTATTTTTCATCGCATACTTGCTGCTATACGAATAGGTGAAATTTTCTTTTAGCTCTCATCGATGAAAATTTAATCGACGATTCCCAATGTGCCAAACAGGTGTACAACGAATTGGGCTTTCGAGCGTGGAACGGCTGGAAGAGAAGTTGCTATGGCCGATCTTTGCCGTTGCCTCCTTGTTAACTCATTTTTTAAAGTGTAAAATTTTGACATGTACTAGTTAGTGTAAGCGTAGTGGTTCCTAAATAATATTTCATGACTCAAATACGAACGAGTTGAAGGGTGTTTTAGACATCGGAAGCATTTAAATGCGGATCGCTGTGGGTATTAATCTGCCGTACACGTAGAAGACACTTTGAATTATATTTACTTATGTAATTGTATAGAGGCGCAGAACATTGCAATAAATATTCTCGTTGCATTTATTAATGGAAGGCAAACGGATACGATCGTGTAGAATACATTCTCAGATAACTATCGGTTTATCGGCACGATTTGCATAGTAATCGCCTGCGGATCAATCCGCTTTTTACAAATTCATTACTTTTATCAAATCGCAGACTAAAATGGCAATATTGGCTAGGAAAATTTGGCAAAATTTCGCTTTTATAAATAAATCCTTAAATAATATTCTAAAGTCCAGCCAACAATCAGAACGCAATTAAAACTTTTAAACCAAAATGTACGACCGGAATATTTAATTAGAGTGGCCAAAGCCGAATAATTTTATGACGTTCTTTCAAACTCTTCCTCTAAGCTCTCCAATACGAAATCTTAGAATTGAGCATCGGGATGCTTGAGAAGTTGGGCTGTTTTTCGATTTATGATGTAGGTGCACAATTTACGTTAATATGGCAAGTTTAATTGCAATAATATAAGTTATAAATGCGGCTTCCTTTGGGGACGCAGTTATTAGATAACCTATCATAAAAGTTGAATTATGGTACTACGTGCTGGAATAAAGCTTTCAAGTAGATATAGTATATATAGGTATGTATAATAGAGTACCTAAATCCATAATCGAAAATTTGAATTTTCTTTTTAATTTATCGTCCGCTAGTCAAAATTTATAATAATCCTTATTTGATATTCAATCTTTACAAAAATTTGAAAGAAATTTTGTCTCTGCATTTTTTTAAAGCCGCATTTAAAGTTCGAGTCGATATAATAATATGAACATAAAAGTTACATTAAAAACTTAAAAACTTTGATGGAATTTAAAATTTTGAAAGTGTATATACCTCACATAACACGTCGAGTTTTGTCGTATATATGTGGAAAAACTTCCCAACTTTGATGTTCGTAATAATATTTTTTTTTCTCGCAAAAAATAGGAGCAAGCTTTTAGAATTAATTCAAAAAAATCGGAGGGAATTGTGGAGAAAACAAAAGACGAAACGTTTTCGAAATTTCGATTTGCATAAGAAGACGAGAAATCTATTCGGATGTGATTGAATCGACGATATTGTCAGTAATGTATCGGTAGTAGACATCGCAACCGCATCAGACGAGAGCTCGGAAGCCGCATCTATTTACAATCACATCTAATAGGTGTATTGGAAAAAGAAATTTCGTTATCGCTGTGCGAAAAGAACGTCGTCGCCAATTTAATTTAAAATGCATTGATAAACAGAAAAGAGAAGAGAAAAAATTAATTAGTCCTTTTTTCTTCGATCGAGAAGGCATTAAAATACCTTTACGTTCGAATTGTAACGCGAGGTACTTTTTCAAAAGTTGCAGGTAAAATTTGTAGTTTTTTCGAGATCTACAAGATATACAGAAATCATTTTCGTATTTCAATCAAGTCAGTTTATGCAAAGAAATAAAAGCAGCACAAAGAATCGAATTCTTGTAACCCCAGTTCTTATCGTATCTGATTACCAGGCGCTGCGACATGTCCAAATACAGAGGACATGTGTCGGGAGAATGCAGAAGCAGTTCAACTGACTTTTCTCCGTGTACCGGATGACCTGTTTCAGATTCAAACATTGATTTTGATGGTAACAAATAAGCAAACCCTATATATTGCGAGACACAATTTGCGCTTTTACATTATAGAAACTAATTAATATTCAATCAAATAAAAATCAAATAAAAATAATAAAAAAACTATCCAACCTCGACATTTTAACTAGTCGAGGAGCTGCATCGGCTGGCAGTACCAAGTCGATATAATATTAGGGATCTCAGAAATTAAAATTTCTTTTATTGCTCTTCCTTCTCGAGTTTTCGGTATAAAAAAATGTTGTAAGAGAATTCACTTTCGGTATTTTGTACTAACCTGATGAACTGTAAATAAGTTGGTCGGTGCCCCAGAAAAAAGATCTTTGAATGAAACGATTATTTGCCTACTGCAATCGTCAATGAAAAAAGATATACAGAATTAAAATTTATATAAGAATGTAGAAAATATATAAAAAAAGTGGGAGTAATCGAAGGAGGTGAATGTTAATTAAGTACTGAATAAGACGACCAACCTACTCAAAATTTAATGTGGGTAAGTGAATGGATGACTATGTAATGATTTAACGAGGCGTGTGTTGTATGCAAATTAATTTATTTCTAATTTTAAGCCTTTCTATAATATTTCAAGTGTGATTTCCAATATCGGCCAATAACAGAAAAGTTTAAACTAATTAAAAATTTTTTTCGACGCGATCGCTAATCGGTGCGACCGATTATCCGACCGATATATAATATCCCGTCATCGTAATATTTGCATGCATATTTATAGTTTTGTACTTATAAATCGCCAGGGCTCTTTTTTCATTTTTTTCCAATAATTTCTTACTGAAATTAAAGAAATCTCTGCTGTTTTTCAAAAATGTGATTCGAAACCGAGCCAATATTATGACTAAAGTAAGTATTTAATTGTTGCGAAAAACTTATCAACACCGACGCGACGCGAGAAGACTTTTCCGAGTGGAAGTGTAATGAAAATTTCCAAGTTAAAATAGTGAAATTTAAAATTACAATTGGACCAAACTTGCGACACGTGCCACTTTCCCATTTAACTATATTTACTGTTTTCAAAATCAGTTCACGATTCAAAGAATCGCTTTAGATTTAGATAACAAAATCCTTTAGTTTGTGAGGTGCTAGTTTAGCATTTTATTCGAACAGAATTTATTCGATATGGAAGAACGAATGAACGAACGAACAAAAACCCTTCACTTTGAATATAAACTTAAGAAGGCACTAATAACGATGTTTACTGCCCAAAACAAGCGATTTACTTAAAAAAATGTTAAAATGCGGTCAGGGAAGTTAGTGGACGATGAAAATAACCGAGTATATTAGCAAAATTTTTGAATCCCGAACTTCAATAAAATACATAAATTAGAAATTTTGACGTTAACCACCTAACTCACACAAATAATGTGTTACGTGCACCCCATTAATCACACCTGAATTCTTTGAAACTCGTTAGGAAATTAGTTTTCAAATTACCAGCATATACTTTTGTAATATTTATAAGTTGTGCTCCATTTTGATAACGGGGTTTATCATTAGTCACCGGGTGTACCACACAATATTCAAATAATATTATCTAAAATTTTATTTTATCATTGAAAATTCGTATAACTAAATTTTCTTCTCAAACTTAAACTAGGATTATATCGTAACAACAAAATCATGCTTTCCAAGTCGCGTTTTCGCTCTTGAAACGCAATGTACTATTTTATGTTAAAAACGAGCGATCGTCGCTTTCAGTTTTTCAAAATTACGAAATATACAAGATTTCGGTTATTTGGTTGCAGTTCGATTCGTCTACTGCGTCGTCCATCCAGTGTAGAGCCACCTTCTACTTTTTTAGTCCTAAAAAGGATAAAATATTATTTACGATCTTCTTCAGGACAGAGGAAATTATATGATATGAGTATTTTATATATGGTGTGATGATATGTGAAATATCTTCAAGCTTATAAATATCTCACGGTCGGAATGGGTCCTTGAAAGAAAATGGTTACATGTAAAACAATCAAACAATCGACGATATAAAAAGATGTAAAATCAAAGCAGGACTCACGCAACTCGTAGACCAGCACGTTTTCGTAGCACAATAAAGTTTCTCTCTTCACGGGATATCTTTTTCTTCACTAAATCGTTGGCTCTTCCTTCGACACTTGAAACTGCTCTCGATGTAAATTATCTCGTTCCCTTTTGTTATGCTTTTCATCAACGTTTCCACACTTGGAAACTAATGGTCTTTAGCCTATTGGGTAAACTTCCCAACCAAATACGAATGATACAATATTAATCAATTTGTTAAAGAAAAAGCTAGGAAAATAAACATATTATAAATTACTTTTGCTTTTTGTTTACTCTAAAAGTTTGTTTCTTTTTATACGGGGTGTCTCCAGATACACTTTACATAACTGATAGAGGATACTTTTGTAAGAAACATTTTTAACAAAATTTTTTTTCTTAATTCAAGCTTTCGAGAGTTAGGTTTCTTTAAAACATTTTTTTTTAATTTACACCTTCATGTAGCCATAGCTCAGGAAATATTAATTTTAGAGTAAAAATGAATTAGTGCTTTTCTAAAGAGCATGAAATAATCTACGAACTAGATTTAAACCTTTCATTGTCTAAAATTAACGGCTTTCGAGTTATAAATTAAAGTAAGTAAAAATATGTTGAAAAATTCGATATTTTTTATTTATTTTTTTTAAACAGTATCTTCCAAACGAAACATTTTATATTACAAAAATTCCGACTCTCCATTCCGGATAGGAAATTTAACGGACTACAACTTTTGTCTAGTAAAATTTTTTGAAAAACCAACCAAAATTAAATTAATTAATTTTATTGAAAAATTATTTTATTAATTAATACAGCTTTCACAACAATCACGACTGTGTAATTGAAAATGAGAGTAGTCATTTTGAATTTTTCCTTAAATAATGTAATAGCTTAATTAATAAAGTAATTTTTCAATAAAAATAAAAATTTTGTAAATTTAATTTTTTGCTTTGTAGCTGCCTTGTTTATTATTTTCTGATTTTCTGTGAAATGGATTAGTTTTTCGAAAACTTTTACTAGACAAAAGTTGTAGTCCGTTAAATTTCCTATCGGGAATGGGGTGCTAGAATTTTTATAAATGTTTCGTTTAGAAGATACAGAGTTCAAAACTCCAATTTTTCCACATTTTTTTACCTACTTTTATTCATAACTCAAAAGTCGTTGATTTTAGACAAAAAGTTTGTAGATTACTTCAGGCTCATTTTTACTAAAAAATTAATATTTGTGTGTTTTCTTTCGAATAGGGGTGCATTAATTTTAGTAGCCATGGGGCGTCGTATATCTTAGGACGGCCCTGATCCTGTGGTACATAGGTCGATTAGAGAGGTTCGTGGGAAACTCTTAAAAAATTCAACTTTGTGCCGAGATAAATCATGAGCTGGTTCCGAATTTCTCGGTCATAGATTTATGCAAGGCAATTACGGAAACCACAATACTTGATAAGGTGACATTTATCAAGAAAGGAGATACATTTTGTTAAACCTATATATTTATGTCTATATTTAAGTTTTTCTTCTACAAAAGGAAACTAAATTGTGCTAGTGCGATTTCGAATAATATCGGCTTTTATAAGGCTTTCCTAATAAGTGCTTAACTAATGAAGGCTCATTTAATTACATTGTCGTCGAGATAGGTATACTTAATTATATGATAAAATGCACATCGCATGCTTAAGTTATTAACGATAATGGGAAAAAAAAGATGAAGAGTTAACTCCTAAGACGATTATGTTAATTGATAATAACAACTCGATCGCGCACTGTTAATTCTTTTTTGAAGAAAGAAACTTTTTTGTGCATTTAAGAAAGCGGTTACGAGTAGTGTTGTAGGTAATATTAATAAAATAAGAAAGGACGATTATAAAACGTCGATAGATGACGTCCCGTAGAGAATAGAATAAAATGCATTTGAAAATTTAAAGAAGACCACCCGGTCGGCGTGGGTCTCTCTCGGGTCTCTCTCGAGCTCTTTGAAAACTTTTAAAAATCGGAACACGTTTTCTTAGTGCGAAATGTATCACCGCTCAAATTTTAGACGATGAAAATTTTAAGCGACTTTCCGCCGTGCGTACCTACATTCGTAATTCCTTCCATAATAAACCTAATAGATTCAAAAATATTTCCGTCTTTGAATAAAAAATCGCAACATCTTATTTCGAACAAAAAGCTCATTTTCTAAAACGATTTTATCTTCTTTCCACTCCATCTTATCTTTCTCATCTTGGTATTACAAGTAACCTTAAATTGCTCGGCAATTTTCCTAAATCCAATAAAAACTCTAAATAAACAGGGATACATTTGGAAAGTAAATTGATAAATAAGTTTATTGGATATGTAAATCGAAAATGATCCAATTTATTTGATTTATGTGCGGGCGCTGCAAAAGAAAATTGTGTGCTACTAAGAGTGAAAATTTAATATTTCTACCACTTTACATATTTTATTATTTTAATAATGCATACTAAGTGCTAAGGTTGCTTTTATTCATAAATTTATCTAATATTATACTCTTGTAATTTACCAAAAATCCTGCAAATTACAAAAATACAATTTTGTGCGAAAACTTTATGCCCTTCTCGTGCACTATTTCATGGGCATTAAAAATATAAACGTTTCGCCTTCGAAGCCTTCTTATTATCAGTAATCGAGGTAAAAGTAATCCGGATTATATTATTTGAGTAGGTATGTTAATTTAAATATCACGTATATGATAAAGCAACTTGCCACCTTATCTTGTTAAATGTTATTTTGTTAATGAATTTTAAAGAAAAAAAAAGTTGTTTAGATATTTTAATTTTTGTTTTTTCGAATAGAAAGTAAGGGCGTTCAAACTGAATAGGAAAACGCTCGTTCGTATCGAAATCAGTTTTGTTCGTATTATTCTTAACTGTATAAAAATAATAGTTGACATTACACTTAGGTAAAATGAAAGCATCTCTAAATTTTCTGCAAAAATGGCTATAGTCATTTTAACCGTAACGTTTTTAGTTTATTACTGCAACATAACGACAAATGTTTAGTTCAAGAAAAACCATCTGTGCATACATTGGATGTCACAATGTAATAGCTGCTAGTGGAAATATAAAATTTTATTTTTGAAAATGTATTTTTATGTAGTACATGAACTTTAAGAAATGATACGAGACATGTAATAAGAATCGGGAAATATACGTTTGAAGAGGTGGAAAGATTTAGATATCTGGGAGTACAACTTAACAAGGACAACGATATATCAGCAGAGATCCATGAGAATACAAGTAGGATGGACCAATTCAATTCAATGTTCAATCCTTCGTTAGACCAGTAGTTAGACACTAAACCTGACTATGCGAAAAAAGGAAAAATTTAGGGTGTTTGAGAGAAGAGTGTTGAGAGCCATTATGAGTCTGAAGAGGATTAATGGAAACGAATATAAACAAAGAACAAACTGGGAAGTTAAGAGAATGTTTGGAGACGGGGATATTGTGAAGCATATGAAGGCGCAGATAATTCATTGGCTGGGGCATCTAACAAGAAAGGAACTATCTAATTCTCTGCATCTAAGACAACTTACGGAATTAAAACCGAGTGTAAGAAGAAACACAGGAAGAGCGAGAACTAGATGGATGGACGAAGTGTTAAATGACCCGAGAGCAATAATGCCGGAACAGAGCGGAGTGGAGAAGAGTACTTAATGAACGATATAAAAACACATACGAAGATCTAGCACAAAAAAGAGGAGAAAAAAAGGAGTAATTAATTATAAAAACTTTTTATAACTAAAAATATTTCGTGGAAATGTAATCCTGATTATTATTATTATTAATATAATACTCAAATAAAAGACTATTTAACAAAAAATAAAACAAATTTAGTGGCCTCAAAAATCAGAAATTTCAGAAATTACAAAGTTTATTTGAAAAAAAGAAAAAAAAATTTATTTGTTATATAAAAACGAGAAATTTATTATAACAATATGCTTTGGTTTATAAATTTTATAAAAAATTAGGTTTTTATTATTTTCTTAACGATTTATAATAAATATAATTTATTATGGGGCGATTAACGTTAAATCGACCTGACTTTGACCTTTACCATTTTGTTTTTATAATTTATCATATATATTTTTTTTAATTTATCGATGATTGTACCTATCTTAAATCGGGTGGGCAATAATTATTATTAGGCTCCTGTTGGTAAAAAATAAAAAAAGATTTTATAACATATCTTATAATAATTTATAATTTTCAAAAGATTCAGATCGTTGTGATCTGATTCGAATTATTTAAAAAATCCACGAAGATATAATAGACAAAACTCTTTGAGAGTTGGAAAATTTTAAACTTATGTTTTATTTTTTTATACAACCATTTTGTTGTTTAAATTTTATTGGTACCGAGAGGAAGAAAAAACTTTTAATTAATAGTTTTTTTAAATGTTTAACTTTTAATAATTTGAATAAACGATTCCACCAATAAAACCATAAACGAAGGAAAGCCATAAATGAAATCACCCAATATCGAACATTTAATTTTGTATTACTATATAGTTTCGTGTACACCAAAAGTGTTAATAAAGGTAAAGTAATTGATTTCAAATTAGTACTTCTCGATAATATAAATATAATTTAGGTAGCGATTAATCGATAAAATAAATACAGACTTTTGATAGAACGAACGGTGTAAAATTCGAATAACCGCCAAAACCTTCTTTCTTTACTTATCTTCGTGTTTTAAAGTTGTTTTAAAAAATAGAGTAACAAGTAATTATGAAATTAATTAGACACATTTTAAATTTAATAAACATATCGTAAAAACAAAAAACGTTTTAAAAATTGAATTAATTTTAGTTTTTAAAATATCATCTACAAATTCTCTCTTTCCTCAAATTGCAAATTGCTTCTTGTCTCTAAAATAAATTAAATGTAATGTGGTGCACTTGGCTTTAATTACACTTTCATTAAAATAAATTAAAGATTAAATTACTTGTGGATGCTTGAGCGAAAAAATTCACATCTTAGTTGGGATAAAAATGTAAAAAATCAAAAAATAGAGACACGTCGAGTCGATAAATATCGCGAAATCAATTTAAAATTAAAGACAATATATTATTATTGCAAAAAACGAAAAGTGGCCGAATTTGCAAACAAAACTAGAAAGTAAAAAAAATTGTTTGTTCTTGGGCGGCGAAAATGTTGTTACAATTTTTTTACCTCGGGCAAAATCCTGCTCGACAGAGATTATTTATTTTTTTGCTAACCATATTAAGCAAGAAAGCAACCGAGGATTGGTTTAGATGTTGAATGAAAAAAGTTTTTTTTGAAATTCATATGAATTATAGATAATGTATTGTATTCTACAAAAGAGATTTTATTTGCTTCATATGCCAACTAAATTGAATTAAAACAGATATATTGTCTCTTTGGTTATCGTATTTATTATCTTGCCGGTAAATTAAATTAGAACAACTGTTGCCTTTGCCATTTTATTGACTTTTAATTACTCCTTATTTTAAATTAAGGTTTCACGTTGCCACTTTGAGCGGTACAAATTTCAAAATTTCCTTTTTTAACATTCCAAAATTCGAAAATTTCGCCTATATAAATCTCTATGTTCATAATAATTTCGAACACCATAAAACGATTAAAATTAAATTTTACGTTAATAAAAATATTTAAGAAAATCGTAAAACAGGTTTAAATAAAAAGTTATAAAATTACAATTTTTTAATTCTCCCGATGTTATCTGATTAATCTTTTATGTTCGTTATCCATAAAAGCGAAATTATTCCTTAATAAGCAATATTAGGTATGTAATTAATAATACGCCCACGGGATACGCTAATCGAGATAAATTTTAAAAGTTGAGAGCAGTTACGAAACACAACTTTGGTTTTTTTTTCAAATTTCTTATTCGTGCGCTAACATGGGATAAAACAAGTCGGAATTTTAAGAAACGTATGTCATTTAAAAAACAATAGAGCATAAATATGAGTTTCTTTTGCATAATACATCTTAGTTTATACTTTTTTTCAACTTTATTTAGTATAATATTGGGATACGTTAGAAGAATCGCCCATAATAGAAGACTTTTCGCTGTTTTTATTAAAGCGATACTTGTTAAAAGCTTTAACGACATATGGAAATATTTCAAATAAAAAAACCTTGCCTGTTTGAACAGTATAATATGTAAAATGGTGTCTTCGCAACAACTGCAAATTTTAAAACCAAAATTAAAACCACCGTTAAAATATAATATAGCTGTTAATAATATAAAATTATTTCCACACTTGGAACTCCTGTAAATCGTTTACTATTTTTGATTTCCCTTACCGAGAATATATACACAATTTGGGCACGCAAAAACAAAAAGTCTAGATTTCAATCTGCCGCCTCTTGGTTGAAATCTGAAGATACATAAAATGACGACTAGAATTTGAACTGAAGGTTTCTCCCTGTTTTTTCATACCATGTATTTTTTATAAAATATGTTTTAATTACGAATAAATTAAACTACTACTAATAAATACATAGTCCCACAATTCATAGTAGGAGGGGGGGGGGGTATTAGAAATCTTACAGGCCCTCACGTGAGGGTGGGAGTCGACGTATTCCTTACATAAGTTCAACTTAAAATATTTTTTTTAATTAAATTTATGAATTAAATATAATTTTTCTTCTTTTTACGTTGATAATCCCTTAATAAAAAGAGTAAAAAATATTCAAAATTGTAGCAATAAACAATAATTAATTGTCATACTACTAGTATTTATAGAATTCTTATTTTACGCTGTGGAAAAACAACTGAATATTGCTTTTCTGCTCTTATCGTTGTCTATTTTTAGAATTTTACATAAATTAATATAATAATAATTACCATTATTATTGATAACACAACACAAACACAAAAGAATTCTAGAACAAGGAAGAACGAACGATTAGAAACAATTAGATGTGAGGATAATAGTGTGAATTAATATTATTATTTATATTTTCCAAATATAACAAGGGAGAAGGGGGGGGGGATCAAAATTAATTTTAAAAAAATTCTTACGTAAGAGGAGGGAGGGGTAAAGTAATTAATGAATGCTCCGTAAGCTAAAAAAATAATTTTTCTCTCAAATTTGCGAGGTGCATAATATATATTTCTCTAATAATTTAGGCGCGAAAAACATTCAAAATCGCGGATAAAAAAGTCGCTCTCACCGACTTTTTCGTAGGAAATTTATTTTTCAAAAATTGTCTATTATTTGTTGTAATTGCATTAATATTGTATTAATATGTCCCGCTTTATTAGCATACAAATAGTGGACTCAAAGAGAACTCAAAAAAGTGCGCGTTGGTTTCAGCGTTTATAATGATGTCTTTCTTTTTGTCAAGTTAATCCCGTGTTTAAAAATGGGTTTATCCGTAAATTATATAAAAAAGGATAATAATATGAAATTTATCTGTAAATTATACATTTTATGTGAAATTAAAATTAAGTAGTGCTCGCAGGTATAACAAATAAAATAAATACGAGCAATGCAGGCTACAAATGTGGATTCGACTCCGCTAGTAACGTCCTGGCACATGACTGGAACTAACAGGACCTAGTACTAAAAATTAAAAGAACAAAAATAAGGTATAATTCACTTTTCATGCGTTTTACTTACATAAATTTATTTTGTTCATAAAATTTTTTGCTTAAATTTCTTCCGATATTTTACTGTTTTGCAATAATCTAAATCCGATCTAAATATCTGATGTTTGAGTAGAAATTTCATTTTGCACGCTTAGTCTATATTTTATGTTTAGTCTCCGTTTTCCGCAGCATGGCAGTTTCAAATTTTTCTGCGTGAATCTGCCCAATAAGGACGACGTTTTTCTGATTATCTACAGAAAGTTGTAGCTTCTTAACTATACTGGATTTCAAAAAACAGTTCGAGATACCAAAATTTTAATTTTTATTATGTAATTTTTAGTTTTGGTAGGTATAATTTTGGTTTTGGCAAATTGAGGTAGCTTAGAAAATACTTGCACGAGTAAAACAATAATATAAATTCGCGATGTAAAGTATAGATATTACCAGTGGCGTAACAAGCAGTTGAGGGGCTCGAGTGCGAAGTTGGGGCCGGAGCCCTGTTTTTGTAACAAGATAAAAACAAACAAAAATAAAAAACCGTATTATATCAATTTTTTTTAAAGATTGAGTAGTCACAGTAAAACTAGGGACCCGCGTGCGTGGCACCCACCGCACCCCGGGAGTTCCGCCCCTGGATATTACCCAACATTAGTATTTTAAACGTTTGCGTAATTTATAATACTTGAGGTGTATAATTTGTGCATTTTAGTTTCAAAGCTTATATATAGTTCACTTTTTAGTTATTCTAAAATACTAATGCAGATTAGAATAATACATTATTATAATATTATTTATCGTAAAACTTTATTAACTTGATTAAATAAAAACATTTTCCATTTTTTCTGTGATTCAAAAACTGTCACAAAATACGAAGGCGTCATTCAAATATTGCTTACCTATGATCGTTTTACGAAACAAGAAATCCACAAGTGGGCCGTTCGAAATAACAAGTTTTCCAGTGGGCAGAAAAACAAGAGTTTTTGGTACCAAATCTTTTTTTTTATCATAATAAAGTGGTAGCATTCGTCGAGTAAGTACATCGTGTGGACGAAAACTTGATCCTTCCTTTATTATGGTTTAGCTAAATAATAATGCATTAACTTAGTTTGGGAAGTTTGCTAGTATGTAAATTTCGAACGTCAAATTCGAGCCAAAAAGCGTATATTATTTTCATATTTTATATAATAAAAAAAAGTTTAATGCAAAAAACGCAAATATAATGGTAAATATGCGAATTGTTGTGACAGGAGCGAAACGGACATTTTAATAAACAAATCGATTATTATTAAACAGTTGCAGTATAGTAAAAGCAGCGACCACACTAGGCGACTACACTAATTAAAAATTTTAACTATAATTAGGAGTAGTAAAAGTGTCAATTAAAATTTCAAATAGGTGGTACTTAATCCGTGTAACACTTTCAAAAACCTTAAGTAAGTAAGCGAAAATTATAAAAAAAATAGTGTGTGATTATTGATTATCGAGAATTGGTTTTTAATAAGCGCGAGCGAGATAAAACATGTTTCGGTGTACTCGAATAGTTTTTAACATAAATTACACGACATATTTGTGCTAGGAGTGTCTGTAACTTCGTCCCACACATTTGTCCCACGTACGGTACAAAACTTTACCTTACGGCCCTGGAAATTATGAACTCTACGACATCATTATTGGTCCATAGAAGCCAAGTTTTTATTTAATTCATTAATGTTGTGAAATTTGAGAATTGTAAATAAATTTAAAAAAAGCATTCCATAATATTAATGGATTTCGAAATATTCGTAAGAGGATCGACCCAAACAATTGTTCCGATAATATTAGTTTATGCTTTACTATAATCTAACCAAAAACTTAGGCGGAGTATCGAAATCCTTCGATCGGTTTGTAAATATTTGCTAGCGCAAAATTGCACTTACTACTTTAGTCGGGGATCTGCAAGCAGCCGGCTTAAAGTTGGCAAATTAGAACACGTAAAAAAAATTGTTGAGAAACGGATAACTTTTAAAAAATAATATATGCAACAGATTATTTAATTATGCAAATTTTAAAATGCATCAAATCATCGAGTAGATGAAATTTTATAAACGAAACGAGAATGTCTCTTGGTTAATGAACCGAGAGGTATTGTTTTAATTTTAATTTGTTCTAATGCAAACTCGGAAGTACGAAGTTAAGTTTTACCAATGTATTTTCGTTCAAAAGTTGCGTTTTTCCGCAACTGTCATTTATTATTATTATCATCGAAAAACTAATATCTTTAGATTACCGAACTTGGATTTCGATGTATGTACACATAGATTAAATGCATTAAATGACCAAAAAGTGTGAATGTACTGCGTAATCCTAGGGCTACTCGGTATAATCCTTTGGAAATAAGAAATATTAAAAATGTTGAGATGTTTGCACAAGAAAAGTTAAATAAGTAACAGGAAAATTCTTGCTTAATCTCTCAAGTAAAATCTCAAAGGAATATCTCGACACGTAAATTTTTCAGTTTTATAGTTTTCATTAAATTGAAAATATTACGTGCAACCTCAAAGAGCTTCTTCAATTTTATTTATAAATATTTTAAGTCGTACTATTTCAAATTTTCTCAAGATAGCGGTAACTTGCAAATTTTTTATCTTAATTTTTGTTTTATATTCTAAAATTTTCAAAATATATCAGGCCTCGGAGATTTGAAAAGTCATGAGCGGAAACTTACGTAAGGAATTTTAAATTTGAAAGTAGGAATGGTAGTTTAAATTAATGCTTATGAGCGTTAAAAAAATCTAATCCGAAATATTTGCAATAATATTAATTAAACTGTTTAATTTTATAAGAACAAAGTTCGGTTATTTATATTATGTGAAATATTCTTACGAGTAAAAAGAGAAAATAAATGGCATAAAACGCGATATTTTAAAATTTTAGAAATTATTTCTTTAAATCGCCGCAGGATTATTTAAAAAATAATGTTTATAAGTAAGTACTACTTATTAAATTTAAATATCGGAAGATTACAACTTAAATTCTTGTTATTAATTCATGGATACTTGAACGTTTCAATAAAGTATAAGTATTAATACACCTTCGTACAGAGTCGGAAGATTAAATAAATTTATAAAACATTTTATTTTCAAGTATCTCTTTATGTATATAATGGAGTAGGTGTTTGTATGCCAACACCTACACTTTTGTGTTGTTTTTTAATACAAGAAATAAACCATAGATTTAGATGTTTCTTAAATATTAGACGAGTTTCGAAAATGTATATGCAAATTTTATTTCGATCGGACATTTTGCCTAATTATTCTCCTTTCGACAAAATTCGAACTTGCGTTGTGAAATAATATTGAATTAAAAAAAATTATAAACAAGGAAAACAATTCTGAAAAACTAAATTTTCTCGTGAAAAGAGACAGTTGGAGCTTGAAATTTTTGATTTTTTTACAAAATTTAAACCGATTTTACCACAGTTTGTTTCTCTATTTTTTAAAACAATTTGTAATTAAACTAAACAATTGTTGAAACAGAAATATAGCTTATTTTTTGACTATAAATTATTGAAGATGTATGGATCCATGCGAAACTAGTCGAGTTAGTAAATCATTATTGGAAATACACACCTCTTTCTATAGATAATTTTAATCAAATCAATAAAACTTAAACATAATTTGCATAAAGGATACTGGATTAGCAGTTTATAACAATAATTTTTAGTAATATTGCAATTTATAAGAAAAAAATGCTATTAAAATTTTAATGTTAAAATAAGTTAGTATAAAATACGTATAAATATTTCAATTTCTTATTATTCTATTAAGATCCGAAAAAATTAGATTTTCTTCCAGGGAATTTCCCGATAAAATTTTTTTACAATATCCTTGGACTAAAATAAGAAAAAGAAAATAAACAATCTGGTTAGTATAAATTACATTTTAATGAAGTTCAATATTAAAATTAACAAGCGGCCAATATAATCAATAAACGATTGTTTATATCGGGAACAATCACAATACCTACCGATTAAAGTACGAAGTTGTAAATTAACAAAATAATCGATAAGTTTATATTAATTTATTGATACACTTAAACATAAATATATTTTTTAAATTAGACGAATATTGGGTGTAAAGGGGAAGCAAATCAAACAAATTCACTGCTGGCCAACGTTTCGGACTATATATTAATTCATCCTTAAGGCTAAAACTGGCCAACAGTTAATTTGTTTGATTTGCTTCCCCTTTACACCCAATATTCGTCTAATTTATTAAGAATAAGCAAGGGAAAAATTTTGTTTACATTCCAGATATAATATTTTTTTAATTTTTCTTTTCTAACACCCGAAATGATAAAATTAAAGGGGCACGCATCCCTTAAATCGTAGCTAATGTATGTAATTTCAAGTTAATCCGTGCACACATCCACGAACATCTTTTCAAAAATGAACCCCGACATTCGCACGAACAGAAGTCATGAGAAATAATAGTAACTCAAATACTTTTTATTTTTATATGAATTTGAAATCAATCGATAAAACTTCCTTTGAACTTCGATAAGCCTCTGTTATTACCATTTTATTTTAATAAAATGGTAATAACAAGATTTGAACCGCGGTGTCTCTCTCCTAATTAATCGGTGGTCTTTCGATCAGCTATTAAACTATAATGATAACTATAGTTAAAAAATTAAAAAAATATTATAAGATTATAAATATAATTCTTTCAAACCAATTTTAGTTTAATAAACCGTATAAATTTTGATTTATCAATGATTGTTGTAGTATTTATTACATATAAACGGTAATATTATATTAATTGCTAAAAGAAATAAGCACCACACTGCTTGCTTGCAAAGAAAATCTGTAGGATAGCAAGTCGGAAACAGAAAGACTAAGACAGCTTTGCGAATAAAATAACAATATTGAAATCGTTGAAACTATGTAGGATAAACAAAGAAAATGTCGATTAACAAGCTGATGCACAATTTTCACAGGAAAGCGTATTCTTTTCATGTGCTTCATATAGTGGTAATATATAACTAATTATTTGATCTGATCCATTGTTCTACTTAAAAGAAAATTATTTTTTTCTCGAATCGTTTTAAAAAAAATTATCATTAGTCATTAAAACGCGATGATCGTTTATTTATTGAATCAATAGGATGTTACCATTTACCGAGGGGTTGATATACTACATTATTTAAAATTTTAAATTTAGTAAAGAGAAGAATTCCTAATCGATTAATTCCTCGCCTGTTATGAACTTCAACATTAATTAATTTTAATTTTTAATAAAATATTAATTTTGGAAGACCGCAAGTTCCATTTGATGACGGCAGTTTACAACTGTAACTTTGCAGCCTTTATTTTTTATTTGTTCGAATATTTCGAATATTTTAGAAAATTAAAAAAATACACAGTAAGTACCTATATTATTTCAAACGTTTCCACCATAATATGGCATCGGCATCATCTGGCGATGAACTACACAGAAAAATAGAAAGAATTCGTACAAATTGATTATAAATGAAATCACAAATAATATAAAGAAAATCGACATTCTTCATTTCAGAATAAATATATTTTATTGTTTACTTTATTTTCACCTAAAGAAGAAAATTCAAGATTTGACTATGAAATTTGGCTCGCAGTTTAATTCTTACTTCGTCTGGAATTGAACCGGGTATCTCGGCATTAGAAACCAAACTTACTAGTCATGTATAGCTATGTCCGTCTCATATTCGTGTTTTTCATTTATATCTGACACCGCCACCAAATCTACATTAAATAAATTTGAAGTGGTACTATTGCACAGTTCATGATTACGTATATCTCTTTTTTTATACTGCAATCGATAACTAAGGAGTTCCTTCTTGTCGTCAACATTGGAAGATAATCTTTAAGCCCTTTCAAGTTGTTTTGTTCCACTCTTATGCTGTCCACCAGTTAAATTAAGAGATTCCTTTAGGTCAAATCAATTTCATTGTTAAATCTTGGTTTCTGTCTTTAGGTGAGAATTTTCATTGTGGAAGTTTTCACAAACACACAAGTTAAACAAAAAGCATTTATACAATAAATTATGAAAAATATTTACGGGACCTTAATATTTTTATTTTAATTTTAGTAAAAGTACTAAAATACTCCCTCTAACATAACAACCCCTCAAATATATTTTTAGGTACATGCTGGCCGCTTTTCCCCAAAATTTTATAATTTTGACCACTTGTTTACTTGTATTTTTTCTATAGTACTACTTAATTCTTTCAAATTTTATATTAATCACAGGAGTGATTGCTGGTTGAGAGTTACGGAGCGGAAATTCTGGTAAATTTACAAAATTTCTCAGCTCAATCTTCTGTAGTAAAACATCGATGCACCGTGGATCGGATAAATTGATTCGATATTCACATAAGTTTGGCCAAAAAACTGTACTACTATATTGTAACAAAAATTTTAAATTTTACAATACAGTTTATTGTTGTTCAATAACGACAGAAAATAGCACACAATATTTTATTTTTTATTGCACAATAATAAAATTATTCACACGAAAAGCAGGGAACATTTATACGCAAACCTTATTTGGATTAAAAATATTTAAAAATTGGAAGACTTTTGGCTCTACCAACCTATGAAGATTTTTAAAATAATTTTTGTTATTTAGTTTTTGATAAAATAGAAGAAGACGATGATAAGAACGAAGGATTTGGTAAAAATATCTTCGACTAATTTAAACCGAATGTAGTATATTATAGATATTCTCAGTTTGCTAATTGCAAAATAACGAGAAATGTAATAGATTAAAGTATGAATTACTGAGAAGCTGAAAAGAGGCGTGAAGAAAAGTGAAGAGATTAAGTAATTAATAATCAAAATGGTATAGAATCAAAGGTATCCTTTTTGGTAAGTTTCTCATTCCTATTTATAGTAGTTTTCATAAAACATGAGAAAATCAACTGGAAATGGAAAATATGCATGAAATGAGAATGCGTCGATAATGGAGTTACATTATTCACGCTATTGCGCTGAAACTACTGTTTATGGGTAACATTTGCAAAATAGCGTTTTAGTAAAGCGTAGAGTACATCATATTTTTCTAAAAACTTTGTTGCCATAAATTCGGCTCCACAAAAAATAGCCTGAGAAATGCAGCAAGTTGCTGCATATCAAGCATGCAAGATCGCTATCGCCATTTCGTTAAATATTTAAATAACTAATTATTTAAAAAAAATGTCAAGTTGCAATTCTCACGAAATTTAATTGTTCCGCAGAAAGATTACCGAAGGGTTATTGTTTTAAATTAATCCAACGAAAAAATTTAAACAAGCCTGATTCAAATAAAAATAAAGCAAAAAAAACGCAAGGCTCTAAATTTGAAGATAATAAAATTTTACGAGTTTTCTAAAAAAATGTATAATAATAAAACTTGTAAATATATTAATTTGCATAATAAAAATGTGTTTTCTAAAATAAATTTCAAAAAACGATATAGGTATACGATAACTGCCGACGTTGCTTAATAAAAGACATTGAACGGAAAAAATATTCTTCTATTGTCCCGAAAAAATACAAATTTATTTCGAAAACAAAATTCAAAAACTTACATTTAAACGAAACTTATCAACTTGCTTGTCGACGAAAATTTGGCCAAACTTTTGGGTTCATAATAAAAAAAGAACAAATAGATCACTCGGGCATCGTCTTGCGATATTATACTTTTCACATATTTACAAAAATTGACCACCGTCGAATTCCTAGACGAAAAAGTAAAGTTTTTCGAAATTTAAAAATTCACTTTCACTTTTTTTTCAAATTATTTAAAAAATAACTCGTCGACGAACCCTTTGCGAGAGTTTATTTTAGAAAATCACTTTTAGTTTTTTTATTATTTTGTTTTGTGTAAACATTTGTTTGGTTTACGTAATTTGAAAATGCAGGCGAGCCAACAAGCATACTCTAATGACATGAGAACGAGTATTGCCATTACACTTGTCACCAGAGGTTCCCACTATGTCGACAAACCAGTTGTAAGCATGCTCGCGCACAACAATCGTCAAATTCACAACAATCGACAACAATTACACAATTTTAGCATAACAATGAATCTTTAATTTTATCCACTATTATTAAAAATATATCGATTCGCTAAATATTTTTATGATTATATTGTGGGGGAAAAAAAATAATAATAATAACAATGTAAATAAAATAATTCGTATTTATTCGGTGCGCAAAATCTTTTTCGTCCGCAACTATTTCGGCTTCCTAATGTTTCGCATTAAGAAAGAATTGCGGAACCGAGAGAAAATTCGTTAAAAGCATTCCGCGAACATGTATAATTCAAAAAATGCGACATTCGATCACTTTATTGTTTCCTTAATAAATGTGACCATCTTTGAACCACGCACAATACCGAAATTCGTTTGTACAAGAACGACATTTCTCTTCACGACTTGCGCCCCTTTCTCGTTTTAAACATTTTCTTGTTTTAAGTTATTCATTATTGCGTAGATATAAGAGAAAGAGATACCCGATGTTATAAAATTTTGTGACCATAGGTTTATTTGTGAAACGTGTCCCGGCACAGGTTTTGCTTATTACCTAGGTAATTTCTTAAGCAAATTTGAAAATAGATTGCTTCTGAATAATACCTTTCATTGTTGTCGCTTCACAAATAATGCGCGATTAATTTCTTCGCTCGACCAGCAATTATTTCGACATTTTAATAATTTCATTAATTCCATAGCAAATTAATGTTTTATCTAACGGCAATCTCCTTCTGGTATACTAAAAATTAAGTTTCGAAAATTTAAGAACACCACTTTGTCCCAGACTCGGATAATTTTTAAAGTCAACTTGAGCAAAACTTTTATCACTTTCTTTTGCAACTTTTATTACTCATAAAACAAAATTCCATCGCTTTTCCCTTTATCGCTTCATTTTAAAGTCAATCTCGGAGAGAGCAAAATTTAGATCAAAGCCAATGATTAGTTGGTTAAAAATTTATCGAAACTTTTACTACCTTTGAGAGACCTTAAAAATTTAGACAACATTTTTCTCGCTAAAATTAATTTTAAATAGTGCAGAGTAGATCTTGTTATTTATAAAATATGAGAAGACTCGTATTTTTTTTTCAACTCAAAAAAATGCGGCATTTTAAGATTTTCGGGGACTGTCAGATAACTATCATCACGAATTTCAAAATTTCAACTACACTATAGGAAAGAGGACAATTTTCTAAGCAGTTTAGAACAAAAAAATCCTTGGATCATCCATAAGTTTTCGAATTTATAGATGTAAAATTTACATGTATTTTAGATACACATTTTAACACGGCCGCATGATTAGCCATTTTTGTGTAAGGCAAAACAATTTAAAAAAATCCCTGACGAATGACAGAACTCGCCAAGGGTGGAACTCGAAGCCATAGACCTCGTCCGGGTGTCGACCTCGACTGACAATAACATTAAGAGTATATCAAAGCACACGTACCGTCAACAAAATGAAGAGTAGGGAAATCAACGTGAGACCGACCGTCACACATCGGGTGTATTATGTTACATTCTCCTGCTTTACGTTTTCTCTAAAACTAATGAACGGTCCAAGGATTTTTTTTATGATCAGAAAATTGTCCTCTTTCCTATAGTGCAGTTGAAATTTTGAAATTCGGGGTGATAGTTATCTGACAGTAACCAGATTTTCAAATAAATAATGTTTTTCTCAAAAATTTTGTGTAGAGTCTAAGAAGAATCGCTGCCAATTTGGTAATTTTTCAGCTTTTAGATTAATTCTTTTTTCTTTTACGTGGAACATCGGCCTAGATTTTTAAAAATATAAAAATCCAAAAAAGTTTCTAAAAAGACCTTAAATATTGCAATTTCAATATTGATTATTTATTATTTTCGGAGAGATGAATTTTTTAAAAATTAAAAATAATGTAGCTGTATTTTAACGACGATAAATCTCACATTACAAATCCGATGAAAAATTATTTAAAATTAAGTTGTCTCTAGTTATTTAATATTTATAATATAATAAATAATATAATTAATAATAAATAAATATAAAATATTTAATATTTAATATTGTCTGTTCTTTGGGAACTTACATGGATTTTTGTATAAATAAAAATGATGTAGGATATTCCACGTAAGCGGGAAAACAATCAATTCAAAAGCAAGAAAACTACCGAATTTTTTTTATTTTTTTTACGTTAAATTTTAAATAATTTTAAAATTTCAAAAATGAATATCTTCGAAACTAATAAATCGATATTGAAATTTGAACATGTAGGGAAGGTATCTCTCCAAAACGCATTCAATTTTTAGAAAAAAATGAAAAGGTTTTTCGCAATATTTGCATAACAATGGATGTAATACTTTTGATCTTCTTGAAAATCTTTTAGATTATTTTTTTATAAAATCAAGTACGATGTTTTACGTAATATAAAAAAAGGAATCAGCCCGAAAGCTAACAAATTATCAAATTGGCAGCGATTTTTCATAGACTATATAGCGAAGTTTTGAGAGTAACATTTATTTCGAAATCTTAAAATGCCGCTATCGAACGGCGCAAAAGCTCAATAATAAAGAATTTCTGGTTGGTATCAACAAATAAGATATTTTTGAAGAAAGAAGCAATTTCATACAAAAGTTTTTACTTTTATTTCTTCAGCTGCTAATTTTTTTTTAAATAATTCTTGGTGGAGTAGTTACTTCCATCCAAGATGCAACAATGACACAGGGCTAAATAGGTTATATCCCCGGGACTAGGCTAGGAAAAAGCTAGGAAAATAAATAATACATAAATTACTTTTGTTTTTCGTTTACTCTAAAGTTTGTTTCTGTTTATACAGGGTGTCTCCGGATACACTTTACATAAATTAGGTGGTGATAGAGCACACTTTTCTACAAAAATTATTTAACAAAATTGTTTTTTCCAAATTTAAATCCTCGAGAGTTAGATCTCTTTAAAGCATTTTTTTTTAATTTCCACCTTCGTGTAACAATAGGCCAGAAAAAAATAATGATTTTTGGGTAAAAATGGATTGGTGTGGATTAACTAGCATTAATCAACAAACTAGATTAAAACTTTTATTGTCTAAAATCGAGTTGCAAATTAAAGTAAGTAAAAAAATGTTTAAAAATTCCATTTCGGATAGGAAATTTAACGGACTGCAACTTCTGTTTAGTAAAAATTTTTGAAAAACTAATCAGAAAATAGTAAACAAGGCAGCTACAAAACAAAAAATTAAATTAATTAATTTTATTGAAAAATTATTTTAACCTACATCTTATAAAAATATCACGACTGTGTATTGAAAATAAGGGTAGTCATTTTGAAGATTTACTTAAATAATGTAATAGCTTAACCTTAAGTTCAATAAAAATAAAAACTTTGTGAATTTAATTTTTCGCCTTGTTTATTATTTTCTGTGAAATAAATTAGTTTTTCAAAAATTTTTACTAGACAAAAGTTGTAGTCCGTTAAATTTCCTATCCGGGACGTCAAAATTTTTACACACCGGTTTTCGAGGGTGAAAGTCCCAAAGGAAAATATGGATTGTTGTTGTAAATCTTCATAATATTAATATTATCTTCTTCTTGTGTCATATTATTTCTCTAGCTTAATCATTTTTTTTTCTTGTTTTCCAAATTTTGTTTAATTTTTCTTCCGCGTGTGGTGGTGACTTTCATTACTTTCTCCTCAAATTTCTTCTTATATCACTCGCCATCGCTGTAGCGTTCTTTGTGTGTTGCGCTTAGCAATTTCAATAAATTCCGCAGCACCAACAATAGAAATTGTATGAAATTAATTAAACCGACATAACAAAAAATTATAAAATAATTGAAAAATCACTCAAGTCGAAAATCCAACGAAATTTATACATTTTGGATGTACACCTATGTATGCAATTCGTATCGGTGCCAGTCTATTATAGATACAACAGAACCCAATAATATTATACTCGTAAAACGAATCATATTATAGTAATTCATTAAATAGGTAATTATATAATTTTATATCACGAAAAATAAAGCGAAAAATTTATTTTATAATTTATTAAAAACCAATAAATACATAAAATTGTAACAATTTGTGGAAAAATAAAATAGATTTAATAATGAATAGAGAAACGCGTAAATTATAAAAATTTGAATAAAGAAAGTTGAAATTGCGCAAAGCATGAGCAGTGTTGTCAAATTTCGTTCGTGTCATTTGTTTCAAGTTTCGTATTCAAGTTGGCCAGTTGTTATCGCTATTTTATAATTTTCATTTTATGTTTTATGCTCACCCTAAATGTAGAAAAGGTAAGATTTGTTGTTATATAAAATTTTGCAATAACCAAAGTGCGTTATCGATTTAAACCACAAAAACATATTTGTGTTTCTCTTCCACTCGATCTGTCACTTTGACAAGTCTGACCTTGAATATCGAAAACTGGGATAGGGAACTACATTGTTTGTCATTATATTTTCGTTTGCCAAAATAAAACATTATGTGTGTGCCTGTGTGTGTTTACGGTGTCTAATATTTATTTATATTTTGTCAATTTAATCGTTAACCGAAAATGTTGTCGTCATTGCTCTCGCCGAATAATACAAAAAGGTGTCAAGATAATAATAATAAAAATGGTTGGTGTGTGTGTGCGTTTCGATTTCTTCTCGCATTATTTCGATCTTTTTTTTAATTGTAGGTATGGGAAACGATACGTGTGGTTTGTTGGCTGATTGTCCCAAAGCAAAAAAATCCAGAACGATCGAATTTGACGATGATTACACATCCAATTGGGCATATTTGCCCAGTGTTGTTTTGTATGAAATTTTTAAATTGTTAAGTCATAAAGATAGAATTAATGCTTCGAGTACATGTCGGCATTGGAGGAACAACTTTTACCATCCACGGTAATGACGAGTGCTTCATAATATACCTCGAAAGATTTCGTCTATTTTTTAATTGTTTATTTTAGTTTTTGTCAAAATGCAACTATCAAGATTACTCCGTCGAATTTATCAGATAACATTTACAAAGATTCCGCTGTCATCGATAATATTCGAAGTGCGACCCTCAAGTTCGACTCGTTATCGTCTTCTTGCGTATCGGATTTGATTAACATTTTGCAACAATTGGTTGTCAGTAATAATCTTAAATCGCTCTTGATCGAGCCCTCCCATTGTCAAATTGTACAACCTTACAAGTGTTTTGATGCGTGAGTATAAGCGGTTGCCCTCGTCTTAATTTTAATAAACAAATTGAATTGTTTCCTTTCAGGCCCAACGACGAAAAACGTTCTTTAGTTTCTCAACTCATTTTAGAATGTTGCTCGCTTCCCCTTACGCATTTTAGCATAGGAGGAAGCGAAGATCTATGCCATTTTGTACCGCAGTTTTTAAGAAAATTAGCAACCACCAAACCAAATGCGGTGACTTTATTAGGTTTGGCTTCCGTTAAAGAAGAACCTTCGGAATACATAATTACAGAAACAAGTCCAACTTTATTTAAGCCATTCAAAAATATTGAAGTGAGTACCCGCAGTTGGCTAGTCAGGAAGTAAGACTCGTAAATAACTACTTGTATTTTTAGGTGTTAAGTATAGATTACGATATTTTATGTGACGATCTTATCGAAGCGTTGCAAGACAAAGGAAAATTAAGTCGATTAATTATTCACGTTCACGGTGTATGTAACGATCATCCGGGTACTTCCGAAGAAGCTTGGATGAATTTTCAAAGTGCCCATCCAAACTGCGAAGTTCGAGTAAGTTTCATTCACGCATATGACGAAGTATCGCAGATGCACACAAATATTTTAAGAAGAAATATGCCTCTAAGCCATCTTAAAGTGTACTTTTGCGAGCAGGTGAGTTAATACATTTTTTAACTTCTAGAAAATAATTCAGAAGTGTAATTCTTTTTTTCTCCTTCAAAATTTATTTTTATTAATAAAATTAATCTAAACAAAAGCATTATTGTCCTTTTGAGTTATTTTCACACAAAAGTACTTAACGCCTGAATAAATGGTTGCATTTTTAATTATGTAACATTTTAGATTAACATTGACTTGTTGAACTTGATTCCGAACTGGTATTTTCGTACATTACGCAGCATCGTGTGGATTGACTCTCAATATCGTGATTCGCAATCTACAACCGATAGTTTAATAAAACTACAAGAAACCGAACCGGATCCACTGGTTATGGCTGCGTGGGCTTGTCGAGGATTAGAAGAAGTTGTACTATTAGGTGAGTAGTAACTTTTAAATGTCTCGAAGCCATCGAAACCGATTTTTGATATTTGAAGGTTATCAATATTACGAAGAATCTCTAATTGCCATAGCAAGATTAAGATGTAATTCTTTACGGGTTTTAGAAGTTGCAAGTGAAAATATTTTTTCCATGTTTCAAGGAAGTGACAAAGCACCAATCAATTTAAAAATTGTATGTATTATTTAATTACATTTCGAATAATAAAAAATGATTTTTGTGCATTTTGGAAAGTATTTATAAAAATTATTTATCTAACAGGAAATTGGCGATATTATGCGAAAACCATGGGCACCGTTAAAGAAAACAGAAATGCACCCTGTACTTTACAGTTCGGTAGCTGGCGATTCAGACGAGTATCTACTGCCAAAAATTCTAGCTGACCTCAATTAATTAAGATAAGTACTAAAGCCTTAAGCAGCAGCTGTCCACCATTTTTCTTAAATAACTAACACGAAAAATGAATGATCAAACGAATAAGGTTTTTTATTTTCTTTTGGTGTGACAAAAAATTTGGTTCCACTTTTTTGTAAAAGTTATGCATACGATCTTTCAAAGGTGGATAAATCACGAGATTGTGTTGAAAAATTTTATTTGAAATAATTTTTAAATGTATTCTTCAAATTAATTCCAACAATCGGAAAGGGACTCGACATATTATTTATTATTTATACGAAAATTTAATATACTTTTTTCTATATATTTCTTTGCAAAAAATAGTTGTTGGCTTGTGTAATTTGGCTATTTTTAACGATTCTAAATCGAAATCTTGACGTGTTATTTTGTAAGTAGCGCACTTTATTTTTCTAATTCTTTTAATTACGTTAAAAATCATATATCGCAAAAAAATAGCGACCTTTCGACAATTTCTAAATACGACACTTTGAAAAACTAAAAAGTAGCGCTTACTTTTTCATTTGCATTTATATATTATAAAAACATTGCAATGCAAGAATAAAGCACCAAAAATAAATAACACGAAATAAACGAGCAATGAAGTTGTATGTCTCTATTGATTAAGATTGTGATTGTATGTATTAATTTTTTGTTGTTGTTGTTTTTTTGTGCGCTCAGTTGTAATTTTATACTTAACAAATAATTAGAACTGAAAAACATCTGTGATAAACTCGCTTTGTTGGTCATTATTATGTTAGATCGTGCCGACCAAAGTAATAGGTATTTTATTTGTATAACGTTTTTTCAAAAGAGCGTTCTTTTGGTGATCAGGAAAAGCTGTAGCGAGTAATAATTGAAATACTTTATTTGGCGTTTTTATACGTGCAAATTGTGATACTTTCCATTTTGCGTTTTTGTTGTGTAAAGAATCTTTTTATATTTATAGGCTGATATATTTTTTGTTTTATAAAAAATGCATAGTTACGTTGTTGAGTTCATTTTCAACAGGGTATTTCAAATACAGACTGTTTTGTTTTGCTAATTTTTTAAAGTTTTCGACTGACAACTTCTCAAAACTTTTGTTGAAGTACTCTGTATGTTATCGGGTACAAATATTTATTGCGATAATTATGCATTTTGACAACTATTAAATTGTTTGTGAAAAATAAACACCAAGTTATTTTTGTAAAACGATGAAACTAATAGTAATACATTTGTTATAAAATTGAGACAGGCAATCGATAATATCGATTAACGCTACATTTTATTAAGTATTAATAATTAACATCCTTTTAATTATGAAAGTTCCTATTCGTGATCTTTTCTAGTGAGCAAAAACCCTGTGGTTGAATAAAAAGAAATCGAGTTCTGTGTTAACCATTCCAAAATACTAACACCAACTTAAATAATAAATTGTGCACTAAATAATTATTATTAACTTTATTTTTATTATTCTGTTCTTCTATGGGGAGCACAAATTTTAATTGTTTAATTTTTTTTTTAATGTAATGTTTCCTGATTATTTTTTTATAATGTAGGTCAGTCAATGAGGGAAAATAAATTACCAAATAAACTAAAATTTAGGGTGCGAGACGACATACCAATTTTGTAACTTCTGCGCTGCTGTTTAATTTATTGTGCTCCAAACCATTAGAGCTGTGTAAAAAAATAGTTGAAAAAAAATAAAAATATCTATTCACTTTTAGGACTGCACTTTCCACCTAGAATACCTTGCAAATCATATCAAAAATTTATAGATAATTTCCCGTTGGAAATAAAAATATACACCTCTATTGGTGGAAAACTTTTTTAATGGGTATTTTTAGTGTTTCAAAAATTATCTATGTCAATTTAACAATTTTAATCACTTTGTAACAAAGCCTTTCCACAACGAATAGTTCTTGATTACATAAACTATATTTTTTTTAAATCTAACTACAACTTAGCTATAGTATCTTAGCCAATCTAACTTCACTTCAAAAAATCTTTAAATTAATTCTATAATCTTATAATATTTTACATAAAATGACGTAAACCTAGTAAGTTAAAATAAGAACTATGTGAAGTTAATCTTGCAGTACTTCGGATAGAATAAGAAGATGCACGAAACAGGTATAAAATCTAATTTCCTCTCAATTTCTAAGTTGTAAATAGAATGTGTTTTTATCTGACTTCCTCTCAGATTATATTAGATTTTCAGTAAATAGAACACAGCAATTATCTTGGTAAAACTATCGAAACATTTTAATAAAAGGAAATTTTAGATTTTGCAATATTGTTTAGTCGAAGATTCTGAGATAATCGAGATTCCTCAACTTTTATGCCATGATATTACATTCAATTTTTTTTTAAGACAAAAATTATTAATTTTAACAAGTTTCTAAATTATTGTAATGTTAAATATACTTATTCATTTCTACTGAACAATTTTCGTAACGGTGTAGAAGCTAATTGCAAAATACAAATTTTAGTTTTGGTTTATATTTTTTCAATTTTGTACCACTTATTGACTGACCTAGTTAGTAGAACTGGGTAAATTCATTTTACTTTGGGGTTCAACGAATCTTTTTTTTTTCAGATTTTATTCTGTTTTAACTCTTTTTCGACTTTTATGAACTAAATGCTCGATTCTACCTGTTTTGTCGGTTAGAGTGTTTTTGATTATTAGAAATCTTATTGCCACTATAAAATTTAACGAATTTTATTTTCTTCAGTAATACTTGCGAATCGTAAAAGATATTTAATTTGTGCAGATCTTCTTTTGATGTGTCACCTTGGGATCAAATAATTTAATTTTTTAATATTTATGTACGTTAAGAAACAGTTGCGTAAAATAATTATTATACAATTGTATAATTAAAGCAAAAACGACAAACTTTAGTCGAATTAGACGAGCGAAATTTACCTTGGCAGCTAAACGAAAACGAAGCTGCAAAATTAAATAAAGATAATTATCGGGGGCGACTTTTGTAATATTTTTGTGACTTTTTGAATAATTGACGGCCCCCCAAAAATGTTAAAATACAAAAAGAATTTTGAATTTATGTACAGAAAGCGTCTAAAATCGTGAAAAATGTATTTAGAATAAATTATACGTTAGAATGAGGAAAAATTTTTTGTACAATTATGCTAAAAACAAGAAAAGCTTACAAATTGTAAATAAGAACAAGATTAAGATCCGAGTACCTGATATGAGTGATTTTAGAAAATTTTAGCCTGCTATTGTAACCAAAACCCTAGTCCAACAAATTGAATGATGAAACGAATTAAAAAAATCTTAAATATTATTATATACAAAGTGATAAATCGTGTGTGTGAGAGAATGTAGAAAATAAAAAAATATAATAGTTTTGCTTGTGTGTGCATTGCAAAATTAACACAATTTATTAACAAACGAAGAACCAAAATGTAAATTAGTTAGTGTAAAATACGATCGAATAGTTATGAGCTTCCAATAGTCTGTGCAATGCACACTCTTACAGCAAAATAAACTTGTTAAGTATGTTTCCATCATGAGTATCATGATTCTATCTGTGATGTACACACGGACTCATTCGTAACAGCGTACATATGTTAAACAACGCAAGAATGTTACAATGTAAGTCTGGCTATAAACCTCAGGTCATACAATATACGACCATCGAGGAATCTCTTTTACGAAATTTCATTTCTTCAAAATTAATGCCAAGAGAAAACTAATAACGGTCTTGAAGAAATGCAAATTTCGAAAGGGTTCTCAATTGTTTACCCAAATAAACGGTATTTCTGGAAGAAGGGCGAAGAGTATTTTGTTTTGTAAAGCCACACACGCCGCCGAAAAACGAGCCAGACGTTTTTAAGGACAATAACGGTACCTGACGGTGTGAAATCTTTTTTAATCTAATGTCATATCCAGCTAATCAAAAAATGATCCATTTTTCTCTTCAATGGATTGACGATTAGATAATATGTTTTATAATAATTGCAAATCAATTGTTCGTAATTTTGGAGTCGAACAGGATGCCCATTGGACTCTCCTTCAAAGCGGTGCGCAATTATAGCGCTATAAAGACTTGTCAATAAAATAAATTCGATTTTTTATTTAAATTACACTTTTTACCTTATTTACTTTTCTTCTTTTATAAACACTTGTCCAGATTCTTGTTGGCAAAGTGTCGTCAAAGAGCAGCAATTTATTTTGAGATTCCAATATCGATGTGGCATCCTGCATATAAAAAAATATGTTATATATAAAATATATATATATCTTTAAATATTATAATAGTGTCTGTTGTTTTAGATTTAAATCTTGCACAATTTAAAAAATATTAAGACAATATTTACTAAAATATTAGTTTTGAGTTTATCGTAAAAAAAAATTTATAAAAGTGCACCTAAATAAACATATTTGGTCATATTCATGAAGTAGTGTAAGCGGATAAAGTGGACCACAGTTGTCCCCTGGCAGTCGTATAGATAGGACTGCGACTATTTGCTTAAAACATGTTTATGAATAAGGCTGCAAATTTTCTTCGATAATTAAAATTATTAATGTAGTTTGAAAATTATAAAAAAAATGTAGCCCCCGTGGTTATTAAAAGTGTATGCGGACAATTTTTTGAGCAACAAAAAGGATCAATCAAAGAATTGTTCGTTCGACAGTAACCTTTTATATTTTTTGATGTACTACAACTTGAACTAAAATTTTGGATTTCAAGTTCCACATACCGTTTTGAAATTCATAATACATATTAATATAACTAATATTAAATGTTTTTGCTAATAATATAATATTCTTTTAATTTTATTTTCTGTAAATTTATTATAAAACCAAATTTTCTATTTTATTTTTAAAAATGGATTTATGTTTACTTTGTAATACTTGAAAAAATTAAAAAAAAAAGTTTTTATTTTTACCTATAGGTTGTTTGTTGTGTACTCTTTACTATCCGTAAATTTAAATCTTTGAATTATATAAGTATATTATCGTTAAGCTTAAATTATCTATTTTTGGAAAAAAAATTTAAATGGAAAGATAAAATTGTGAAATTTAGTAAAAAGATATATTTTCGATTTATTTACCTTTAATTAATTGCGATTGTTGACTTTTTGTAATTTTATTTTGTTTTATTATTAAAATTATGAAACATAGAAGTTTGTAAATTGATTATTTGTTTTAATAAATTTTAATAATTGTAAGACGTCATATTTTATTGAGTGTGAGTTTAAATTACCTGCGTGTACTTTTTTAAAAGAAAACGACCAAAATTAGAACGGAAATTTTGCTCGAATCGACCATCTTATAAGGTTTTGTAATATTTATTATTTTAATTTGAGTTCCGTTCAAGATCAGAAATTCTTTCGGTTCAATTTTTAACATTTTATGGATTGTTCGGGAAACAGGTATGCAGGGAAGTTGTCCACGGCTCACCTAAAAAATTTTATTTATTTGTTATTTTGTGTTTCAAAAAATAAAATCTAGAAAAATTCAAGTCAATAGATTTTAATTTTTTTTGCGTACCGAAGATGACATTTTAAAGACCTTTAATTTGGCGTGGAACAAAGGGCATTTTTTGTACAAAAATAATACTCCTAATAATCATTAGGTTTATCTTCAAAATTATTTTCAGAAATGCGAAAAGCAAACTTTTAGAAACGTGTCACATGGTCAGAAAGTTTTTAAATGTTTAAAATTAATACGAACAAAATGGAAGAACCATTTTAATTTAAATATGTTTTAAATCAATACAGTAATATATTGTTTAGAATTAGTTTTAGAATACACGATTGTAAAATATAAGAGAACTGGAATCGATTATCCTGTCGCATATAAAAAATGTGAGATACATAAAAATAATAATAATTATTATTATTCTAGTTGGAATGGGAGGAATTCATTAATTTCTTCACGGACAAAATTTGGATGTGCAACTTGACGTGAAGAAATTGAATAGAACAAGTTCTAATTTTCGTCAATTTTCTGGTGACTTCTAGTGTTATTTTGTATTTTTTTATCACTGCCAGTCCAACTTGTTTTGAGGATACTACCAATACCATCAAGTTATTCTTTTTTATTTTATATAAGTGCTGTTGGTGTTTTATAAACTTATTTTAGTTACTTTTATTATATTTTAATAGAAGTTTGTCATACCTACTGTAAATTCATGGATAAATTGATAAATTAACTTGACCGTGTAATACGAGCTTTATTTCGAAGTATACTTTTACGATTTTTAGCGTTACGCAGGGATTCGTTTACCCTATGAGCCGTGGTTATGTGCGCCGCTGGCGAAAATATCCTAATTAAAACTTTCGAAATTAGCAATTTTAAATAAATTTTATTTTTAATTACATAACACAACTTTACCTAAACATGATTGCGAAGCAACCAATAAGTGAATATTACTTATCAACCGTAATTCTAGGTAATTAAGTTTCAGGTACATAAATTTATGAATGTAGAATTCACTCGATATTATTTGGTTTCGTTTTGCCAGTGAATAATTGGGCCCAATTCTAGCGTTCGCTCTGCACTTGACGAGAATAATAGCAAATAATTAATTAAAAAAAACAAAAAAAAATCGGATACGCCCTCTGGGTTTAAATTATCGTTTCGATAATTTTGAGTAAAATACTATGATAAAAGAAGAATTTTATTATTACAAAATTGTCCGTGTATTTTATAATTAAAATAATGATTAATTAATAAAACGCCTACGTTTTCGTACGGTCGAGGCGAGGAGGCAGCCGAACGAAAAGAGATAAAAAGTATTAGTTTTGTTTTGTTTGGTGGGGTGGGTACGAAACAACGGTGCGATTGGCTTCTAGTGGTTAATAAACATACGTCGCAAAATTCCCATCGGCTGCATCGGGTAGGTTGTGCGAGCGCACGTTAGGGTGGGTGCGTCGTAGATTAGCGTGACAAATATATGAATAAAGTTGGTACGGTTTTATAAACGAAGGACGTAATAGTGTATTTGTAAAAGGCAATGAGAGTAAGTATATTTTATATTTATCTTTATTAAGTGCATCTATGTAGACACAACACAAGGCCACGCCATATTGAATTGAATCAGTCGAATCTGTCGTCTGTTAATTTTGGCTCCAAGTTAAGCGGTCTCTCCGATTAGTTTTCCGCATTTCGCTGTATCGTAAAAATATTTAAAAAATGTCGACGATTCTCATTTGATTGATTAATTGCAGTTGTTTAAACGATTCGGATGTGCGTCGAGTGGTTGTGTGCCGGTGTAAATATGTGAATTTTTAAGTAAGAAAAGTATGTTGTGTGAGTGTGTGTGTGTACATAGAGGAAGATAATCGATTTGTCAACTCGAGGTTTAGATTACAATTTTTGGTACACTAATTGACCCTAGGTAGAGTTGTCGATTTGTTCGTAACGGGGTCGTGATTGGTGTCGTCGAAATCGTCAAAATGTGGACTTTTCGGATTTTTTATTAATTTTGCACGTTTCGCTAATTCGTGCGCGACAAATTGGAGAACAATATTTTAATTGCTCGCAGGCCGTTCACTCGTCGTTTCGAATTTAAGGGAAGACGCACGTCACTTAACTTACACGCGGTAGTTGGACGTGTGCCTTAGCTAGATTAGCAACTTTTGATAATTATTACCGGTCGAGTGCGGGACGTACTCATTTATTAATTCCTATTGTTCGTTTATTACTTTTTCGTGTACACAATTTTCGTCTCTAAAAAAACTGACTTTACCCGAACCGTCGCTAACTTTTTCTCGCACACCCCAGCAGTTCGCGATGCCGAATTTGTCCTCTTGTTAAATTAATGTTAAGAGGACAGGTGATCGACGAAAAATTCGTGATTTCTGGAAATAGCAGGCCATGGAAAAGATGGATGTAGATGATGCAGTTGTCGATTTGAGCATCAGGTAATTAATTCGTTACGTATATTGAAATTTATAAATTCGTCTATTAATATCGCGACGAGATAATACATTCGCATTACATAGATATTTGTTTTCATCTTGAAATCGCTCTACAGGGTAAATCGAAATTTATTTTCGTCATTTTACACGATCCATTTTTATTATCGCCACTCCACCAGTACTTACAATGATTTATTATTACTCTTGTGACGATCAATTTTATCTTTCAATTTTTAAATAGATAAAATTGTAATGATTTTGTTGTTATATTTTTGACAACTCTGCTTGACCTGCCGGCGATAACGCTTTTTCTATTTCGGTTAATTTAACCTGCCCCGCTAGCTAAAATCGACCTACGTTTTGTTGTCCTAGTTAACTTGCGCTAAAAATTTTATTTTTGCAGCCACAGTCGCCTTTTCGTTCCACAACAACAGCAGCATTCGATAAATAACAGCATTACAAATAGTAGTCAGGCGAGCATCAATACCCGAAGAGTGTTACGACCGAGAACCGAACCTCGAAGCTATGTCGAGAGTCCCGACGTGATCATTAATGGTACCTTGGATAAACCTCGTACAAACGGAAACGTAGATTATAGTAGCGATTCGAGCGAAGGAGAAATGCCTCCGTTGGCACCGATTAAAGAGCTCAGCCCTGCTGAGCTACAGCAGAGGTAATTTGACGTTGTTGTTTTGTTTATACAAAAGTCTTATTTTCTATTGTCTTTTCATCAGGGAGCGAGGGATTCGTAGGTTAAGGGAAGAATTGAGAGCCGAAGAAATGAAGTTGGTTTTGTTGAAAAAGCTCAAACAGTCTCAACAATTAAAAGAAAACGTTGCCGTGATAACTCCGAGCATACCACCTTCTGCGTTACCACCTACAGGGTTGCCCAGTGGACTTAGCATAACTCCCACCACTGTCAAGGTTCCAACAAATAAAATTCAACAACCACCTACGGCTCATTCGCGACATTCAAACATGCAGAAGCCCGGACACTCCAATATTACTTCTTTAATGAGAGGGGTAATTATTTAACTATTATTAAAATTTGTGAAAGTTGATTATAATATATTCTACTTTTCTTCTTAAAAAAATTGCTTCATTATGTAAAACACACATCAATTTTTTTTTACATTAAGTTTTGGTTTATACAAACTTTGTTTGCATTTTTTTAATTCAAGAGTCGAGTGGATAACGGAATTAAGCCAGAAAACGAAAATTCTGAGTACATCTAAAAAAGGGGTACGGAAATACGAAAGGCCCCGTAAGACAATAAATAAACAAAAACTATCCAATTCGCATTACTCTTTTTTTTTTTTTAATTAATTCAGAATTTTTGTCTACTTTATCCAACTCGATTATTATCGATGATAATAATTCTCTCCCATGTATATGCATTAAAATCTAATTCTTTTTGTAATACAGAGTTTGATGAATTTTTTATTTAAAATTTTTGTTCATTTTACATTCTGTTTTCTCTTTAATCTTTAGTTTTCTATCTAATTTTAAACTGAAACCTTAAAGGACATCCCCGATACATAATATTGTCAAATCTTTTTAAGTTATGAGTTTGGTAACTCTTACTGAAAATTTAGCACGTACAATTTAAAAATTTTTATGATTAATACAATGATTGTTTCTTTTAGCAATTACCACCTCCGAGGTCCAGTATGCATGCGCCTCCATCGTCGGCTTCACCTTTAAGTAATCGTGCAGCTAATTTGTCGGTGCCTCAACCGCCCCAAAGAAGTTCCCTCAACCGAAACTCGTCAGGATTTCCTGCAGGAATTAAAGATTTATCTCCGTCAGTCACTATAACACCTGCACCTCCCCAATCTCAAAAGGTATTATTTTATTTTGTTTATTTAGTGTGATTAATGGAGATTAAATTATTCCTTGATTCACTTGCTTTTTATTTTTTTATTAACAATGCTATCAGATTGGAAATGGTGCCGATGGAAAATCTATAGCAATCAATTGTTTAACACAATCTGCATCTTTGTGTTCAGAACAGGTAAATTGTTGAAGTGTCTCAATAATTGTTTTCTATTTTATTAATTATTACTACTGAATTTTTCCGAGTTAAATTATTTTTTTTAATTATTGGTTACTGTTATGCAATTATTAGGTATTTAAAAGAAGTAAGTTACAAGTAGACCTTTTCATTTTCATTTTTTTTTAATTAGATTACAAAATAATTGAATACCTATGTAGGCAATGCAATAGAATGTGCATCTCACATTGGCAATTAATGCCTCGTTTTATTTTTATATAATCAAAATACATTAATAAAAATCTTTCTACAATTTTAAAGCCAAAACTAACAATAAAGGTGCAGAAGTAAAAAAAATCAATTTTCAACTTTCCTGTAAGAAAATGTATCTTATTGTTGTAATTTCTTTTAAGGAGCGATTGGGAGGAGGAGACAGTCAAACTCCTGCACAGAGGCAAGCAGCGGCTAAATTGGCACTTAGGAAGCAGTTAGAGAAAACACTTTTACAAGTATATTATATGGAGGTATAGCAAACGGGACAAATTTAACTTTTCGTTATTGTTTCAGATTCCTCCCCCTAAGCCACCACCTCCAGAAATGCACTTCATTCCAAATCCTAGCAATACAGAGTTCATTTATCTGGTAGGACTCGAACATGTAGTAGATTTCTTAACAAAAGAAACAAAAACCACCCCTCCATCTAATCCACTTTTATGTAATCAATGTAATTCTGATTTTACGCCAGTTTGGAAATGGGAAACTAAAGGAAAAAATAATAGAAATAGAGATTTGCGTGTGGTGTGTGAACAATGTGTGACAACCAATGTAAAGAAGGCTCTTAAAGCGGAACACACAAATAGACTAAAGACTGCATTTGTAAAAGCTTTACAACAAGAGCAGGAGATTGAGCAACGAATGGCACAGGTAAGTTTGTTTTTTAGTTTTAATTACATTTGCACAATGCCACTTGCTCTTAAATTAGTCGTTTATTTTAATAAATAAACTCAAAATTTATGCTTAACATTGTCGATCAAGCAGAGCTGCCCTCATGATGGTGAAAGTAATTTAAAGATTAAATAATTCTTATAAAGTATTTCAAATGCTCAAAAATTATCTAAATCGGCATTGAAAATTGTACTCGAGTTTTTACAATTTGTCTGATTAAATTTTTCTTTATTATTAATTTGAATTTCTACTTGTTTGGTAAAGCTTTCCACAATAATATTTAACAATTAATACATACTACTAATTACCACAATAATATTACAGTTATTCTTTCCAACAGCAATAGGATTCATTCTTTACATTAAATTAATTAATATTTATAATTTATTATTCTGACTATTACCATATGCATATATGGTTCTAAATACACCAGTAAACTTAAACAATCGGAAGCAGAATTAGTAACGTCATTATATTTATTAGTTCAACAAAATAATGTAAACGACTTCTCACTTGGAAACTTTTACTTAATTTCATTTTTATTTGGGTATTTCAAATATTTCAAGTATTTACAATATAATAATTAATTTAAAACTTTTTTGGTCTTCTTAAATTTTATATAATTCTAACAATTCTAATGATATGATGGCAAATAAAAGCCGAAATGGGTAGCACTATTGATACAGTTTTATTCATGCAAGAAAATGCAACAGACCGAATTCTTATTCCGGTATGTTTTAAATGCGGACAAAATATAATATGTAATTACTCAAATATTTTGAAGGATATACACATATCAAATACTCTTTACTTCAAGCTCTTCATTAATGCTGACAGCTCTGCTGGCAAATAATTTGCATTTCTGAAATTCACATGCTTGATGCTCGATATGGAGAATAGTTGATAAATTTGAATAAAAAAACTACAAATAGATTTATTTTTTTATAGCAAACTTGAAGTTTTTATGGTTTTTATGTTTTTTAAATTGGATAGATTGTTTGAAGTTTGTTTTTTTAATGAGGAAATTCAGTCGGCGGTAACTTTTATTTTTATATACAAGATTATAAAGCTAATAGTTTAAATTTTTGTTTAGAATGGTGGATATATTGCATCAAGTAGTCCTGCACCGTCGCCCGCAACTCCCGAAGCTATCGTACCAAAATCAGTTACGCCACAACCAACGCCGAGGCATGCTCCCACGCCTCCCGCTCCTCCTTCGGCACAACAAACTCCGCCGCCCTCGCGGTCTGCACATTCGCAAGATAAATATAATTTACAAAATGCGGCAGCTATGCAAGCACTTCATCAGCAACTAGTGAGGAGTAAGTTACTTTTATGTCGAGGGCGACTCTTTTTTAATTTTATAATCAATTTTTTTTTGTAGCATTACAATCGGGCGGACCTCCGGCGGCACACATGCTTCAATTCTCTCCACTTTTTTATCCCTATCAATTGGCCATGGCACAAGCAGCTACAAATAAAAGTGGGACACCTAATTTAGTTGATTTACAACGAGCAGCCGATTTGCAGAGACAATATCTGTTGGATATGATTCCATCACAAACGGGACAACGTCACAATTGGAAAACGTGATTTGTAGGTGATGCAATTTAAAATCAATTTTTCTTTGGTAACTTTGATTTAAGTTAGTGATTAATTTTTGTTTTGGTGACCTAATTGTAGAAAATTATGTAAATTTTTATTTTCAAGTATGTACTATATAATAATAGTAATGTGAGTGTATATAAATGTTAAACAAATTTTTTTGTATAGTTAACTCCAAGTGCATCTATGTATAAGCGATTAATTTATTTTATGTTTTGAAACTTTTCTTAGCGAAGGCGGGCGATGATCTCTTGGGATTTTTTTTTATTACTTTTAAACAAACGAATTTTGTTTCAAAATTTACAATTTTATATGCCTACAGATATGTACAACATATTATGTAAAAAGCAAATGTGATTTTAGAAGTATTTTTTAATTGGTTTCAGAATAAAACTTGAGTTTTAAATTGACAGATTTTTTCTTGCATGGAAATACGTATGTACGTGCAAGTGCAGCTTAGTTTTTCGATGGGGAAAGTGTGTAAGTTAAGTACAGTAAATTTCAGAATTTAAAATTTTGTTTATGCAAATAATGAAGCTGCACCACTATTTTTTGGTTTTCTTGTGCTAGAATACTTAAAAACTACGACTTAAATGTAAAATTTTTGTTTTTTGTAAATTGTGTGCTTGGTATTCGTAAGAATTGACTTGAAAAGTTCAATTATAGTGCTAAGTAGTGATGTAGGTAGTGCTTAAAGAAAAATTTCACTATTAAAAGATAAAAAAAAACACTTTTTGACTCGAAATTTTTATGTAAAAAGTTTGACTGTCGAATTAGTTGTGTGTAATTCATGTTCAGTCGTCATACATTTTTTATTTGTGTATTTTGTTTTACTGTACGGGCTTTTAGATTTATTTATTTTATTGTATATAAATAAAATTAGTAAGTAAGTATTTCTAAACGCCTCTTCAGTCATTATAATTGGATACAAGAAACTTGAGCGTTTCCAACTTTGTATTTTATAAGTTATGTACAATGAATAATTAATTCCCAATGTTTTTCAATAAAAGAAAATACCAAAATTATTAGTATTGGTTAACTTTAGTGGTCTTGTGTTTTTAATTCATCTAATCGAAGTTTGTATGGAGCGGAATGCGATGGTTCAATGTCCGATCGTGCCGACTATGCTACTGTGGTGCAATAGGCTATGTCGCAATCACATGTGTCAACAAAAGGGACAGTTTTAAATTAAAAGAAACAAGATCGAAGGCATTTAGTTTTGTACTCTTAAAACAAATTTTATCATTTTTTAAATCATAAAGTGTCGTCCAGGTTTCCTCCGAATCCTCTTATTAGATTAAAATTGTTTGGTGTAACTCCATGTACTATAAAAAGAATTATTTGCATTCAGAAAAGCGCTCAAATGTTTTAGGTTTATCAACTTTTTTTTGTGCTTTATTATAAAACAAAAGGCCAAAAATAGAACAATTAAAGCCTGTTCAGACTTAATGATCTTTCTTTAGGTGCCATCTTATTCACTCACCTATGACTACGTACCACTCTACTTCCATGAAAAGTTGTACAGTGTTAACATTATATAAGTTATCGTAAGCAAAAGATGCTTCTACTAAAACATATTATTTTATAATATCAAAAATTAAATGGAGATTTAAATTTACACTAAAATTTATCAGTTTAGTTTTCTAATTTGTTAAAAAAAACAAAATAAATTGAGCAGCAAGAGGAAGTTATTGGGATAATAAGTTTATTTGCTTATTTATTTATGAATAATTCTCATTAAAATAATAATTATTAAAGCATGACATCAGCTCAAAAGTTTAGGTTTTTAAGGTCATCGCCGATAACGAAATGTGTCTGAACGAATCTTGCGTTCATTCGTATTCGAGCTATTGGACGAAACGAAAACCCAATTTCCCGATGTTTGATCCGCCACTGCAAATATTTTATTTTATAGTGGATTTTAATAAAACTGTGAAAGATATTTGCACAATTAATACGAGTGCTGAATCGAAAACTAAAATTTTGTCACCGTCGGGTCGTTAATTTCTATGTTTTAAAAGTAAATTGGTGACTAAATTAGTTGTTAATTACATTTGGGATTAATTGGTGTTTTGGAAATGTGAGGTTATGGAAATTATTTTAATTGTGGAATGGAATATCCCTTGCAAGATTTCGACTTAGAAGAAGAAACTGATTTTTTATTAGGAGGTTCGATAAATCATGGGGCTGAGATGGACGGGGCATCTACAATAAAAAGTCGTACCCCACGTACTCGTAAAAATATAGGAACTTTTTTGTGCGGGTGAGTTTGACAGTTGGTTATTCGCTCATTTTTACGTCGATTTGTCGACACATTCCAACAATATTTACCAATATTGCTTATAATTATTTGGTCGTATATTTGTGTGTATATATTCAAAAATGATAGATTTTAAAGATTATAGTGTGGATTAAGTTTTTATTTTATTGCGATTTTTACGTATAAGTTCAAGTGGACTTGTTTATTTTATCCATTATTTGACAATGGAGCCTGTAGAGTCACAAACCAGCTTAAATAAACCCTCCTCGAAAGAGGATATTCCTTTAATTACTAAATCCAACAGCGAACCTTTTCTCAGGTAAATTCACATTTATTTTAATAGATTTAATTTGTTTCTATCGTTGGGCTGTCTCGTTGTTTCATAAATAACGGGAAACTGTTTTTGTATTAATTTTGTGTTTTTCAGTTGTTTCTGTTCGTTATGGCGCCGTTGTTGTGGACCCAGAGTTTTAAGACCCCGAACCATTCACTTGGGAAAGCCTACACAAGGTCTGTTCCCAGCAAACACGATACGAAATCAAAAATACAACATCATTACGTTTTTGCCGCTTGTATTATATCAACAGTTCAAATTCTTTTTAAATTTGTACTTTTTAATTATGGCCATCAGTCAATTTGTGCCTGATATTCGTATTGGATATTTATATACGTACTGGGGACCACTGGTAAACTGCAACCGTGAAGAGTTTTTTTTATATAATTTTCATTCAACATTATTTTTAGTGCTTTGTTTTATTTGTGACCATTTGTCGAGAAGCAGTGGACGATTTACGGCGTCACAAAAGAGATCAAGAAGTTAATAATCAAAAGTGCAGACGATTGTTGAATAACTTAGATAAGTCTATCGAAATTATTCCCGCTTCCAAATTGAAAGTTGGCGACTTGATATTAGTGGATAAGGACGAAAGGGTTCCGGCCGACTTGATATTATTGAGAACATCTGAAAAGAGCGGTTCCGTTTTTGTGAGAACGGATCAATTAGATGGCGAGACCGATTGGAAATTACGTTTAGCCGTACCTGCTACTCAAAAACTTGCCAACGATCGCCAGCTGTTTGAGATTAGTGCGAGCGTGTTTGCTGAAAAACCTCAAAGAGATATTCATTCTTTCATCGGTACTTTTACCAGAGTGAGTTGCGACGCAAAAATTTTGAAATAATTTTTTATCATAATATCGATTAATTAATTTTTGTTAGCACGATTTGCTTAGCGGAGATGAAAGTTTGGATCTAGGAAATACGTTATGGACAAATTGTGTAATTGCTTCAGGGCAAGCTCTAGGAGTGGTAATTTATACAGGTAATAATATCCAGCTTTCTTTTTTGTTGGCAAGTCAACCCAATGTTACTCGTTTACAGGTCCGGAAACACGGTCGGTTATGAACAATTCCCAACCTCGTTCAAAAGTTGGCTTGCTCGATCTCGAGGTCAATACCATAACTAAAGTTTTATTTGTTGCCGTAATTGGACTTGCCTTAATTATGATGGCCCTCAAAGGTTTTGGTGGACCTTGGTACAGATACATGTTTCGTTTTGTCCTATTATTTTCTTACATAATTCCTATAAGGTAAATGGTAGAAAAGGTATATGAATATTGCTAAGAAATATAAGAACTTGTTTTTAGTTTAAGAGTAAATTTAGATATGGGAAAAACTTACTATTCGTGGGCTATAAGTCACGATCCTCACATGAAAGGAACCGCTGTCAGATGTACAACAATACCTGAAGAGTTGGGTCGTATTTCTTATTTGTTGAGCGACAAAACCGGAACTTTGACTCAAAATTCTATGGTTCTTAAAAGGGTTCATTTGGGAACAGTGAGTTATGCACAGGATAGTTTCGATGATGTACGTTTTCGTAATTAAAATGTTTTGTATTTTGTTTTGCAAATTTTACTCATTACAGGTAAAACATGTTTTAAAACAATCTTACACGAATGTCGAAGGAACATCTACTCACAGTGGGAAATTGAGAAAATCTGAAAATAGTAGAATTAAGGATGCTGTTCAAGCTTTAGCCTTGTGTCATAACGTAACTCCAGTTTATGAGGAAGGAGAAGATAGCGAAACGAGTAAGTAAATTTTAATTTTGCCAATTTTCTTTTTATAATTATTATTTTATTAAATAAAGGTTCTCTGACGTCTTCGGAAGCCGAAGCCGATCAGCACTTGAAATCGAATGTCGAACGAGTTGTAACTTACCAAGCTTCAAGTCCAGATGAAGTGGCTTTAGTACAATGGACTAAAGAAGTGGGATTGGCTCTAAACCGTAGAGATTTGTCGTCCATGCAGTTGCAATCACCTGACGGAAGATTACTAAATTATTCTCTCTTATTGGTATTTCCATTTACTAGCGAATCGAAACGAATGGGAGTTATAGTCAGGGTAAAATATTTTCAAATAATAATACTTCGTTTGCATAATCTTTGAAATTTGTCCAATTAGGATTTACAGACCGGCGAAATTGTGTTTTATTTGAAAGGTGCCGACGTTGTGATGTCTGCTATAGTACAATATACCGACTGGTTGGACGAAGAGTGCGGAAATATGGCAAGAGAAGGTCTTCGCACATTGGTTGTAGCTCGTCGAATTTTAAGTGAAGAACAATATAATGACTTCGAGGTAATACGACAGATACACCTACCAAACAAATTCTAAACTTTTTATTTATCATAGAGTCGCTATAGTTCTGCGAGAATGTCGGTGTCCGATCGTGTCCAAAGGGTAGCACAAGTTATCGAATCCTTGGAGCGTGAAATGGAGCTTTTATGTGTGACCGGGGTCGAAGACAAACTGCAAGATAACGTACGTCCCACATTAGAATTGTTAAGAAATGCTGGAATAAAAATTTGGATGTTAACTGGCGATAAACTGGAAACGGCTACTTGCATTGCCAAAAGTTCTCGTTTAGTTTCTAGAACTCAGGGTACGTGTGCCAAAAGTTGTTCTTATAGAACCGAAGTTTTGTAATTTAATTTCAGGCCTTTATGTGTTAAAGAAAGTAGTCACTCGAACGGATGCACATTTAGAGTTGAACGCTTTTAGAAGACGCAGCGATTGCGCTTTGGTTGTCAGCGGGGAGAGTTTGGAAGTCTGTTTAAACTATTATCAGCAAGAATTTATGGAATTAGCAACTGCCGCTCCTGCCGTTGTTTGTTGTAGATGTTCGCCTACACAAAAGGCGCAAGTGGTTCAATTGATTCAAAAACATACTGGTAAAAGAACGGCGGCAGTCGGCGATGGCGGTAACGATGTCAGCATGATTCAGCAAGCCGATGCCGGTATCGGTATCGAGGGTAGAGAAGGAAAGCAGGCAAGTTTGGCCGGGGATTTTAGCATACCGCAATTTTCGTATCTTGCTCGTTTGTTACTTGTTCATGGCAGACACTCGTACAAACGTTCCGCTTCGCTTTCACAGTTTGTGGTTCACAGGGGATTAATTATTTCGACGATGCAAGCTGTATTCAGTAGCGTTTTTTATCTCAGCTCTGTTCCACTGTATCAGGGCTTCCTTATGGTCGGTTATGCTACTTTATATACAATGTTTCCGGTAGGTTCTTTTAATTACTTTGACGTGCAAATGATTCGAAGAATTATTTTATAGGTATTCAGTTTAGTTTTGGATCAAGATGTAAGTGCCGACATTGCTCTAACTTATCCGGAACTCTATAAGGAACTGTCGAAAGGTCGTAGTTTATCTTTTAAAACTTTCTTTATGTGGGTGTTGATATCCATTTATCAAGGTAAGTCTTGCATTTTACTTTTTATTATATAAGTACAAATAAAATGTAGGCATTTCTTTTGTAAAGGTGGCGTTATAATGTATGGTGCTCTGTTATTATTCGAAGATGAATTTATTCACATAGTGGCCATCAGTTTCAGTTCTTTGATTTTAACTGAACTTATTATGGTGGCTCTTAACATTAGAACGTGGCACTATTTAATGGTTTTAGCTGAATTACTATCTTTGGCTTTATATGTTTTATCTTTAATTGTACTACACGATCATTTTGGTAAGTAAAAATTGATTTTATCGTGTCAAGTTTGATCTGGAGAACTCTTTTTTTTTAGATGCCGAATTTATAAGAACACCCGACTTCTTTTGGAAAGTGATTGTGATTACGTTAATATCTTGCCTCCCACTTTATATTCTTAAATTCTTGCGCAAGAAATTTTCACCTCCAAGCTATAGTAAATTATCATAATGTGATATAAAAGGAATTTTTAATAAAAGATTGCTAAATTTTAATTTATTTTACAAATTCATGTTTTTGTTTGTGATAATAATATATCTAATTATTGTACATTGATAGACTTGTATAATATGCTTCCATAGTGAATTTTTCTCTTGTGTTTATGCAAAAATCTCCGGCTTTGGTTTATTTTAAAATTACTCTTTATTTTTATCAATCAAATTTATTTTTATACAAAAAAAGGTAACGTTTTCTTATTAATCATATATATGAAAGGATAATAAATATGATGATGAAGAGAATTTTGTGTCAATTATTGCATTTAAAAAAGAGAAACTTAGATTTTTTCATTTGTTGATGGCAATTTAAGGTCAAAATTGAGCATTCATTTTTAATTGGTTTACTTAACTTGGATGTGAGTAATTAGAATTATACAAATCGAATAATATGTAACACTTTATTATTACATTGTTATTTTAATAAAAAAATAATACATATTTTCATTTTTATTAACAAAACTATAAATATGCAAATTAACTTTTTCACTAAAAGTGGGCGAGTAGCAACCGCACACTTTTGCATAACGATACGCTCCGTGGCAATTATACAAGCACCGTAATAAGAATAATTGGAGTGCTACAATTACATTATTTTTGTAGTTCTTTAAAAGTAATAGTTTCACATTTATAGTTTTAATGTAAAAGTGACGATATATTATATAAAATAGTAATTTATTAGATACAATATTAAGTTGTTATTTGTTTATTGTAAAAAAAATAAAATTAATTTTAAGGTTTCAAATTGAATTTTGTTTAGTTTTTTCAAATCTATTGCTCGGTTAAAATTATTTTGGTAAAAACCAACCGTGCAGACATTTGGGTGCAGGACTTGGCGTTTCGAATTCCGTTCGGCCAATTTCGACCATAGTCCTTGCATCTAAAATAATCAAGCCAATTCGATTTGCATTATTTCCTCCCCAAACCATGGCCGCTAATACCACACCATCGTCTTCGTCCTAAAAAATGCATTCATAATTTTTGCAGTTAATACAAATTTTTAGTAATGCTATACTTCCGAATTTGGTTTTGGCACAAATATACTTTCACTAGGGTAACAGTTATCTTCACACCACGTCATTACGGTTTTGTTATATGTGTCGACTTTAATAATCTAAAAGTATCAGGATAAAATTTAGCAATAGGAATACTAGTACAATAAATTATTTACCGTGCCAGGATTTTTGCCATCAACGTCTGCACTAATTGCATAGTAGAATCGGTAAGGTTTTCCTAGAATTAAGTTAGAATTTATCAAAATAATTTATTCTTTTTTATGTACCAATACCCAAATGTCTATCGTAATTAATCCTTGGAGTTTCACAACCAACCGTGCATAACTTTTCTTCTTCAAGAAATACTTTTCCATCATTTTGTAACGTCGCTTTAGCTTGCGTATTTGGAAGATTTACTAAATTTTCTTCTTTGTCAGCTTCCTTTGGTATTTTAAGAGGGAGAACGAAACGCACCGATGTACTTCTAAACATATTTGCATAGTCTGAATTTTGTTGCATGTTCTAAAAAAATCTGTTCAATTAAAAAGATACGAACTTGGTGATTGCCAAATCACACCTGCATGGCCTTAATGTACATGCAATCCAACATCGCTGCGTCTTTATAGGAGCATATATCGAGCACCACGTGATCGGATATTTCATATTGGTTGATAATGTGCATGTAGAAAAACGATTTGGAATAATATTGAAATTTTAGTTTTCCGCTCTCGCGAGAAATTAGATTGATTTGTGTCTGCCATAATAAAATATTGTTTTCAGGTATAATTCATATTTTTATAAGATATATTACTATCACACAAGGTAACCATTTCTCGATTCACGAAGCACAGAAATTTTGGTTATCTTAAGAGATACGATTTAACCGCAGTTGGTTAAATTAGATCAAAGTTGCGAAAGAAATTAATTAATTTGTTTGAAGTGGTTGACTTGGTTTTTCCTATTGAAGAAGGAAAATGCCGAGGTATTTATTGGTCTTTATTTTTTAAATGCTGACGAGATATTCAAAGAATATTTTAGACTGAACATTTTTCAATTCAATAATGAAAGTATTTCGTCTTGCAATCTCTATGAACTAAATTTTCGCATCCAAATTTTTTTTTATCATTTAAAACAAAATTTATCTGATATTATGAGATTGCTGTCTTCAAATCAAATTAGAGTATCGTCAATACGATACAACGAATCTCTAAATTGTTTTGACTTTAAAATTTAGAATTTAGATTAATTGAAAATGACAAATTGAGATGGCCCGTTGCAAATGTCTACGACTAAGCAAACTAAGAGATTAATCGTTTCTATTGTTAGTAAGCCCAATAAGCTTAATTTAACGGACGCGGTTGGATTCTCAGTCAATGGTCGAGAAACGGACACCCTATATAGAAAAAAACTTACAAGTTCATTGCTGTACCATTGGAAAGCACCAGCCATGGGTTCATTTCTTATACGGTTTAACATTAAATTCGGAACCGAAAGACTTAACGGTTGTTCAACAATTATAAAGTAGTTTTCAGTTATACCTGCAGGGGTTATATAAAATTTTAAGAGCTTTTAAACTGATGTATTGTTATTACCGAACGTATGCATATAAGATGGATGTAGCTGCCATCTTGCTGGAATTGTAGCCACAATATTGGCTTCCTCGAACATGGAGTTTGGAGATGCATCTAGAAGTAGATTTCTCAATCTAAATATTTACTTTTAATATTTTCGCCTCACCGTTGTCGCACTTGGCCGGAAAGTAGACTATATTGTGATACAGCCCCGTCACCGTCATCGACATTGCCAAATTGTAAACATTTCCTAACAAAAAATATTAAAAAAGTTTTTGAAAGCAATTAGCGCAGCACTTAATAAATAATCTCTTTTACCATGTTCAACGTGAGGATGCGAAGAGTGGCTTACTATTGTGAGATAATCGCTCACATCCAATTTCTTTTCTGTATTCAAAGTTTCTTTATTCACGCGATGAATAATTGGAGTTTCGGTGAAAGCGTATAGTTCATCTCCAAAAGGATAAACGGAAATCATTGCATTATCAGATCTATTGTCTTTCAAATTGAATGCCGCACCAATCCTTATTTAAAAAATCTTATATTGTTGTCGGTAAAATTGCGAATTTATTTCTAGTACCTTTGAAAAATGGTTTGACATGGATCTGGAACCGCTTTCGTACCAAACTCTGTCATAACTATTCTATTGGCTAATTTATTTCTCTTGTACACGTCGGACTTTAAAAACCGACATTGGTAGGTTACATCACCATTTTCTATCGAAAATCTAAAATTTTCAAGACATATCAGTGGACATTACGTACATTGAAATTTTTTTATGAATTGCCGAAATCACCTGTGAAGTAATGCGGAGCAATCAAACAGATGGCCAAAGACGTCTTCACCTACTTCCCAACTTCCGGGACCATTTCTTATCAGGTCGCCGTTTATCCATTGCGGAATTACACCTTATAGGACATAAACATTATAACAAAATCTAATGTTAAAATGTAAAACTTACCGGATATTTTTCCACGTACGGGATCTATTATTTCTTCCTTACAGGATCTTAACCAAACCGATACATCCGTATTTGGATATAGTTTCTCTTTGCTCTCCATGCTTGCTTGTATCATTAATAATATTTAATTTTTAGTGAGCCGAATATAATGAATGCCGACAAATTTAATTAAATTAATTTTTAAAAATAGAACGAAGCCGCTAAACGGCGGTTAACATAAGTAATTATTGATTTATTATTTTAAAACATGCGCAAAATACTTGGGCCAACAAATTTACTTTTAGGAATGCCGCTGTTGAAAAATAATGTTACACCGAGCGAATTCCAGAATGGTATACAAAAATGTAAGCCATCGTTAGTTTTCTTTAATCTCGAACCATTTTTCGTTTTTGCAAATACGAAGAAAGATTAGATTTATTCGATAGAATATCGTATGGGAATCCCCGCAATCTTCTTTTTATTGAATGCGATAAAATAATGAGTAAAGAACATTTCTTCCTTTTTGCATTAAGCACATAATATTATTTCAAAATAAGCTGAGAGCAGTGATGGTTTTAACTTTTGTTAAAACTTATATACCGATGTTAATACTTATATACTTAATATACCGATGCAGCTACAACGCGCTGTGCGTCCTCTTCAATCGCACGGGATACCTCGGACCTCTTTGTCGCAAGTTTTCATTCGCATCAAAATTTTACTTTTTAAAAATCGACAACCCTCATTCACGCCAGATTTTTTGCAGACAACCCTATGTCATCGTGTTCGCAATGAAACAGCGCTTATTTTGATATAAAATTTATTTATTTTTGAAATGAGCGATGTAACTGGAATCGACTTACCTCTTTAAACCTGCCAACCCAGTAGTTCTGCCAAGAAAAAAATAGACAACCCAACGTTTGCATATTCTATAGGCTTCATACTTTCGGTTCCTATTAAATTTATTCGTGCGACTCATGAGCGCACTGTTTAATAAAAAGTCAATTTTCAATTTTTAATTAATAATGGTTTGACCAGGAATTTTTTAGCCAACCCATTCGCGATATATTTTATATCATATTAAATTTGATATATAATACTTTTCGTTCCATCGGCAGATCGGCGAGTAACTTTTCTAGTTTGGATCTTAGACTATTAAATTAACTTTTGTTAATTTCTCCCTACTTTTATGTTTTCCTGCTTTAAAAAGTTAAAAAATGTTAAAAAATGTAAAAAAAATTTTAAGTAAAATTTTGCTTCTTAAGTATTAGGAGAACAGAAATAAAAAGGGTAATTACAATTTCTTCGGCGTCTTATGTTTTCCTGCTTTAAAACGTTGAGAAATCTTAAATTTTAAGTAAAATTTTGCTTCTAAATTATTAGGAGAGCAGAAATAAAAAGAGTAATTACAATTTCTCCGACGTTTTATGTTTCCCTGCTTCAAAAAGTTAAAAAATCTTGCATTTTAAGTAATATTTTTCTTCTAAAGTATTAGGAGAGCAGAAATAAAAAGAGTAATTACAATTTCTCCGACGTTTTATGTTTTCCTGCTTTAAAAAGTTAAAGAATCCTAAATTTTAAGTCAAATTTTGCTTCTAAAGTATTAGGAGAGCAGAAATAAAAAGAGTAATTACAATTTCTCTCGAGTTTTATGTTTTCTTGCTTTAAAAAGTTAAAAAATCCTGAATTTTAAGTTAAATTTTGCTTCTAAAGTATTAGGAGAGCAGAAATAAAAAGAGTAATTACAATTTCTACTGCGTTTTATGTTTTCCTGCTTTAAAAAGTTAAAAAATCCTAAATTTTAAGTCAAATTTTGCTTCTAAAGTATTAGGAGAGCAGAAATAAAAAGAGTAATTACAATTTCTCCGACGTTTTATGTTTCCCTGCTTCAAAAAGTAAAAAAATCTTGCATTTTAAGTAATATTTTTCTTCTAAAGTATTAGGAGAGCAGAAATAAAAAGAGTAATTACAATTTCTCCGACGTTTTATGTTTTCCTACTTTAAAAAGTTAAAGAATCCTAAATTTTAAGTCAAATTTTGCTTCTAAAGTATTAGGAGAGCAGAAATAAAAAGAGTAATTACAATTTCTCCCGAGTTTTATGTTTTCTTGCTTTAAAAAGTTAAAAAATCCTGAATTTTAAGTTAAATTTTGCTTCTAAAGTATTAGGAGAGCAGAAATAAAAAGAGTAATTACAATTTCTCCGACGTTTTATGTTTCCCTGCTTCAAAAAGTAAAAAAATCTTGCATTTTAAGTAATATTTTTCTTCTAAAGTATTAGGAGAGCAGAAATAAAAAGAGTAATTACAATTTCTCCGACGTTTTATGTTTTCCTACTTTAAAAAGTTAAAGAATCCTAAATTTTAAGTCAAATTTTGCTTCTAAAGTATTAGGAGAGCAGAAATAAAAAGAGTAATTACAATTTCTAGTGCGTTTTATGTTTTCCTGCTTTAAAAAGTTAAAAAATCCTAAATTTTAAGTCAAATTTTGCTTCTAAAGTATTAGGAGAGCAGAAATAAAAAGAGTAATTACAATTTCTACTGCGTTTTATGTTTTCCTGCTTTAAAAAGTTAAAAAATCCTAAATTTTAAGTCAAATTTTGCTTCTAAAGTATTAGGAGAGCAGAAATAAAAAGAGTAATTACAATTTCTCTCGAGTTTTATGTTTCCCTGCTTCAAAAAGTTAAAAAATCTTGCATTTTAAGTAATATTTTTCTTCTAAAGTATTAGGAGAGCAGAAATTAAAAGAGTAATTACAATTTCTCCGACGTTTTATGTTTTCCTACTTTAAAAAGTTAAAGAATCCTAAATTTTAAGTCAAATTTTGCTTCTAAAGTATTAGGAGAGCAGAAATAAAAAGAGTAATTACAATTTCTCTCGAGTTTTATGTTTTCTTGCTTTAAAAAGTTAAAAAATCCTGAATTTTAAGTTAAATTTTGCTTCTAAAGTATTAGGAGAGCAGAAATAAAAAGAGTAATTACAATTTCTAGTGCGTTTTATGTTTTCCTGCTTTAAAAAGTTAAAAAATCCTAAATTTTAAGTCAAATTTTGCTTCTAAAGTATTAGGAGAGCAGAAATAAAAAGAGTAATTACAATTTCTACTGCGTTTTATGTTTTCCTGCTTTAAAAAGTTAAAAAATCCTAAATTTTAAGTCAAATTTTGCTTCTAAAGTATTAGGAGAGCAGAAATAAAAAGAGTAATTACAATTTCTCTCGAGTTTTATGTTTCCCTGCTTCAAAAAGTTAAAAAATCTTGCATTTTAAGTAATATTTTTCTTCTAAAGTATTAGGAGAGCAGAAATAAAAAGAGTAATTACAATTTCTCCGACGTTTTATGTTTTCCTACTTTAAAAAGTTAAAGAATCCTAAATTTTAAGTCAAATTTTGCTTCTAAAGTATTAGGAGAGCAGAAATAAAAAGAGTAATTACAATTTCTCTCGAGTTTTATGTTTTCTTGCTTTAAAAAGTTAAAAAATCCTGAATTTTAAGTTAAATTTTGCTTCTAAAGTATTAGGAGAGCAGAAATAAAAAGAGTAATTACAATTTCTCCGACGTTTTATGTTTCCCTGCTTCAAAAAGTAAAAAAATCTTGCATTTTAAGTAATATTTTTCTTCTAAAGTATTAGGAGAGCAGAAATAAAAAGAGTAATTACAATTTCTCCGACGTTTTATGTTTTCCTACTTTAAAAAGTTAAAGAATCCTAAATTTTAAGTCAAATTTTGCTTCTAAAGTATTAGGAGAGCAGAAATAAAAAGAGTAATTACAATTTCTAGTGCGTTTTATGTTTTCCTGCTTTAAAAAGTTAAAAAATCCTAAATTTTAAGTCAAATTTTGCTTCTAAAGTATTAGGAGAGCAGAAATAAAAAGAGTAATTACAATTTCTACTGCGTTTTATGTTTTCCTGCTTTAAAAAGTTAAAAAATCCTAAATTTTAAGTCAAATTTTGCTTCTAAAGTATTAGGAGAGCAGAAATAAAAAGAGTAATTACAATTTCTCTCGAGTTTTATGTTTCCCTGCTTCAAAAAGTTAAAAAATCTTGCATTTTAAGTAATATTTTTCTTCTTAAGTATTAGGAGAGCAGAAATAAAAAGAGTAATTACAATTTCTCCGACGTTTTATGTTTTCCTGCTTTAAAAAGTTAAAGAATCCTAAATTTTAAGTCAAATTTTGCTTCTAAAGTATTAGGAGAGCAGAAATAAAAAGAGTAATTACAATTTCTCCGACGTTTTATGTTTTCCTGCTTTAAAAAGTTAAAGAATCCTAAATTTTAAGTCAAATTTTGCTTCTAAAGTATTAGGAGAGCAGAAATAAAAAGAGTAATTACAATTTCTCTCGAGTTTTATGTTTCCCTGCTTCAAAAAGTTAAAAAATCTTGCATTTTAAGTAATATTTTGCTTCTAAAGTATTAGGAGAGCAGAAATAAAAAGAGTAATTACAATTTCTCCGACGTTTTATGTTTTCCTGCTTTAAAAAGTTAAAGAATCCTAAATTTTAAGTCAAATTTTGCTTCTAAAGTATTAGGAGAGCAGAAATAAAAAGAGTAATTACAATTTCTAGTGCGTTTTATGTTTTCCTGCTTTAAAAAGTTAAAAAATCCTAAATTTTAAGTCAAATTTTGCTTCTAAAGTATTAGGAGAGCAGAAATAAAAAGAGTAATTACAATTTCTACTGCGTTTTATGTTTTCCTGCTTTAAAAAGTTAAAAAATCCTAAATTTTAAGTCAAATTTTGCTTCTAAAGTATTAGGAGAGCAGAAATAAAAAGAGTAATTACAATTTCTCTCGAGTTTTATGTTTTCTTGTTTTAAAAAGTTAAAAAATCCTGAATTTTAAGTTAAATTTTGCTTCTAAAGTATTAGGAGAGCAGAAATAAAAAGAGTAATTACAATTTCTACTGCGTTTTATGTTTTCCTGCTTTAAAAAGTTAAAAAATCCTAAATTTTAAGTCAAATTTTGCTACTAAAGTATTAGGAGAGCAGAAATAAAAAGAGTAATTACAACTTCTACTGCGTTTTATGTTTTCCTGCTTTAAAAAGTTAAAAAATCCTAAATTTTAAGTCAAATTTTGCTTCCAAAGTATTAGGAGAGCAGAAATAAAAAGAGTAATTACAATTTCTCTCGAGTTTTATGTTTCCCAGCTTCAAAAAGTTAAAAAATCTTGCATTTTAAGTAATATTTTGCTTCTAAAGTATTAGGAGAGCAGAAATAAAAAGAGTAATTACAATTTCTCCGACGTTTTATGTTTTCCTGCTTTAAAAAGTTAAAGAATCCTAAATTTTAAGTCAAATTTTGCTTCTAAAGTATTAGGAGAGCAGAAATAAAAAGAGTAATTACAATTTCTCTCGAGTTTTATGTTTTCTTGTTTTAAAAAGTTAAAAAATCCTGAATTTTAAGTTAAATTTTGCTTCTAAAGTATTAGGAGAGCAGAAATAAAAAGAGTAATTACAATTCCTACTGCGTTTTATGTTTTCCTGCTTTAAAAAGTTAAAAAATCCTAAATTTTAAGTCAAATTTTGCTTCTAAAGTATTAGGAGAGCAGAAATAAAAAGAGTAATTACAATTTCTACTGCGTTTTATGTTTTCCTGCGTTAAAAAGTTAAAAAATCCTGAATTTTAAGTTAAATTTTGCTTCTAAAGTATTAGGAGAGCAGAAATAAAAAGAGTAATTACAATTTCTCTCGAGTTTTATGTTTTCTTGTTTTAAAAAGTTAAAAAATCCTGAATTTTAAGTTAAATTTTGCTTCTAAAGTATTAGGAGAGCAGAAATAAAAAGAGTAATTAGAATTTCTCCGACGTTTTATGTTTTCCTGCTTTAAAAAGTTAAAAAATCCTAAATTTTAAGTCAAATTTTGCTTCTAAAGTATTAGGAGAGCAGAAATAAAAAGAGTAATTACAATTTCTGCTGCGTTTTATGTTTTCCTGCTTTAAAAAGTTAAAAAATCCTGAATTTTAAGTTAAATTTAGCTTCTAAAGTATTAGGAGAGCAGAAATAAAAAGAGTAATTACAATTTCTACTGCGTTTTATGTTTTCCTGCTTTAAAAAGTGAAAAAATCCTAAATTTTAAGTCAATATTTGCTTCTAAAGTATTAGGAGAGCAGAAATAAAAAGAGTAATTACAATTTCTCTCGGGTTTTATGTTTTCTTGTTTTAAAAAGTTAAAAAATCCTGAATTTTAAGTTAAATTTTGCTTCTAAAGTATTAGGAGAGCAGAAATAAAAAGAGTAATTACAATTTCTACTGCGTTTTATGTTTTCCTGCTTTAAAAAGTTAAAAAATCCTAAATTTTAAGTCAAATTTTGCTTCTAAAGTATTAGGAGAGCAGAAATAAAAAGAGTAATTACAATTTCTCTCGAGTTTTATGTTTCCCTGCTTCAAAAAGTTAAAAAATCTTGCATTTTAAGTAATATTTTGCTTCTAAAGTATTAGGAGAGCAGAAATAAAAAGAGTAATTACAATTTCTCTCGAGTTTTATGTTTCCCTGCTTCAAAAAGTTAAAAAATCTTGCATTTTAAGTAATATTTTTCTTCTAAAGTATTAGGAGAGCAGAAATAAAAAGAGTAATTACAATTTCTCCGACGTTTTATGTTTTCCTGCTTTAAAAAGTTAAAGAATCCTAAATTTTAAGTCAAATTTTGCTTCTAAAGTATTAGGAGAGCAGAAATAAAAAGAGTAATTACAATTTCTCTCGAGTTTTATGTTTTCTTGCTTTAAAAAGTTAAAAAATCCTGAATTTTAAGTTAAATTTTGCTTCTAAAGTATTAGGAGAGCAGAAATAAAAAGAGTAATTACAATTTCTCCGACGTTTTATGTTTCCCTGCTTCAAAAAGTAAAAAAATCTTGCATTTTAAGTAATATTTTTCTTCTAAAGTATTAGGAGAGCAGAAATAAAAAGAGTAATTACAATTTCTCCGACGTTTTATGTTTTCCTACTTTAAAAAGTTAAAGAATCCTAAATTTTAAGTCAAATTTTGCTTCTAAAGTATTAGGAGAGCAGAAATAAAAAGAGTAATTACAATTTCTACTGCGTTTTATGTTTTCCTGCTTTAAAAAATTAAAAAATCCTAAATTTTAAGTCAAATTTTGCTTCTAAAGTATTAGGAGAGCAGAAATAAAAAGAGTAATTACAATTTCTCCCGAGTTTTATGTTTCCCTGCTTCAAAAAGTTAAAAAATCTTGCATTTTAAGTAATATTTTTCTTCTAAAGTATTAGGAGAGCAGAAATAAAAAGAGTAATTACAATTTCTGCTGCGTTTTATGTTTTCCTGCTTTAAAAAGTTAAAAAATCCTGAATTTTAAGTTAAATTTAGCTTCTAAAGTATTAGGAGAGCAGAAATAAAAAGAGTAATTACAATTTCTACTGCGTTTTATGTTTTCCTGCTTTAAAAAGTGAAAAAATCCTAAATTTTAAGTCAATATTTGCTTCTAAAGTATTAGGAGAGCAGAAATAAAAAGAGTAATTACAATTTCTCTCGGGTTTTATGTTTTCTTGTTTTAAAAAGTTAAAAAATCCTGAATTTTAAGTTAAATTTTGCTTCTAAAGTATTAGGAGAGCAGAAATAAAAAGAGTAATTACAATTTCTACTGCGTTTTATGTTTTCCTGCTTTAAAAAGTTAAAAAATCCTAAATTTTAAGTCAAATTTTGCTTCTAAAGTATTAGGAGAGCAGAAATAAAAAGAGTAATTACAATTTCTCTCGAGTTTTATGTTTCCCTGCTTCAAAAAGTTAAAAAATCTTGCATTTTAAGTAATATTTTGCTTCTAAAGTATTAGGAGAGCAGAAATAAAAAGAGTAATTACAATTTCTCTCGAGTTTTATGTTTCCCTGCTTCAAAAAGTTAAAAAATCTTGCATTTTAAGTAATATTTTTCTTCTAAAGTATTAGGAGAGCAGAAATAAAAAGAGTAATTACAATTTCTCCGACGTTTTATGTTTTCCTGCTTTAAAAAGTTAAAGAATCCTAAATTTTAAGTCAAATTTTGCTTCTAAAGTATTAGGAGAGCAGAAATAAAAAGAGTAATTACAATTTCTAGTGCGTTTTATGTTTTCCTGCTTTAAAAAGTTAAAAAATCCTAAATTTTAAGTCAAATTTTGCTTCTAAAGTATTAGGAGAGCAGAAATAAAAAGAGTAATTACAATTTCTACTGCGTTTTATGTTTTCCTGCTTTAAAAAGTTAAAAAATCCTAAATTTTAAGTCAAATTTTGCTTCTAAAGTATTAGGAGAGCAGAAATAAAAAGAGTAATTACAATTTCTCTCGAGTTTTATGTTTCCCTGCTTCAAAAAGTTAAAAAATCTTGCATTTTAAGTAATATTTTTCTTCTAAAGTATTAGGAGAGCAGAAATAAAAAGAGTAATTACAATTTCTCCGACGTTTTATGTTTTCCTACTTTAAAAAGTTAAAGAATCCTAAATTTTAAGTCAAATTTTGCTTCTAAAGTATTAGGAGAGCAGAAATAAAAAGAGTAATTACAATTTCTCTCGAGTTTTATGTTTTCTTGCTTTAAAAAGTTAAAAAATCCTGAATTTTAAGTTAAATTTTGCTTCTAAAGTATTAGGAGAGCAGAAATAAAAAGAGTAATTACAATTTCTAGTGCGTTTTATGTTTTCCTGCTTTAAAAAGTTAAAAAATCCTAAATTTTAAGTCAAATTTTGCTTCTAAAGTATTAGGAGAGCAGAAATAAAAAGAGTAATTACAATTTCTACTGCGTTTTATGTTTTCCTGCTTTAAAAAGTTAAAAAATCCTAAATTTTAAGTCAAATTTTGCTTCTAAAGTATTAGGAGAGCAGAAATAAAAAGAGTAATTACAATTTCTCTCGAGTTTTATGTTTCCCTGCTTCAAAAAGTTAAAAAATCTTGCATTTTAAGTAATATTTTTCTTCTAAAGTATTAGGAGAGCAGAAATAAAAAGAGTAATTACAATTTCTCCGACGTTTTATGTTTTCCTACTTTAAAAAGTTAAAGAATCCTAAATTTTAAGTCAAATTTTGCTTCTAAAGTATTAGGAGAGCAGAAATAAAAAGAGTAATTACAATTTCTCTCGAGTTTTATGTTTTCTTGCTTTAAAAAGTTAAAAAATCCTGAATTTTAAGTTAAATTTTGCTTCTAAAGTATTAGGAGAGCAGAAATAAAAAGAGTAATTACAATTTCTCCGACGTTTTATGTTTCCCTGCTTCAAAAAGTAAAAAAATCTTGCATTTTAAGTAATATTTTTCTTCTAAAGTATTAGGAGAGCAGAAATAAAAAGAGTAATTACAATTTCTCCGACGTTTTATGTTTTCCTACTTTAAAAAGTTAAAGAATCCTAAATTTTAAGTCAAATTTTGCTTCTAAAGTATTAGGAGAGCAGAAATAAAAAGAGTAATTACAATTTCTAGTGCGTTTTATGTTTTCCTGCTTTAAAAAGTTAAAAAATCCTAAATTTTAAGTCAAATTTTGCTTCTAAAGTATTAGGAGAGCAGAAATAAAAAGAGTAATTACAATTTCTACTGCGTTTTATGTTTTCCTGCTTTAAAAAGTTAAAAAATCCTAAATTTTAAGTCAAATTTTGCTTCTAAAGTATTAGGAGAGCAGAAATAAAAAGAGTAATTACAATTTCTCTCGAGTTTTATGTTTCCCTGCTTCAAAAAGTTAAAAAATCTTGCATTTTAAGTAATATTTTTCTTCTTAAGTATTAGGAGAGCAGAAATAAAAAGAGTAATTACAATTTCTCCGACGTTTTATGTTTTCCTGCTTTAAAAAGTTAAAGAATCCTAAATTTTAAGTCAAATTTTGCTTCTAAAGTATTAGGAGAGCAGAAATAAAAAGAGTAATTACAATTTCTCCGACGTTTTATGTTTTCCTGCTTTAAAAAGTTAAAGAATCCTAAATTTTAAGTCAAATTTTGCTTCTAAAGTATTAGGAGAGCAGAAATAAAAAGAGTAATTACAATTTCTCTCGAGTTTTATGTTTCCCTGCTTCAAAAAGTTAAAAAATCTTGCATTTTAAGTAATATTTTGCTTCTAAAGTATTAGGAGAGCAGAAATAAAAAGAGTAATTACAATTTCTCCGACGTTTTATGTTTTCCTGCTTTAAAAAGTTAAAGAATCCTAAATTTTAAGTCAAATTTTGCTTCTAAAGTATTAGGAGAGCAGAAATAAAAAGAGTAATTACAATTTCTAGTGCGTTTTATGTTTTCCTGCTTTAAAAAGTTAAAAAATCCTAAATTTTAAGTCAAATTTTGCTTCTAAAGTATTAGGAGAGCAGAAATAAAAAGAGTAATTACAATTTCTACTGCGTTTTATGTTTTCCTGCTTTAAAAAGTTAAAAAATCCTAAATTTTAAGTCAAATTTTGCTTCTAAAGTATTAGGAGAGCAGAAATAAAAAGAGTAATTACAATTTCTCTCGAGTTTTATGTTTTCTTGTTTTAAAAAGTTAAAAAATCCTGAATTTTAAGTTAAATTTTGCTTCTAAAGTATTAGGAGAGCAGAAATAAAAAGAGTAATTACAATTTCTACTGCGTTTTATGTTTTCCTGCTTTAAAAAGTTAAAAAATCCTAAATTTTAAGTCAAATTTTGCTACTAAAGTATTAGGAGAGCAGAAATAAAAAGAGTAATTACAACTTCTACTGCGTTTTATGTTTTCCTGCTTTAAAAAGTTAAAAAATCCTAAATTTTAAGTCAAATTTTGCTTCCAAAGTATTAGGAGAGCAGAAATAAAAAGAGTAATTACAATTTCTCTCGAGTTTTATGTTTCCCAGCTTCAAAAAGTTAAAAAATCTTGCATTTTAAGTAATATTTTGCTTCTAAAGTATTAGGAGAGCAGAAATAAAAAGAGTAATTACAATTTCTACTGCGTTTTATGTTTTCCTGCTTTAAAAAGTTAAAGAATCCTAAATTTTAAGTCAAATTTTGCTTCTAAAGTATTAGGAGAGCAGAAATAAAAAGAGTAATTACAATTTCTCTCGAGTTTTATGTTTTCTTGTTTTAAAAAGTTAAAAAATCCTGAATTTTAAGTTAAATTTTGCTTCTAAAGTATTAGGAGAGCAGAAATAAAAAGAGTAATTACAATTCCTACTGCGTTTTATGTTTTCCTGCTTTAAAAAGTTAAAAAATCCTAAATTTTAAGTCAAATTTTGCTTCTAAAGTATTAGGAGAGCAGAAATAAAAAGAGTAATTACAATTTCTACTGCGTTTTATGTTTTCCTGCGTTAAAAAGTTAAAAAATCCTGAATTTTAAGTTAAATTTTGCTTCTAAAGTATTAGGAGAGCAGAAATAAAAAGAGTAATTACAATTTCTCTCGAGTTTTATGTTTTCTTGTTTTAAAAAGTTAAAAAATCCTGAATTTTAAGTTAAATTTTGCTTCTAAAGTATTAGGAGAGCAGAAATAAAAAGAGTAATTAGAATTTCTCCGACGTTTTATGTTTTCCTGCTTTAAAAAGTTAAAAAATCCTAAATTTTAAGTCAAATTTTGCTTCTAAAGTATTAGGAGAGCAGAAATAAAAAGAGTAATTACAATTTCTGCTGCGTTTTATGTTTTCCTGCTTTAAAAAGTTAAAAAATCCTGAATTTTAAGTTAAATTTAGCTTCTAAAGTATTAGGAGAGCAGAAATAAAAAGAGTAATTACAATTTCTACTGCGTTTTATGTTTTCCTGCTTTAAAAAGTGAAAAAATCCTAAATTTTAAGTCAATATTTGCTTCTAAAGTATTAGGAGAGCAGAAATAAAAAGAGTAATTACAATTTCTCTCGGGTTTTATGTTTTCTTGTTTTAAAAAGTTAAAAAATCCTGAATTTTAAGTTAAATTTTGCTTCTAAAGTATTAGGAGAGCAGAAATAAAAAGAGTAATTACAATTTCTACTGCGTTTTATGTTTTCCTGCTTTAAAAAGTTAAAAAATCCTAAATTTTAAGTCAAATTTTGCTTCTAAAGTATTAGGAGAGCAGAAATAAAAAGAGTAATTACAATTTCTCTCGAGTTTTATGTTTCCCTGCTTCAAAAAGTTAAAAAATCTTGCATTTTAAGTAATATTTTGCTTCTAAAGTATTAGGAGAGCAGAAATAAAAAGAGTAATTACAATTTCTCTCGAGTTTTATGTTTCCCTGCTTCAAAAAGTTAAAAAATCTTGCATTTTAAGTAATATTTTTCTTCTAAAGTATTAGGAGAGCAGAAATAAAAAGAGTAATTACAATTTCTCCGACGTTTTATGTTTTCCTGCTTTAAAAAGTTAAAGAATCCTAAATTTTAAGTCAAATTTTGCTTCTAAAGTATTAGGAGAGCAGAAATAAAAAGAGTAATTACAATTTCTCTCGAGTTTTATGTTTTCTTGCTTTAAAAAGTTAAAAAATCCTGAATTTTAAGTTAAATTTTGCTTCTAAAGTATTAGGAGAGCAGAAATAAAAAGAGTAATTACAATTTCTCCGACGTTTTATGTTTCCCTGCTTCAAAAAGTAAAAAAATCTTGCATTTTAAGTAATATTTTTCTTCTAAAGTATTAGGAGAGCAGAAATAAAAAGAGTAATTACAATTTCTCCGACGTTTTATGTTTTCCTACTTTAAAAAGTTAAAGAATCCTAAATTTTAAGTCAAATTTTGCTTCTAAAGTATTAGGAGAGCAGAAATAAAAAGAGTAATTACAATTTCTACTGCGTTTTATGTTTTCCTGCTTTAAAAAGTTAAAAAATCCTAAATTTTAAGTCAAATTTTGCTTCTAAAGTATTAGGAGAGCAGAAATAAAAAGAGTAATTACAATTTCTCTCGAGTTTTATGTTTCCCTGCTTCAAAAAGTTAAAAAATCTTGCATTTTAAGTAATATTTTTCTTCTAAAGTATTAGGAGAGCAGAAATAAAAAGAGTAATTACAATTTCTGCTGCGTTTTATGTTTTCCTGCTTTAAAAAGTTAAAAAATCCTGAATTTTAAGTTAAATTTAGCTTCTAAAGTATTAGGAGAGCAGAAATAAAAAGAGTAATTACAATTTCTACTGCGTTTTATGTTTTCCTGCTTTAAAAAGTGAAAAAATCCTAAATTTTAAGTCAATATTTGCTTCTAAAGTATTAGGAGAGCAGAAATAAAAAGAGTAATTACAATTTCTCTCGGGTTTTATGTTTTCTTGTTTTAAAAAGTTAAAAAATCCTGAATTTTAAGTTAAATTTTGCTTCTAAAGTATTAGGAGAGCAGAAATAAAAAGAGTAATTACAATTTCTACTGCGTTTTATGTTTTCCTGCTTTAAAAAGTTAAAAAATCCTAAATTTTAAGTCAAATTTTGCTTCTAAAGTATTAGGAGAGCAGAAATAAAAAGAGTAATTACAATTTCTCTCGAGTTTTATGTTTCCCTGCTTCAAAAAGTTAAAAAATCTTGCATTTTAAGTAATATTTTGCTTCTAAAGTATTAGGAGAGCAGAAATAAAAAGAGTAATTACAATTTCTCTCGAGTTTTATGTTTCCCTGCTTCAAAAAGTTAAAAAATCTTGCATTTTAAGTAATATTTTTCTTCTAAAGTATTAGGAGAGCAGAAATAAAAAGAGTAATTACAATTTCTCCGACGTTTTATGTTTTCCTGCTTTAAAAAGTTAAAGAATCCTAAATTTTAAGTCAAATTTTGCTTCTAAAGTATTAGGAGAGCAGAAATAAAAAGAGTAATTACAATTTCTCTCGAGTTTTATGTTTTCTTGCTTTAAAAAGTTAAAAAATCCTGAATTTTAAGTTAAATTTTGCTTCTAAAGTATTAGGAGAGCAGAAATAAAAAGAGTAATTACAATTTCTCCGACGTTTTATGTTTCCCTGCTTCAAAAAGTAAAAAAATCTTGCATTTTAAGTAATATTTTTCTTCTAAAGTATTAGGAGAGCAGAAATAAAAAGAGTAATTACAATTTCTCCGACGTTTTATGTTTTCCTACTTTAAAAAGTTAAAGAATCCTAAATTTTAAGTCAAATTTTGCTTCTAAAGTATTAGGAGAGCAGAAATAAAAAGAGTAATTACAATTTCTACTGCGTTTTATGTTTTCCTGCTTTAAAAAGTTAAAAAATCCTAAATTTTAAGTCAAATTTTGCTTCTAAAGTATTAGGAGAGCAGAAATAAAAAGAGTAATTACAATTTCTCTCGAGTTTTATGTTTCCCTGCTTCAAAAAGTTAAAAAATCTTGCATTTTAAGTAATATTTTTCTTCTAAAGTATTAGGAGAGCAGAAATAAAAAGAGTAATTACAATTTCTCCGACGTTTTATGTTTTCCTGCTTTAAAAAGTTAAAGAATCCTAAATTTTAAGTCAAATTTTGCTTCTAAAGTATTAGGAGAGCAGAAATAAAAAGAGTAATTACAATTTCTCCGACGTTTTATGTTTTCCTGCTTTAAAAAGTTAAAGAATCCTAAATTTTAAGTCAAATTTTGCTTCTAAAGTATTAGGAGAGCAGAAATAAAAAGAGTAATTACAATTTCTCTCGAGTTTTATGTTTCCCTGCTTCAAAAAGTAAAAAAATCTTGCATTTTAAGTAATATTTTTCTTCTAAAGTATTAGGAGAGCAGAAATAAAAAGAGTAATTACAATTTCTCCGACGTTTTATGTTTTCCTACTTTAAAAAGTTAAAGAATCCTAAATTTTAAGTCAAATTTTGCTTCTAAAGTATTAGGAGAGCAGAAATAAAAAGAGTAATTACAATTTCTAGTGCGTTTTATGTTTTCCTGCTTTAAAAAGTTAAAAAATCCTAAATTTTAAGTCAAATTTTGCTTCTAAAGTATTAGGAGAGCAGAAATAAAAAGAGTAATTACAATTTCTACTGCGTTTTATGTTTTCCTGCTTTAAAAAGTTAAAAAATCCTAAATTTTAAGTCAAATTTTGCTTCTAAAGTATTAGGAGAGCAGAAATAAAAAGAGTAATTACAATTTCTCTCGAGTTTTATGTTTCCCTGCTTCAAAAAGTTAAAAAATCTTGCATTTTAAGTAATATTTTTCTTCTAAAGTATTAGGAGAGCAGAAATAAAAAGAGTAATTACAATTTTTCCGACGTTTTATGTTTTCCTGCTTTAAAAAGTTAAAGAATCCTAAATTTTAAGTCAAATTTTGCTTCTAAAGTATTAGGAGAGCAGAAATAAAAAGAGTAATTACAATTTCTCTCGAGTTTTATGTTTCCCTGCTTCAAAAAGTTAAAAAATCTTGCATTTTAAGTAATATTTTGCTTCTAAAGTATTAGGAGAGCAGAAATAAAAAGAGTAATTACAATTTCTCCGACGTTTTATGTTTTCCTGCTTTAAAAAGTTAAAGAATCCTAAATTTTAAGTCAAATTTTGCTTCTAAAGTATTAGGAGAGCAGAAATAAAAAGAGTAATTACAATTTCTACTGCGTTTTATGTTTTCCTGCTTTAAAAAATTAAAAAATCCTAAATTTTAAGTCAAATTTTGCTTCCAAAGTATTAGGAGAGCAGAAATAAAAAGAGTAATTACAACTTCTACTGCGTTTTATGTTTTCCTGCTTTAAAAAGTTAAAAAATCCTAAATTTTAAGTCAAATTTTGCTTCTAAAGTATTAGGAGAGCAGAAATAAAAAGAGTAATTACAATTTCTACTGCGTTTTATGTTTTCCTGGTTTAAAAAGTTAAAAAATCCTAAATTTTAAGTCAAATTTTGCTTCTAAAGTATTAGGAGAGCAGAAATAAAAAGAGTAATTACAATTTCTCTCGAGTTTTATGTTTTCTTGTTTTAAAAAGTTAAAAAATCCTGAATTTTAAGTTAAATTTTGCTTCTAAAGTATTAGGAGAGCAGAAATAAAAAGAGTAATTACAATTTCTCCGACGTTTTATGTTTCCCTGCTTCAAAAAGTAAAAAAATCTTGCATTTTAAGTAATATTTTTCTTCTAAAGTATTAGGAGAGCAGAAATAAAAAGAGTAATTACAATTTCTCCGACGTTTTATGTTTTCCTACTTTAAAAAGTTAAAGAATCCTAAATTTTAAGTCAAATTTTGCTTCTAAAGTATTAGGAGAGCAGAAATAAAAAGAGTAATTACAATTTCTACTGCGTTTTATGTTTTCCTGCTTTAAAAAGTTAAAAAATCCTAAATTTTAAGTCAAATTTTGCTTCTAAAGTATTAGGAGAGCAGAAATAAAAAGAGTAATTACAATTTCTCTCGAGTTTTATGTTTCCCTGCTTCAAAAAGTTAAAAAATCTTGCATTTTAAGTAATATTTTTCTTCTAAAGTATTAGGAGAGCAGAAATAAAAAGAGTAATTACAATTTCTCCGACGTTTTATGTTTTCCTGCTTTAAAAAGTTAAAGAATCCTAAATTTTAAGTCAAATTTTGCTTCTAAAGTATTAGGAGAGCAGAAATAAAAAGAGTAATTACAATTTCTCCGACGTTTTATGTTTTCCTGCTTTAAAAAGTTAAAGAATCCTAAATTTTAAGTCAAATTTTGCTTCTAAAGTATTAGGAGAGCAGAAATAAAAAGAGTAATTACAATTTCTCTCGAGTTTTATGTTTCCCTGCTTCAAAAAGTTAAAAAATCTTGCATTTTAAGTAATATTTTGCTTTTAAAGTATTAGGAGAGCAGAAATAAAAAGAGTAATTACAATTTCTCCGACGTTTTATGTTTTCCTGCTTTAAAAAGTTAAAGAATCCTAAATTTTAAGTCAAATTTTGCTTCTAAAGTATTAGGAGAGCAGAAATAAAAAGAGTAATTACAATTTCTACTGCGTTTTATGTTTTCCTGCTTTAAAAAATTAAAAAATCCTAAATTTTAAGTCAAATTTTGCTTCCAAAGTATTAGGAGAGCAGAAATAAAAAGAGTAATTACAACTTCTACTGCGTTTTATGTTTTCCTGCTTTAAAAAGTTAAAAAATCCTAAATTTTAAGTCAAATTTTGCTTCTAAAGTATTAGGAGAGCAGAAATAAAAAGAGTAATTACAATTTCTACTGCGTTTTATGTTTTCCTGCGTTAAAAAGTTAAAAAATCCTGAATTTTAAGTTAAATTTTGCTTCTAAAGTATTAGGAGAGCAGAAATAAAAAGAGTAATTACAATTTCTACTGCGTTTTATGTTTTCCTGCTTTAAAAAGTTAAAAAATCCTAAATTTTAAGTCCAATTTTGCTTCTAAAGTATTAGGAGAGCAGAAATAAAAAGAGTAATTACAATTTCTACTGCGTTTTATGTTTTCCTGCTTTAAAAAGTTAAAAAATCCTAAATTTTAAGTCAAATTTTGCTTCTAAAGTATTAGGAGAGCAGAAATAAAAAGAGTAATTACAATTTCTACTGCGTTTTATGTTTTCCTGCTTTAAAAAGTTAAAAAATCCTAAATTTTAAGTCAAATTTTGCTTCTAAAGTATTAGGAGAGCAGAAATAAAAAGAGTAATTACAATTTCTCTCGAGTTTTATGTTTTCTTGTTTTAAAAAGTTAAAAAATCCTGAATTTTAAGTTAAATTTTGCTTCTAAAGTATTAGGAGAGCAGAAATAAAAAGAGTAATTACAATTTCTCTCGAGTTTTATGTTTCCCTGCTTCAAAAAGTTAAAAAATCTTGCATTTTAAGTAATATTTTTCTTCTAAAGTATTAGGAGAGCAGAAATAAAAAGAGTAATTACAATTTCTCCGACGTTTTATGTTTTCCTGCTTTAAAAAGTTAAAGAATCCTAAATTTTAAGTCAAATTTTGCTTCTAAAGTATTAGGAGAGCAGAAATAAAAAGAGTAATTACAATTTCTCCGACGTTTTATGTTTTCCTGCTTTAAAAAGTTAAAGAATCCTAAATTTTAAGTCAAATTTTGCTTCTAAAGTATTAGGAGAGCAGAAATAAAAAGAGTAATTACAATTTCTCTCGAGTTTTATGTTTCCCTGCTTCAAAAAGTTAAAAAATCTTGCATTTTAAGTAATATTTTGCTTTTAAAGTATTAGGAGAGCAGAAATAAAAAGAGTAATTACAATTTCTCCGACGTTTTATGTTTTCCTGCTTTAAAAAGTTAAAGAATCCTAAATTTTAAGTCAAATTTTGCTTCTAAAGTATTAGGAGAGCAGAAATAAAAAGAGTAATTACAATTTCTACTGCGTTTTATGTTTTCCTGCTTTAAAAAATTAAAAAATCCTAAATTTTAAGTCAAATTTTGCTTCCAAAGTATTAGGAGAGCAGAAATAAAAAGAGTAATTACAACTTCTACTGCGTTTTATGTTTTCCTGCTTTAAAAAGTTAAAAAATCCTAAATTTTAAGTCAAATTTTGCTTCTAAAGTATTAGGAGAGCAGAAATAAAAAGAGTAATTACAATTTCTACTGCGTTTTATGTTTTCCTGCGTTAAAAAGTTAAAAAATCCTGAATTTTAAGTTAAATTTTGCTTCTAAAGTATTAGGAGAGCAGAAATAAAAAGAGTAATTACAATTTCTACTGCGTTTTATGTTTTCCTGCTTTAAAAAGTTAAAAAATCCTAAATTTTAAGTCCAATTTTGCTTCTAAAGTATTAGGAGAGCAGAAATAAAAAGAGTAATTACAATTTCTACTGCGTTTTATGTTTTCCTGCTTTAAAAAGTTAAAAAATCCTAAATTTTAAGTCAAATTTTGCTTCTAAAGTATTAGGAGAGCAGAAATAAAAAGAGTAATTACAATTTCTACTGCGTTTTATGTTTTCCTGCTTTAAAAAGTTAAAAAATCCTAAATTTTAAGTCAAATTTTGCTTCTAAAGTATTAGGAGAGCAGAAATAAAAAGAGTAATTACAATTTCTCTCGAGTTTTATGTTTTCTTGTTTTAAAAAGTTAAAAAATCCTGAATTTTAAGTTAAATTTTGCTTCTAAAGTATTAGGAGAGCAGAAATAAAAAGAGTAATTACAATTCCTACTGCGTTTTATGTTTTCCTGCTTTAAAAAGTTAAAAAATCCTAAATTTTAAGTCAAATTTTGCTTCTAAAGTATTAGGAGAGCAGAAATAAAAAGAGTAATTACAATTTCTCCGACGTTTTATGTTTTCCTGCTTTAAAAAGTTAAAGAATCCTAAATTTTAAGTCAAATTTTGCTTCTAAAGTATTAGGAGAGCAGAAATAAAAAGAGTAATTACAATTTCTCTCGAGTTTTATGTTTCCCTGCTTCAAAAAGTTAAAAAATCTTGCATTTTAAGTAATATTTTGCTTCTAAAGTATTAGGAGAGCAGAAATAAAAAGAGTAATTACAATTTCTCCGACGTTTTATGTTTTCCTGCTTTAAAAAGTTAAAGAATCCTAAATTTTAAGTCAAATTTTGCTTCTAAAGTATTAGGAGAGCAGAAATAAAAAGAGTAATTACAATTTCTACTGCGTTTTATGTTTTCCTGCTTTAAAAAATTAAAAAATCCTAAATTTTAAGTCAAATTTTGCTTCCAAAGTATTAGGAGAGCAGAAATAAAAAGAGTAATTACAACTTCTACTGCGTTTTATGTTTTCCTGCTTTAAAAAGTTAAAAAATCCTAAATTTTAAGTCAAATTTTGCTTCTAAAGTATTAGGAGAGCAGAAATAAAAAGAGTAATTACAATTTCTACTGCGTTTTATGTTTTCCTGCGTTAAAAAGTTAAAAAATCCTGAATTTTAAGTTAAATTTTGCTTCTAAAGTATTAGGAGAGCAGAAATAAAAAGAGTAATTACAATTTCTACTGCGTTTTATGTTTTCCTGCTTTAAAAAGTTAAAAAATCCTAAATTTTAAGTCAAATTTTGCTTCTAAAGTATTAGGAGAGCAGAAATAAAAAGAGTAATTACAATTTCTACTGCGTTTTATGTTTTCCTGCTTTAAAAAGTTAAAAAATCCTAAATTTTAAGTCAAATTTTGCTTCTAAAGTATTAGGAGAGCAGAAATAAAAAGAGTAATTACAATTTCTACTGCGTTTTATGTTTTCCTGCTTTAAAAAGTTAAAAAATCCTAAATTTTAAGTCAAATTTTGCTTCTAAAGTATTAGGAGAGCAGAAATAAAAAGAGTAATTACAATTTCTCTCGAGTTTTATGTTTTCTTGTTTTAAAAAGTTAAAAAATCCTGAATTTTAAGTTAAATTTTGCTTCTAAAGTATTAGGAGAGCAGAAATAAAAAGAGTAATTACAATTCCTACTGCGTTTTATGTTTTCCTGCTTTAAAAAGTTAAAAAATCCTAAATTTTAAGTCAAATTTTGCTTCTAAAGTATTAGGAGAGCAGAAATAAAAAGAGTAATTACAATTTCTACTGCGTTTTATGTTTTCCTGCGTTAAAAAGTTAAAAAATCCTGAATTTTAAGTTAAATTTTGCTTCTAAAGTATTAGGAGAGCAGAAATAAAAAGAGTAATTAGAATTTCTCCGACGTTTTATGTTTTCCTGCTTTAAAAAGTTAAAAAATCCTAAATTTTAAGTCAAATTTTGCTTCTAAAGTATTAGGAGAGCAGAAATAAAAAGAGTAATTACAATTTCTGCTGCGTTTTATGTTTTCCTGCTTTAAAAAGTTAAAAAATCCTGAATTTTAAGTTAAATTTAGCTTCTAAAGTATTAGGAGAGCAGAAATAAAAAGAGTAATTACAATTTCTACTGCGTTTTATGTTTTCCTGCTTTAAAAAGTGAAAAAATCCTAAATTTTAAGTCAATATTTGCTTCTAAAGTATTAGGAGAGCAGAAATAAAAAGAGTAATTACAATTTCTCTCGGGTTTTATGTTTTCTTGTTTTAAAAAGTTAAAAAATCCTGAATTTTAAGTTAAATTTTGCTTCTAAAGTATTAGGAGAGCAGAAATAAAAAGAGTAATTACAATTTCTACTGCGTTTTATGTTTTCCTGCTTTAAAAAGTTAAAAAATCCTAAATTTTAAGTCAAATTTTGCTTCTAAAGTATTAGGAGAGCAGAAATAAAAAGAGTAATTACAATTTCTCTCGAGTTTTATGTTTCCCTGCTTCAAAAAGTTAAAAAATCTTGCATTTTAAGTAATATTTTGCTTCTAAAGTATTAGGAGAGCAGAAATAAAAAGAGTAATTACAATTTCTCTCGAGTTTTATGTTTCCCTGCTTCAAAAAGTTAAAAAATCTTGCATTTTAAGTAATATTTTTCTTCTAAAGTATTAGGAGAGCAGAAATAAAAAGAGTAATTACAATTTCTCCGACGTTTTATGTTTTCCTGCTTTAAAAAGTTAAAGAATCCTAAATTTTAAGTCAAATTTTGCTTCTAAAGTATTAGGAGAGCAGAAATAAAAAGAGTAATTACAATTTCTCTCGAGTTTTATGTTTTCTTGCTTTAAAAAGTTAAAAAATCCTGAATTTTAAGTTAAATTTTGCTTCTAAAGTATTAGGAGAGCAGAAATAAAAAGAGTAATTACAATTTCTACTGCGTTTTATGTTTTCCTGCTTTAAAAAGTTAAAAAATCCTAAATTTTAAGTCAAATTTTGCTTCTAAAGTATTAGGAGAGCAGAAATAAAAAGAGTAATTACAATTTCTCCGACGTTTTATGTTTCCCTGCTTCAAAAAGTAAAAAAATCTTGCATTTTAAGTAATATTTTTCTTCTAAAGTATTAGGAGAGCAGAAATAAAAAGAGTAATTACAATTTCTCCGACGTTTTATGTTTTCCTACTTTAAAAAGTTAAAGAATCCTAAATTTTAAGTCAAATTTTGCTTCTAAAGTATTAGGAGAGCAGAAATAAAAAGAGTAATTACAATTTCTAGTGCGTTTTATGTTTTCCTGCTTTAAAAAGTTAAAAAATCCTAAATTTTAAGTCAAATTTTGCTTCTAAAGTATTAGGAGAGCAGAAATAAAAAGAGTAATTACAATTTCTACTGCGTTTTATGTTTTCCTGCTTTAAAAAGTTAAAAAATCCTAAATTTTAAGTCAAATTTTGCTTCTAAAGTATTAGGAGAGCAGAAATAAAAAGAGTAATTACAATTTCTCTCGAGTTTTATGTTTCCCTGCTTCAAAAAGTTAAAAAATCTTGCATTTTAAGTAATATTTTTCTTCTAAAGTATTAGGAGAGCAGAAATAAAAAGAGTAATTACAATTTCTCCGACGTTTTATGTTTTCCTGCTTTAAAAAGTTAAAGAATCCTAAATTTTAAGTCAAATTTTGCTTCGAAAGTATTAGGAGAGCAGAAATAAAAAGAGTAATTACAATTTCTCCGACGTTTTATGTTTTCCTGCTTTAAAAAGTTAAAGAATCCTAAATTTTAAGTCAAATTTTGCTTCTAAAGTATTAGGAGAGCAGAAATAAAAAGAGTAATTACAATTTCTCTCGAGTTTTATGTTTCCCTGCTTCAAAAAGTTAAAAAATCTTGCATTTTAAGTAATATTTTGCTTCTAAAGTATTAGGAGAGCAGAAATAAAAAGAGTAATTACAATTTCTCCGACGTTTTATGTTTTCCTGCTTTAAAAAGTTAAAGAATCCTAAATTTTAAGTCAAATTTTGCTTCTAAAGTATTAGGAGAGCAGAAATAAAAAGAGTAATTACAATTTCTACTGCGTTTTATGTTTTCCTGCTTTAAAAAATTAAAAAATCCTAAATTTTAAGTCAAATTTTGCTTCCAAAGTATTAGGAGAGCAGAAATAAAAAGAGTAATTACAACTTCTACTGCGTTTTATGTTTTCCTGCTTTAAAAAGTTAAAAAATCCTAAATTTTAAGTCAAATTTTGCTTCTAAAGTATTAGGAGAGCAGAAATAAAAAGAGTAATTACAATTTCTCTCGAGTTTTATGTTTCCCTGCTTCAAAAAGTTAAAAAATCTTGCATTTTAAGTAATATTTTGCTTCTAAAGTATTAGGAGAGCAGAAATAAAAAGAGTAATTACAATTTCTCTCGAGTTTTATGTTTCCCTGCTTCAAAAAGTTAAAAAATCTTGCATTTTAAGTAATATTTTTCTTCTAAAGTATTAGGAGAGCAGAAATAAAAAGAGTAATTACAATTTCTCCGACGTTTTATGTTTTCCTGCTTTAAAAAGTTAAAGAATCCTAAATTTTAAGTCAAATTTTGCTTCTAAAGTATTAGGAGAGCAGAAATAAAAAGAGTAATTACAATTTCTCTCGAGTTTTATGTTTTCTTGCTTTAAAAAGTTAAAAAATCCTGAATTTTAAGTTAAATTTTGCTTCTAAAGTATTAGGAGAGCAGAAATAAAAAGAGTAATTACAATTTCTACTGCGTTTTATGTTTTCCTGCTTTAAAAAGTTAAAAAATCCTAAATTTTAAGTCAAATTTTGCTTCTAAAGTATTAGGAGAGCAGAAATAAAAAGAGTAATTACAATTTCTCCGACGTTTTATGTTTCCCTGCTTCAAAAAGTAAAAAAATCTTGCATTTTAAGTAATATTTTTCTTCTAAAGTATTAGGAGAGCAGAAATAAAAAGAGTAATTACAATTTCTCCGACGTTTTATGTTTTCCTACTTTAAAAAGTTAAAGAATCCTAAATTTTAAGTCAAATTTTGCTTCTAAAGTATTAGGAGAGCAGAAATAAAAAGAGTAATTACAATTTCTAGTGCGTTTTATGTTTTCCTGCTTTAAAAAGTTAAAAAATCCTAAATTTTAAGTCAAATTTTGCTTCTAAAGTATTAGGAGAGCAGAAATAAAAAGAGTAATTACAATTTCTACTGCGTTTTATGTTTTCCTGCTTTAAAAAGTTAAAAAATCCTAAATTTTAAGTCAAATTTTGCTTCTAAAGTATTAGGAGAGCAGAAATAAAAAGAGTAATTACAATTTCTCTCGAGTTTTATGTTTCCCTGCTTCAAAAAGTTAAAAAATCTTGCATTTTAAGTAATATTTTGCTTCTAAAGTATTAGGAGAGCAGAAATAAAAAGAGTAATTACAATTTCTCTCGAGTTTTATGTTTCCCTGCTTCAAAAAGTTAAAAAATCTTGCATTTTAAGTAATATTTTTCTTCTAAAGTATTAGGAGAGCAGAAATAAAAAGAGTAATTACAATTTCTCCGACGTTTTATGTTTTCCTGCTTTAAAAAGTTAAAGAATCCTAAATTTTAAGTCAAATTTTGCTTCTAAAGTATTAGGAGAGCAGAAATAAAAAGAGTAATTACAATTTCTCTCGAGTTTTATGTTTTCTTGCTTTAAAAAGTTAAAAAATACTGAATTTTAAGTTAAATTTTGCTTCTAAAGTATTAGGAGAGCAGAAATAAAAAGAGTAATTACAATTTCTACTGCGTTTTATGTTTTCCTGCTTTAAAAAGTTAAAAAATCCTAAATTTTAAGTCAAATTTTGCTTCTAAAGTATTAGGAGAGCAGAAATAAAAAGAGTAATTACAATTTCTCCGACGTTTTATGTTTCCCTGCTTCAAAAAGTAAAAAAATCTTGCATTTTAAGTAATATTTTTCTTCTAAAGTATTAGGAGAGCAGAAATAAAAAGAGTAATTACAATTTCTCCGACGTTTTATGTTTTCCTACTTTAAAAAGTTAAAGAATCCTAAATTTTAAGTCAAATTTTGCTTCTAAAGTATTAGGAGAGCAGAAATAAAAAGAGTAATTACAATTTCTAGTGCGTTTTATGTTTTCCTGCTTTAAACAGTTAAAAAATCCTAAATTTTAAGTCAAATTTTGCTTCTAAAGTATTAGGAGAGCAGAAATAAAAAGAGTAATTACAATTTCTACTGCGTTTTATGTTTTCCTGCTTTAAAAAGTTAAAAAATCCTAAATTTTAAGTCAAATTTTGCTTCTAAAGTATTAGGAGAGCAGAAATAAAAAGAGTAATTACAATTTCTCTCGAGTTTTATGTTTCCCTGCTTCAAAAAGTTAAAAAATCTTGCATTTTAAGTAATATTTTTCTTCTAAAGTATTAGGAGAGCAGAAATAAAAAGAGTAATTACAATTTCTCCGACGTTTTATGTTTTCCTGCTTTAAAAAGTTAAAGAATCCTAAATTTTAAGTCAAATTTTGCTTCTAAAGTATTAGGAGAGCAGAAATAAAAAGAGTAATTACAATTTCTCCGACGTTTTATGTTTTCCTGCTTTAAAAAGTTAAAGAATCCTAAATTTTAAGTCAAATTTTGCTTCTAAAGTATTAGGAGAGCAGAAATAAAAAGAGTAATTACAATTTCTCTCGAGTTTTATGTTTCCCTGCTTCAAAAAGTTAAAAAATCTTGCATTTTAAGTAATATTTTGCTTCTAAAGTATTAGGAGAGCAGAAATAAAAAGAGTAATTACAATTTCTCCGACGTTTTATGTTTTCCTGCTTTAAAAAGTTAAAGAATCCTAAATTTTAAGTCAAATTTTGCTTCTAAAGTATTAGGAGAGCAGAAATAAAAAGAGTAATTACAATTTCTACTGCGTTTTATGTTTTCCTGCTTTAAAAAATTAAAAAATCCTAAATTTTAAGTCAAATTTTGCTTCCAAAGTATTAGGAGAGCAGAAATAAAAAGAGTAATTACAACTTCTACTGCGTTTTATGTTTTCCTGCTTTAAAAAGTTAAAAAATCCTAAATTTTAAGTCAAATTTTGCTTCTAAAGTATTAGGAGAGCAGAAATAAAAAGAGTAATTACAATTTCTCTCGAGTTTTATGTTTCCCTGCTTCAAAAAGTTAAAAAATCTTGCATTTTAAGTAATATTTTGCTTCTAAAGTATTAGGAGAGCAGAAATAAAAAGAGTAATTACAATTTCTCTCGAGTTTTATGTTTTCTTGCTTTAAAAAGTTAAAAAATCCTGAATTTTAAGTTAAATTTTGCTTCTAAAGTATTAGGAGAGCAGAAATAAAAAGAGTAATTACAATTTCTACTGCGTTTTATGTTTTCCTGCTTTAAAAAGTTAAAAAATCCTAAATTTTAAGTCAAATTTTGCTTCTAAAGTATTAGGAGAGCAGAAATAAAAAGAGTAATTACAATTTCTCCGACGTTTTATGTTTCCCTGCTTCAAAAAGTAAAAAAATCTTGCATTTTAAGTAATATTTTTCTTCTAAAGTATTAGGAGAGCAGAAATAAAAAGAGTAATTACAATTTCTCCGACGTTTTATGTTTTCCTACTTTAAAAAGTTAAAGAATCCTAAATTTTAAGTCAAATTTTGCTTCTAAAGTATTAGGAGAGCAGAAATAAAAAGAGTAATTACAATTTCTAGTGCGTTTTATGTTTTCCTGCTTTAAAAAGTTAAAAAATCCTAAATTTTAAGTCAAATTTTGCTTCTAAAGTATTAGGAGAGCAGAAATAAAAAGAGTAATTACAATTTCTACTGCGTTTTATGTTTTCCTGCTTTAAAAAGTTAAAAAATCCTAAATTTTAAGTCAAATTTTGCTTCTAAAGTATTAGGAGAGCAGAAATAAAAAGAGTAATTACAATTTCTCTCGAGTTTTATGTTTCCCTGCTTCAAAAAGTTAAAAAATCTTGCATTTTAAGTAATATTTTGCTTCTAAAGTATTAGGAGAGCAGAAATAAAAAGAGTAATTACAATTTCTCCGACGTTTTATGTTTTCCTGCTTTAAAAAGTTAAAGAATCCTAAATTTTAAGTCAAATTTTGCTTCTAAAGTATTAGGAGAGCAGAAATAAAAAGAGTAATTACAATTTCTACTGCGTTTTATGTTTTCCTGCTTTAAAAAATTAAAAAATCCTAAATTTTAAGTCAAATTTTGCTTCCAAAGTATTAGGAGAGCAGAAATAAAAAGAGTAATTACAACTTCTACTGCGTTTTATGTTTTCCTGCTTTAAAAAGTTAAAAAATCCTAAATTTTAAGTCAAATTTTGCTTCTTAAGTATTAGGAGAGCAGAAATAAAAAGAGTAATTACAATTTCTCTCGAGTTTTATGTTTCCCTGCTTCAAAAAGTTAAAAAATCTTGCATTTTAAGTAATATTTTGCTTCTAAAGTATTAGGAGAGCAGAAATAAAAAGAGTAATTACAATTTCTCTCGAGTTTTATGTTTTCTTGCTTTAAAAAGTTAAAAAATCCTGAATTTTAAGTTAAATTTTGCTTCTAAAGTATTAGGAGAGCAGAAATAAAAAGAGTAATTACAATTTCTCCGACGTTTTATGTTTTCCTGCTTTAAAAAGTTAAAAAATCCTAAATTTTAAGTCAAATTTTGCTTCTAAAGTATTAGGAGAGCAGAAATAAAAAGAGTAATTACAATTTCTGCTGCGTTTTATGTTTTCCTGCTTTAAAAAGTTAAAAAATCCTGAATTTTAAGTTAAATTTAGCTTCTAAAGTATTAGGAGAGCAGAAATAAAAAGAGTAATTACAATTTCTACTGCGTTTTATGTTTTCCTGCTTTAAAAAGTGAAAAAATCCTAAATTTTAAGTCAATATTTGCTTCTAAAGTATTAGGAGAGCAGAAATAAAAAGAGTAATTACAATTTCTCTCGAGTTTTATGTTTTCTTGTTTTAAAAAGTTAAAAAATCCTGAATTTTAAGTTAAATTTTGCTTCTAAAGTATTAGGAGAGCAGAAATAAAAAGAGTAATTACAATTTCTACTGCGTTTTATGTTTTCCTGCTTTAAAAAGTTAAAAAATCCTAAATTTTAAGTCAAATTTTGCTTCTAAAGTATTAGGAGAGCAGAAATAAAAAGAGTAATTACAATTTCTCTCGAGTTTTATGTTTCCCTGCTTCAAAAAGTTAAAAAATCTTGCATTTTAAGTAATATTTTGCTTCTAAAGTATTAGGAGAGCAGAAATAAAAAGAGTAATTACAATTTCTCCGACGTTTTATGTTTTCCTGCTTTAAAAAGTTAAAAAATCCTAAATTTTAAGTCAAATTTTGCTTCTAAAGTATTAGGAGAGCAGAAATAAAAAGAGTAATTACAATTTCTCCGACGTTTTATGTTTTCCTGCTTTAAAAAGTTAAAGAATCCTAAATTTTAAGTCAAATTTTGCTTCGAAAGTATTAGGAGAGCAGAAATAAAAAGAGTAATTACAATTTCTCTCGAGTTTTATGTTTCCCTGCTTCAAAAAGTTAAAAAATCTTGCATTTTAAGTAATATTTTGCTTCTAAAGTATTAGGAGAGCAGAAATAAAAAGAGTAATTACAATTTCTCCGACGTTTTATGTTTTCCTGCTTTAAAAAGTTAAAGAATCCTAAATTTTAAGTCAAATTTTGCTTCTAAAGTATTAGGAGAGCAGAAATAAAAAGAGTAATTACAATTTCTACTGCGTTTTATGTTTTCCTGCTTTAAAAAATTAAAAAATCCTAAATTTTAAGTCAAATTTTGCTTCCAAAGTATTAGGAGAGCAGAAATAAAAAGAGTAATTACAACTTCTACTGCGTTTTATGTTTTCCTGCTTTAAAAAGTTAAAAAATCCTAAATTTTAAGTCAAATTTTGCTTCTAAAGTATTAGGAGAGCAGAAATAAAAAGAGTAATTACAATTTCTACTGCGTTTTATGTTTTCCTGCGTTAAAAAGTTAAAAAATCCTGAATTTTAAGTTAAATTTTGCTTCTAAAGTATTAGGAGAGCAGAAATAAAAAGAGTAATTACAATTTCTACTGCGTTTTATGTTTTCCTGCTTTAAAAAGTTAAAAAATCCTAAATTTTAAGTCAAATTTTGCTTCTAAAGTATTAGGAGAGCAGAAATAAAAAGAGTAATTACAATTTCTACTGCGTTTTATGTTTTCCTGGTTTAAAAAGTTAAAAAATCCTAAATTTTAAGTCAAATTTTGCTTCTAAAGTATTAGGAGAGCAGAAATAAAAAGAGTAATTACAATTTCTACTGCGTTTTATGTTTTCCTGCTTTAAAAAGTTAAAAAATCCTAAATTTTAAGTCAAATTTTGCTTCTAAAGTATTAGGAGAGCAGAAATAAAAAGAGTAATTACAATTTCTCTCGAGTTTTATGTTTTCTTGTTTTAAAAAGTTAAAAAATCCTGAATTTTAAGTTAAATTTTGCTTCTAAAGTATTAGGAGAGCAGAAATAAAAAGAGTAATTACAATTTCTACTGCGTTTTATGTTTTCCTGCTTTAAAAAGTTAAAAAATCCTAAATTTTAAGTCAAATTTTGCTACTAAAGTATTAGGAGAGCAGAAATAAAAAGAGTAATTACAACTTCTACTGCGTTTTATGTTTTCCTGCTTTAAAAAGTTAAAAAATCCTAAATTTTAAGTCAAATTTTGCTTCCAAAGTATTAGGAGAGCAGAAATAAAAAGAGTAATTACAATTTCTCTCGAGTTTTATGTTTCCCAGCTTCAAAAAGTTAAAAAATCTTGCATTTTAAGTAATATTTTGCTTCTAAAGTATTAGGAGAGCAGAAATAAAAAGAGTAATTACAATTTCTACTGCGTTTTATGTTTTCCTGCTTTAAAAAGTTAAAGAATCCTAAATTTTAAGTCAAATTTTGCTTCTAAAGTATTAGGAGAGCAGAAATAAAAAGAGTAATTACAATTTCTCTCGAGTTTTATGTTTCCCTGCTTCAAAAAGTTAAAAAATCTTGCATTTTAAGTAATATTTTGCTTCTAAAGTATTAGGAGAGCAGAAATAAAAAGAGTAATTACAATTTCTCCGACGTTTTATGTTTTCCTGCTTTAAAAAGTTAAAAAATCCTAAATTTTAAGTCAAATTTTGCTTCTAAAGTATTAGGAGAGCAGAAATAAAAAGAGTAATTACAATTTCTGCTGCGTTTTATGTTTTCCTGCTTTAAAAAGTTAAAAAATCCTAAATTTTAAGTCAAATTTTGCTTCTAAAGTATTAGGAGAGCAGAAATAAAAAGAGTAATTACAATTTCTACTGCGTTTTATGTTTTCCTGCGTTAAAAAGTTAAAAAATCCTGAATTTTAAGTTAAATTTTGCTTCTAAAGTATTAGGAGAGCAGAAATAAAAAGAGTAATTACAATTTCTACTGCGTTTTATGTTTTCCTGCTTTAAAAAGTTAAAAAATCCTAAATTTTAAGTCAAATTTTGCTTCTAAAGTATTAGGAGAGCAGAAATAAAAAGAGTAATTACAATTCCTACTGCGTTTTATGTTTTCCTGCTTTAAAAAGTTAAAAAATCCTAAATTTTAAGTCAAATTTTGCTTCCAAAGTATTAGGAGAGCAGAAATAAAAAGAGTAATTACAATTTCTCTCGAGTTTTATGTTTCCCAGCTTCAAAAAGTTAAAAAATCTTGCATTTTAAGTCAAATTTTGCTTCTAAAGTATTAGGAGAGCAGAAATAAAAAGAGTAATTACAATTCCTACTGCGTTTTATGTTTTCCTGCTTTAAAAAGTTAAAAAATCCTAAATTTTAAGTCAAATTTTGCTTCTAAAGTATTAGGAGAGCAGAAATAAAAAGAGTAATTACAATTTCTACTGCGTTTTATGTTTTCCTGCGTTAAAAAGTTAAAAAATCCTGAATTTTAAGTTAAATTTTGCTTCTAAAGTATTAGGAGAGCAGAAATAAAAAGAGTAATTACAATTTCTACTGCGTTTTATGTTTTCCTGCTTTAAAAAGTTAAAAAATCCTAAATTTTAAGTCAAATTTTGTTTCTAAAGTATTAGGAGAGCAGAAATAAAAAGAGTAATTACAATTTCTCCGACGTTTTATGTTTTCCTGCTTTAAAAAGTTAAAAAATCCTAAATTTTAAGTCAAATTTTGCTTCTAAAGTATTAGGAGAGCAGAAATAAAAAGAGTAATTACAATTTCTGCTGCGTTTTATGTTTTCCTGCTTTAAAAAGTTAAAAAATCCTGAATTTTAAGTTAAATTTAGCTTCTAAAGTATTAGGAGAGCAGAAATAAAAAGAGTAATTACAATTTCTACTGCGTTTTATGTTTTCCTGCTTTAAAAAGTTAAAAAATCCTAAATTTTAAGTCAAATTTTGTTTCTAAAGTATTAGGAGAGCAGAAATAAAAAGAGTAATTACAATTTCTCCGACGTTTTATGTTTTCCTGCTTTAAAAAGTTAAAAAATCCTAAATTTTAAGTCAAATTTTGCTTCTAAAGTATTAGGAGAGCAGAAATAAAAAGAGTAATTACAATTTCTGCTGCGTTTTATGTTTTCCTGCTTTAAAAAGTTAAAAAATCCTGAATTTTAAGTTAAATTTAGCTTCTAAAGTATTAGGAGAGCAGAAATAAAAAGAGTAATTACAATTTCTACTGCGTTTTATGTTTTCCTGCTTTAAAAAGTGAAAAAATCCTAAATTTTAAGTCAATATTTGCTTCTAAAGTATTAGGAGAGCAGAAATAAAAAGAGTAATTACAATTTCTCTCGAGTTTTATGTTTTCTTGTTTTAAAAAGTTAAAAAATCCTGAATTTTAAGTTAAATTTTGCTTCTAAAGTATTAGGAGAGCAGAAATAAAAAGAGTAATTACAATTTCTACTGCGTTTTATGTTTTCCTGCTTTAAAAAGTTAAAAAATCCTAAATTTTAAGTCAAATTTTGCTTCTAAAGTATTAGGAGAGCAGAAATAAAAAGAGTAATTACAATTTCTCTCGAGTTTTATGTTTCCCTGCTTCAAAAAGTTAAAAAATCTTGCATTTTAAGTAATATTTTGCTTCTAAAGTATTAGGAGAGCAGAAATAAAAAGAGTAATTACAATTTCTCCGACGTTTTATGTTTTCCTGCTTTAAAAAGTTAAAAAATCCTAAATTTTAAGTCAAATTTTGCTTCTAAAGTATTAGGAGAGCAGAAATAAAAAGAGTAATTACAATTTCTGCTGCGTTTTATGTTTTCCTGCTTTAAAAAGTTAAAAAATCCTAAATTTTAAGTCAAATTTTGCTTCTAAAGTATTAGGAGAGCAGAAATAAAAAGAGTAATTACAATTTCTCTCGAGTTTTATGTTTCCCTGCTTCAAAAAGTTAAAAAATCTTGCATTTTAAGTAATATTTTTCTTCTAAAGTATTAGGAGAGCAGAAATAAAAAGAGTAATTACAATTTCTCCGACGTTTTATGTTTTCCTGCTTTAAAAAGTTAAAGAATCCTAAATTTTAAGTCAAATTTTGCTTCTAAAGTATTAGGAGAGCAGAAATAAAAAGAGTAATTACAATTTCTCCGACGTTTTATGTTTTCCTGCTTTAAAAAGTTAAAGAATCCTAAATTTTAAGTCAAATTTTGCTTCTAAAGTATTAGGAGAGCAGAAATAAAAAGAGTAATTACAATTTCTCTCGAGTTTTATGTTTCCCTGCTTCAAAAAGTTAAAAAATCTTGCATTTTAAGTAATATTTTGCTTCTAAAGTATTAGGAGAGCAGAAATAAAAAGAGTAATTACAATTTCTCCGACGTTTTATGTTTTCCTGCTTTAAAAAGTTAAAGAATCCTAAATTTTAAGTCAAATTTTGCTTCTAAAGTATTAGGAGAGCAGAAATAAAAAGAGTAATTACAATTTCTACTGCGTTTTATGTTTTCCTGCTTTAAAAAATTAAAAAATCCTAAATTTTAAGTCAAATTTTGCTTCCAAAGTATTAGGAGAGCAGAAATAAAAAGAGTAATTACAACTTCTACTGCGTTTTATGTTTTCCTGCTTTAAAAAGTTAAAAAATCCTAAATTTTAAGTCAAATTTTGCTTCTAAAGTATTAGGAGAGCAGAAATAAAAAGAGTAATTACAATTTCTACTGCGTTTTATGTTTTCCTGCGTTAAAAAGTTAAAAAATCCTGAATTTTAAGTTAAATTTTGCTTCTAAAGTATTAGGAGAGCAGAAATAAAAAGAGTAATTACAATTTCTACTGCGTTTTATGTTTTCCTGCTTTAAAAAGTTAAAAAATCCTAAATTTTAAGTCAAATTTTGCTTCTAAAGTATTAGGAGAGCAGAAATAAAAAGAGTAATTACAATTTCTACTGCGTTTTATGTTTTCCTGGTTTAAAAAGTTAAAAAATCCTAAATTTTAAGTCAAATTTTGCTTCTAAAGTATTAGGAGAGCAGAAATAAAAAGAGTAATTACAATTTCTACTGCGTTTTATGTTTTCCTGCTTTAAAAAGTTAAAAAATCCTAAATTTTAAGTCAAATTTTGCTTCTAAAGTATTAGGAGAGCAGAAATAAAAAGAGTAATTACAATTTCTCTCGAGTTTTATGTTTTCTTGTTTTAAAAAGTTAAAAAATCCTGAATTTTAAGTTAAATTTTGCTTCTAAAGTATTAGGAGAGCAGAAATAAAAAGAGTAATTACAATTTCTACTGCGTTTTATGTTTTCCTGCTTTAAAAAGTTAAAAAATCCTAAATTTTAAGTCAAATTTTGCTACTAAAGTATTAGGAGAGCAGAAATAAAAAGAGTAATTACAACTTCTACTGCGTTTTATGTTTTCCTGCTTTAAAAAGTTAAAAAATCCTAAATTTTAAGTCAAATTTTGCTTCCAAAGTATTAGGAGAGCAGAAATAAAAAGAGTAATTACAATTTCTCTCGAGTTTTATGTTTCCCAGCTTCAAAAAGTTAAAAAATCTTGCATTTTAAGTAATATTTTGCTTCTAAAGTATTAGGAGAGCAGAAATAAAAAGAGTAATTACAATTTCTACTGCGTTTTATGTTTTCCTGCTTTAAAAAGTTAAAGAATCCTAAATTTTAAGTCAAATTTTGCTTCTAAAGTATTAGGAGAGCAGAAATAAAAAGAGTAATTACAATTTCTCTCGAGTTTTATGTTTCCCTGCTTCAAAAAGTTAAAAAATCTTGCATTTTAAGTAATATTTTGCTTCTAAAGTATTAGGAGAGCAGAAATAAAAAGAGTAATTACAATTTCTCCGACGTTTTATGTTTTCCTGCTTTAAAAAGTTAAAAAATCCTAAATTTTAAGTCAAATTTTGCTTCTAAAGTATTAGGAGAGCAGAAATAAAAAGAGTAATTACAATTTCTGCTGCGTTTTATGTTTTCCTGCTTTAAAAAGTTAAAAAATCCTAAATTTTAAGTCAAATTTTGCTTCTAAAGTATTAGGAGAGCAGAAATAAAAAGAGTAATTACAATTTCTACTGCGTTTTATGTTTTCCTGCGTTAAAAAGTTAAAAAATCCTGAATTTTAAGTTAAATTTTGCTTCTAAAGTATTAGGAGAGCAGAAATAAAAAGAGTAATTACAATTTCTACTGCGTTTTATGTTTTCCTGCTTTAAAAAGTTAAAAAATCCTAAATTTTAAGTCAAATTTTGCTTCTAAAGTATTAGGAGAGCAGAAATAAAAAGAGTAATTACAATTCCTACTGCGTTTTATGTTTTCCTGCTTTAAAAAGTTAAAAAATCCTAAATTTTAAGTCAAATTTTGCTTCCAAAGTATTAGGAGAGCAGAAATAAAAAGAGTAATTACAATTTCTCTCGAGTTTTATGTTTCCCAGCTTCAAAAAGTTAAAAAATCTTGCATTTTAAGTCAAATTTTGCTTCTAAAGTATTAGGAGAGCAGAAATAAAAAGAGTAATTACAATTCCTACTGCGTTTTATGTTTTCCTGCTTTAAAAAGTTAAAAAATCCTAAATTTTAAGTCAAATTTTGCTTCTAAAGTATTAGGAGAGCAGAAATAAAAAGAGTAATTACAATTTCTACTGCGTTTTATGTTTTCCTGCGTTAAAAAGTTAAAAAATCCTGAATTTTAAGTTAAATTTTGCTTCTAAAGTATTAGGAGAGCAGAAATAAAAAGAGTAATTACAATTTCTACTGCGTTTTATGTTTTCCTGCTTTAAAAAGTTAAAAAATCCTAAATTTTAAGTCAAATTTTGTTTCTAAAGTATTAGGAGAGCAGAAATAAAAAGAGTAATTACAATTTCTCCGACGTTTTATGTTTTCCTGCTTTAAAAAGTTAAAAAATCCTAAATTTTAAGTCAAATTTTGCTTCTAAAGTATTAGGAGAGCAGAAATAAAAAGAGTAATTACAATTTCTGCTGCGTTTTATGTTTTCCTGCTTTAAAAAGTTAAAAAATCCTGAATTTTAAGTTAAATTTAGCTTCTAAAGTATTAGGAGAGCAGAAATAAAAAGAGTAATTACAATTTCTACTGCGTTTTATGTTTTCCTGCTTTAAAAAGTGAAAAAATCCTAAATTTTAAGTCAATATTTGCTTCTAAAGTATTAGGAGAGCAGAAATAAAAAGAGTAATTACAATTTCTCTCGAGTTTTATGTTTTCTTGTTTTAAAAAGTTAAAAAATCCTGAATTTTAAGTTAAATTTTGCTTCTAAAGTATTAGGAGAGCAGAAATAAAAAGAGTAATTACAATTTCTACTGCGTTTTATGTTTTCCTGCTTTAAAAAGTTAAAAAATCCTAAATTTTAAGTCAAATTTTGCTTCTAAAGTATTAGGAGAGCAGAAATAAAAAGAGTAATTACAATTTCTCTCGAGTTTTATGTTTCCCTGCTTCAAAAAGTTAAAAAATCTTGCATTTTAAGTAATATTTTGCTTCTAAAGTATTAGGAGAGCAGAAATAAAAAGAGTAATTACAATTTCTCCGACGTTTTATGTTTTCCTGCTTTAAAAAGTTAAAAAATCCTAAATTTTAAGTCAAATTTTGCTTCTAAAGTATTAGGAGAGCAGAAATAAAAAGAGTAATTACAATTTCTGCTGCGTTTTATGTTTTCCTGCTTTAAAAAGTTAAAAAATCCTAAATTTTAAGTCAAATTTTGCTTCTAAAGTATTAGGAGAGCAGAAATAAAAAGAGTAATTACAATTTCTACTGCGTTTTATGTTTTCCTGCTTTAAAAATTTAAAAAATCCTAAATTTTAAGTCAAATTTTGCTTCTAAAGTATTAGGAGAGCAGAAATAAAAAGAGTAATTACAATTTCTCTCGAGTATTATGTTTTCTTGTTTTAAAAAGTTAAAAAATCCTGAATTTTAAGTTAAATTTAGCTTCTAAAGTATTAGGAGAGCAGAAATAAAAAGAGTAATTACAATTTCTACTGCGTTTTATGTTTTCCTGCTTTAAAAAGTTAAAAAATCCTGAATTTTAAGTTAAATTTTGCTTCTAAAGTATTAGGAGAGCAGAAATAAAAAGAGATATTACAATTTCTACTGCGTTTTATGTTTTCCTGCTTTAAAAAGTTAAAAAATCCTGAATTTTAAGTCAAATTTTACTTCTAAAGTATTAGGAGAGCAGAAATAAAAAGAGTAATTACAATTTCTACTGCGTTTTATGTTTTCCTGCGTTAAAAAGTTAAAAAATCCTGAATTTTAAGTTAAATTTTGCTTCTAAAGTATTAGGAGAGCAGAAATAAAAAGAGTAATTACAATTTCTACTGCGTTTTATGTTTTCCTGCTTTAAAAAGTTAAAGAATCCTAAATTTTAAGTCACATTTTGCTTCTAAAGTATTAGGAGAGCAGAAATAAAAAGAGTAATTACAATTTCTCTCGAGTTTTATGTTTTCTTGTTTTAAAAAGTTAAAAAATCCTGAATTTTAAGTTAAATTTTGCTTCTAAAGTATTATGAGAGCAGAAATAAAAAGAGTAATTACAATTTCTACTGCGTTTTATGTTTTCCTGCTTTAAAAAGTTAAAAAATCCTAAATTTTAAGTCAAATTTTGCTTCTAAAGTATTAGGAGAGCAGAAATAAAAAGAGTAATTACAATTTCTCTCGAGTTTTATGTTTTCTTGTTTTAAAAAGTTAAAAAATCCTGAATTTTAAGTTAAATTTAGCTTCTAAAGTATTAGGAGAGCAGAAATAAAAAGAGTAATTACAATTTCTACTGCGTTTTATGTTTTCCTGGTTTAAAAAGTTAAAAAATCCTAAATTTTAAGTCAAATTTTGCTTCTAAAGTATTAGGAGAGCAGAAATAAAAAGAGTAATTACAATTTCTCCGACGTTTTATGTTTTCCTGCTTTAAAAAGTTAAAGAATCCTAAATTTTAAGTCAAATTTTGCTTCTAAAGTATTAGGAGAGCAGAAATAAAAAGAGTAATTACAACTTCTACTGCGTTTTATGTTTTCCTGCTTTAAAAAGTTAAAAAATCCTGAATTTTAAGTTAAATTTTGCTTCTAAAGTATTAGGAGAGCAGAAATAAAAAGAGTAATTACAATTTCTACTGCGTTTTATGTTTTCCTGCTTTAAAAAGTTAAAAAATCCTAAATTTTAAGTCAAATTTTGCTTCTAAAGTATTAGGAGAGCAGAAATAAAAAGAGTAATTACAATTTCTCTCGAGTTTTATGTTTCCCTGCTTCAAAAAGTTAAAAAATCTTGCATTTTAAGTAATATTTTGCTTCTAAAGTATTAGGAGAGCAGAAATAAAAAGAGTAATTACAATTTCTCCGACGTTTTATGTTTTCCTGCTTTAAAAAGTTAAAAAATCCTAAATTTTAAGTCAAATTTTGCTTCTAAAGTATTAGGAGAGCAGAAATAAAAAGAGTAATTACAATTTCTACTGCGTTTTATGTTTTCCTGCTTTAAAAAGTTAAAAAATCCTAAATTTTAAGTCAAATTTTGCTTGTAAAGTATTAGGAGAGCAGAAATAAAAAGAGTAATTACAATTTCTCTCGAGTATTATGTTTTCTTGTTTTAAAAAGTTAAAAAATCCTGAATTTTAAGTTAAATTTTGCTTCTAAAGTATTAGGAGAGCAGAAATAAAAAGAGTAATTACAATTTCTACTGCGTTTTATGTTTTCCTGCTTTAAAAAGTTAAAAAATCCTAAATTTTAAGTCAAATTTTGCTTCTAAAGTATTAGGAGAGCAGAAATAAAAAGAGTAATTACAATTTCTCTCGAGTTTTATGTTTTCTTGTTTTAAAAAGTTAAAAAATTCTGAATTTTAAGTTAAATTTTGCTTCTAAAGTATTAGGAGAGCAGAAATAAAAAGAGTAATTACAATTTCTACTGTGTTTTATGTTTTCCTGGTTTAAAAAGTTAAAAAATCCTAAATTTTAAGTCAAATTTTGCTTCTAAAGTATTAGGAGAGCAGAAATAAAAAGAGTAATTACAATTTCTACTGCGTTTTATGTTTTCCTGCTTTAAAAAGTTAAAGAATCCTAAATTTTAAGTCAAATTTTGCTTCTAAAGTATTAGGAGAGCAGAAATAAAAAGAGTAATTACAATTACTACTGCGTTTTATGTTTTCCTGGTTTAAAAAGTTAAAAAATCCTAAATTTTAAGTCAAATTTTGCTTCTAAAGTATTAGGAGAGCAGAAATAAAAAGAGTAATTACAATTTCTACTGCGTTTTATGTTTTCCTGCTTTAAAAAGTTAAAGAATCCTAAATTTTAAGTCAAATTTTGCTTCTAAAGTATTAGGAGAGCAGAAATAAAAAGAGTAATTACAATTTCTCTCGAGTTTTATGTTTTCTTGTTTTAAAAAGTTAAAAAATTCTGAATTTTAAGTTAAATTTTGCTTCTAAAGTATTAGGAGAGCAGAAATAAAAAGAGTAATTACAATTTCTACTGCGTTTTATGTTTTCCTGCTTTACAAAGTTAAAGAAACCTAAATTTTAAGTCAAATTTTGCTTCTAAAGTATTAGGAGAGCAGAAATAAAAAGAGTAATTACAATTTCTCGACGTTTTATGTTTTCCTGCTTTAAAAAGTTAAAGAATCCTAAATTTTAAGTCAAATTTTGCTTCTAAAGTATTAGGAGAGCAGAAATAAAAAGAGTAATTACAATTTCTCCGACGTTTTATGTTTTCCTGCTTTAAAAAGTTAAAGAATCCTAAATTTTAAGTCAAATTTTGCTTCTAAAGTATTAGGAGAGCAGAAATAAAAAGAGTAATTACAATTTCTACTGCGTTTTATGTTTTCCTGGTTTAAAAAGTTAAAAAATCCTAAATTTTAAGTCAAATTTTGCTTCTAAAGTATTAGGAGAGCAGAAATAAAAAGAGTAATTACAATTTCTACTGCGTTTTATGTTTTCCTGGTTTAAAAAGTTAAAAAATCCTAAATTTTAAGTCAAACTTTGCTTCTAAAGTATTAGGAGAGCAGAAATAAAAAGAGTAATTACAATTTCTACTGCGTTTTATGTTTTCCTGCTTTAAAAAGTTAAAAAATCCTAAATTTTAAGTCAAATTTTGCTTCTAAAGTATTAGGAGAGCAGAAATAAAAAGAGTAATTACAATTTCTACTGCGTTTTATGTTTTCCTGCTTTAAAAAGTTAAAGAATCCTAAATTTTAAGTCAAATTTTGCTTCTAAAGTATTAGGAGAGCAGAAATAAAAAGAGTAATTACAATTTCTCTCGAGTTTTATGTTTTCTTGTTTTAAAAAGTTAAAAAATTCTGAATTTTAAGTTAAATTTTGCTTCTAAAGTATTAGGAGAGCAGAAATAAAAAGAGTAATTACAATTTCTACTGTGTTTTATGTTTTCCTGCTTTACAAAGTTAAAGAAACCTAAATTTTAAGTCAAATTTTGCTTCTAAAGTATTAGGAGAGCAGAAATAAAAAGAGTAATTACAATTTCTCGACGTTTTATGTTTTCCTGCTTTAAAAAGTTAAAGAATCCTAAATTTTAAGTCAAATTTTGCTTCTAAAGTATTAGGAGAGCAGAAATAAAAAGAGTAATTACAATTTCTCCGACGTTTTATGTTTTCCTGCTTTAAAAAGTTAAAGAATCCTAAATTTTAAGTCAAATTTTGCTTCTAAAGTATTAGGAGAGCAGAAATAAAAAGAGTAATTACAACTTCTACTGCGTTTTATGTTTTCCTGCTTTAAAAAGTTAAAAAATCCTAAATTTTAAGTCAAATTTTGCTTCCAAAGTATTAGGAGAGCAGAAATAAAAAGAGTAATTACAATTTCTCTCGAGTTTTATGTTTTCTTGTTTTAAAAAGTTAAAAAATTCTGAATTTTAAGTTAAATTTTGCTTCTAAAGTATTAGGAGAGCAGAAATAAAAAGAGTAATTACAATTTCTACTGTGTTTTATGTTTTCCTGCTTTACAAAGTTAAAGAAACCTAAATTTTAAGTCAAATTTTGCTTCTAAAGTATTAGGAGAGCAGAAATAAAAAGAGTAATTACAATTTCTCGACGTTTTATGTTTTCCTGCTTTAAAAAGTTAAAGAATCCTAAATTTTAAGTCAAATTTTGCTTCTAAAGTATTAGGAGAGCAGAAATAAAAAGAGTAATTACAATTTTTCCGACGTTTTATGTTTTCCTGCTTTAAAAAGTTAAAGAATCCTAAATTTTAAGTCAAATTTTGCTTCTAAAGTATTAGGAGAGCAGAAATAAAAAGAGTAATTACAATTTCTCTCGAGTTTTATGTTTTCTTGTTTTAAAAAGTTAAAAAATTCTGAATTTTAAGTTAAATTTTGCTTCTAAAGTATTAGGAGAGCAGAAATAAAAAGAGTAATTACAATTTCTACTGCGTTTTATGTTTTCCTGGTTTAAAAAGTTAAAAAATCCTAAATTTTAAGTCAAATTTTGCTTCTAAAGTATTAGGAGAGCAGAAATAAAAAGAGTAATTACAATTTCTCTCGAGTTTTATGTTTTCTTGTTTTAAAAAGTTAAAAAATCCTGAATTTTAAGTTAAATTTTGCTTCTAAAGTATTAGGAGAGCAGAAATAAAAAGAGTAATTACAATTTCTACTGCGTTTTATGTTTTCCTGCTTTACAAAGTTAAAGAAACCTAAATTTTAAGTCAAATTTTGCTTCTAAAGTATTAGGAGAGCAGAAATAAAAAGAGTAATTAGAATTTCTACTGCGTTTTATGTTTTCCTGCTTTACAAAGTTAAAGAAACCTAAATTTTAAGTCAAATTTTGCTTCTAAAGTATTAGGAGAGCAGAAATAAAAAGAGTAATTACAATTTCTCTCGAGTTTTATGTTTTCTTGTTTTAAAAAGTTAAAAAATTCTGAATTTTAAGTTAAATTTTGCTTCTAAAGTATTAGGAGAGCAGAAATAAAAAGAGTAATTACAATTTCTACTGTGTTTTATGTTTTCCTGGTTTAAAAAGTTAAAAAATCCTAAATTTTAAGTCAAATTTTGCTTCTAAAGTATTAGGAGAGCAGAAATAAAAAGAGTAATTACAATTTCTACTGCGTTTTATGTTTTCCTGCTTTAAAAAGTTAAAGAATCCTAAATTTTAAGTCAAATTTTGCTTCTAAAGTATTAGGAGAGCAGAAATAAAAAGAGTAATTACAATTTCTACTGCGTTTTATGTTTTCCTGGTTTAAAAAGTTAAAAAATCCTAAATTTTAAGTCAAATTTTGCTTCTAAAGTATTAGGAGAGCAGAAATAAAAAGGGTAATTACAATTTCTACTGCGTTTTATGTTTTCCTGGTTTAAAAAGTTAAAAAATCCTAAATTTTAAGTCAAACTTTGCTTCTAAAGTATTAGCAGAGCAGAAATAAAAAGAGTAATTACAATTTCTACTGCGTTTTATGTTTTCCTGGTTTAAAAAGTTAAAAAATCCTAAATTTTAAGTCAAATTTTGCTTCTAAAGTATTAGGAGAGCAGAAATAAAAAGAGTAATTACAATTTCTACTGCGTTTTATGTTTTCCTGCTTTAAAAAGTTAAAGAATCCTAAATTTTAAGTCAAATTTTGCTTCTAAAGTATTAGGAGAGCAGAAATAAAAAGAGTAATTACAATTTCTCTCGAGTTTTATGTTTTCTTGTTTTAAAAAGTTAAAAAATTCTGAATTTTAAGTTAAATTTTGCTTCTAAAGTATTAGGAGAGCAGAAATAAAAAGAGTAATTACAATTTCTACTGTGTTTTATGTTTTCCTGCTTTACAAAGTTAAAGAAACCTAAATTTTAAGTCAAATTTTGCTTCTAAAGTATTAGGAGAGCAGAAATAAAAAGAGTAATTACAATTTCTACTGCGTTTTATGTTTTCCTGCTTTACAAAGTTAAAGAAACCTAAATTTTAAGTCAAATTTTGCTTCTAAAGTATTAGGAGAGCAGAAATAAAAAGAGTAATTAGAATTTCTACTGCGTTTTATGTTTTCCTGCTTTACAAAGTTAAAGAATCCTAAATTTTAAGTCAAATTTTGCTTCTAAAGTATTAGGAGAGCAGAAATAAAAAGAGTAATTACAATTTCTACTGCGTTTTATGTTTTCCTGGTTTAAAAAGTTAAAAAATCCTAAATTTTAAGTCAAATTTTGCTTCTAAAGTATTAGGAGAGCAGAAATAAAAAGAGTAATTACAATTTCTACTGCGTTTTATGTTTTCCTGCTTTAAAAAGTTAAAGAATCCTAAATTTTAAGTCAAATTTTGCTTCTAAAGTATTAGGAGAGCAGAAATAAAAAGAGTAATTACAATTTCTACTGCGTTTTATGTTTTCCTGCTTTAAAAAGTTAAAAAATCCTAAATTTTAAGTCAAATTTTGCTTCTAAAGTATTAGGAGAGCAGAAATAAAAAGAGTAATTACAATTTCTACTGCGTTTTATGTTTTCCTGGTTTAAAAAGTTAAAAAATCCTAAATTTTAAGTCAAATTTTGCTTCTAAAGTATTAGGAGAGCAGAAATAAAAAGAGTAATTACAATTTCTCTCGAGTTTTATGTTTTCTTGTTTTAAAAAGTTAAAAAATCCTGAATTTTAAGTTAAATTTTGCTTCTAAAGTATTAGGAGAGCAGAAATAAAAAGAGTAATTACAATTTCTACTGCGTTTTATGTTTTCCTGCTTTACAAAGTTAAAGAAACCTAAATTTTAAGTCAAATTTTGCTTCTAAAGTATTAGGAGAGCAGAAATAAAAAGAGTAATTAGAATTTCTACTGCGTTTTATGTTTTCCTGCTTTACAAAGTTAAAGAAACCTAAATTTTAAGTCAAATTTTGCTTCTAAAGTATTAGGAGAGCAGAAATAAAAAGAGTAATTACAATTTCTCTCGAGTTTTATGTTTTCTTGTTTTAAAAAGTTAAAAAATTCTGAATTTTAAGTTAAATTTTGCTTCTAAAGTATTAGGAGAGCAGAAATAAAAAGAGTAATTACAATTTCTACTGCGTTTTATGTTTTCCTGGTTTAAAAAGTTAAAAAATCCTAAATTTTAAGTCAAATTTTGCTTCTAAGTATTAGGAGAGCAGAAATAAAAAGAGTAATTACAATTTCTACTGCGTTTTATGTTTTCCTGGTTTAAAAAGTTAAAAAATCCTAAATTTTAAGTCAAACTTAGCTTCTAAAGTATTAGGAGAGCAGAAATAAAAAGAGTAATTACAATTTCTACTGCGTTTTATGTTTTCCTGCTTTAAAAAGTTAAAAAATCCTAAATTTTAAGTCAAATTTTGCTTCTAAAGTATTAGGAGAGCAGAAATAAAAAGAGTAATTACAATTTCTACTGCGTTTTATGTTTTCCTGCTTTAAAAAGTTAAAGAATCCTAAATTTTAAGTCAAATTTTGCTTCTAAAGTATTAGGAGAGCAGAAATAAAAAGAGTAATTACAATTTCTACTGCGTTTTATGTTTTCCTGGTTTAAAAAGTTAAAAAATCCTAAATTTTAAGTCAAACTTTGCTTCTAAAGTATTAGGAGAGCAGAAATAAAAAGAGTAATTACAATTTCTACTGCGTTTTATGTTTTCCTGGTTTAAAAAGTTAAAAAATCCTAAATTTTAAGTCAAATTTTGCTTCTAAAGTATTAGGAGAGCAGAAATAAAAAGAGTAATTACAATTTCTACTGCGTTTTATGTTTTCCTGGTTTAAAAAGTTAAAAAATCCTAAATTTTAAGTCAAATTTTGCTTCTAAAGTATTAGGAGAGCAGAAATAAAAAGAGTAATTACAATTTCTACTGCGTTTTATGTTTTCCTGCTTTAAAAAGTTAAAAAATCCTAAATTTTAAGTCAAATTTTGCTTCTAAAGTATTAGGAGAGCAGAAATAAAAAGAGTAATTACAATTACTACTGCGTTTTATGTTTTCCTGCTTTAAAAAGTTAAAAAATCCTAAATTTTAAGTCAAATTTTGCTTCTAAAGTATTAGGAGAGCAGAAATAAAAAGAGTAATTACAATTTCTCTCGAGTTTTATGTTTTCTTGTTTTAAAAAGTTAAAAAATCCTGAATTTTAAGTTAAATTTTGCTTCTAAAGTATTAGGAGAGCAGAAATAAAAAGAGTAATTACAATTTCTACTGCGTTTTATGCTTTCCTGCTTTACAAAGTTAAAGAAACCTAAATTTTAAGTCAAATTTTGCTTCTAAAGTATTAGGAGAGCAGAAATAAAAAGAGTAATTAGAATTTCTACTGCGTTTTATGTTTTCCTGCTTTACAAAGTTAAAGAAACCTAAATTTTAAGTCAAATTTTGCTTCTAAAGTATTAGGAGAGCAGAAATAAAAAGAGTAATTACAATTTCTACTGCGTTTTATGTTTTCCTGCTTTAAAAAGTTAAAAAATCCTAAATTTTAAGTCAAATTTTGCTTCTAAAGTATTAGGAGAGCAGAAATAAAAAGAGTAATTACAATTTCTACTGCGTTTTATGTTTTCCTGCTTTAAAAAGTTAAAAAATCCTAAATTTTAAGTCAAATTTTGCTTCTAAAGTATTAGGAGAGCAGAAATAAAAAGAGTAATTACAATTACTACTGCGTTTTATGTTTTCCTGCTTTAAAAAGTTAAAAAATCCTAAATTTTAAGTCAAATTTTGCTTCTAAAGTATTAGGAGAGCAGAAATAAAAAGAGTAATTACAATTTCTCTCGAGTTTTATGTTTTCGGTGGAGGATTCGGTGATATCTTACGCTTCTGCGTTGGGGTCGGCTTCGGGGGGTCGTCTTTCGGTTCTCCCCTTGACTCATTCGGGGGGCAGCTTGGGGGACAGTCGTGACGCTGGTAGGGCAGGTGGTGTCATGTCTCAGATGGTGGCACCTGGCTTAAATAGTCAGGCACCGCAGACGAGTCCCAATCTTGATCGCACGAGACGGAATGCCCGCCGTCGCCCACGTGTGCGTGGTTCTGGTAGCGATTTTTCCATTTCGGGAACTGCTCGCCGAAGGTGGTTTCATTTGAATAATCTAGCGCCGGGCACCGCTGTTGAGACAGTTGCGGAGCATGTCAGGAATGTTGTGGGTATCTCGGATGTAGCATGTGAGAGTTTGACTTCAAACACGAAATATTGTTCTTTTAAGATATGCGTGCCGGAGTGTGATACACCCAGATTGTTGAATGGTGAGGTTTGGCCTAGAGAGGTTACAATTCGCGATTTTTACTACCGCAGGCCGGCTGTTGTTAACCGCAGTGCCACTGGTAGCCGTGAAAATTTTTTAGAGGGTCGTCCACTGCGGGAGACCGGAACAGGGTAGTGCGTGATTCTTCTGCACCATCTATTCATGATAATTGCAAACTTTGCTCGGCAGTTACTACTTCATGTTTTTCTGTGGCACACATAAATGTGCGATCGTTGTTGTCTGATTTTCACATGTTCTCCGATTTTGTAACCGGAAACCACTTTAGTATTATTGCAATATCTGAGTCGTGGCTTGCTCCCGACTTTCCTTCTCACCTTGTTGATCTGCCAAATTACACAATCATTAGATCGGATAGGGCAACCCGAGGTGGGGGAGTCGCGTTGTACATTCGTAACACATTTTCATTTAAAATTTTGCATGAGGGGCATCGCTTTGCTAGTGGCTTGGAGCATCTGTGGATTCGCATTAGAGTTCATGGTATTGTATTCGGAATCGGGGTAGTTTACAGGGCGCCTACTATTGCTCTTTCCTGTTTGAATGAGTTGGAAGAATTTCTTTCTTTACTTGGCGGTGAGTGCTGTGAGTTGATCGTTATGGGTGATATAAACATTAATTACCTTGTTCCATCGCCTTCTCGGACGCGCTTGCAGAGAATTCTTGATGTTTTTGATCTTCATCAGATCATAACGGATCCCACGCGTGTTACCTCAACATCGAGCACTTTATTGGATGTCATCTGCATTGACAAGCATCGAATCCCTCGTCACAAGGGCGTTATCGATCTTTTGGCTTCTACTGATCACTACTTGGTGCATTGCTGCTTGAATTTGGCTGCGTTGCCACATGAACCGCGTAAGATCACCTATCGTGATTTTAGTGAATTTGATCAGGTTAATTTTTCAACTGATGCGGCAAGCTTACCGTGGGGTGTCGTTGACGAGTTACCCCTATGTGATTCTAAGGTCGAGTTCTTGAATGATCTCATTCTGTCGCTTTTCAATGTACATGCTCCTATTCGTACAGTAGTTTGCAGAGAAAGGAGTAAGCCGTGGATTACGTGGACAATCAGAGAGATGGCCAAGTTGAAGAGGCGAGCCTACAACAAGTATAGGCGCACACGTTCAAGTGTTGATTTTGAATGTTATCGTGATCTCAGAAGTTATCTATCGGGCGCTGTCAGAAGGGAGAAGGCGAGTTATATAAACCGCCAGCTTGTGCTTCATCGCTCAGATCCGAAAAAGCTTTGGCGGTGCCTGTCTTCTTGGGGCGTTCATTCTCGTCCATCTAGTCAGATATCTGCACGGTTGTGTGAGGATCCAGATTTTATTAACGCATACTTTCTCGGATCTGTTCCGGAAGTTTCTGCGGGGATTGATTTGGGGTTGAATGGTTCGTCTTTTTCGGGGGCGGAAGAGCTCTCTATTTGTGAGGTCACACCTGGGGCGTTGATTGATGTTGCTGGGGCTCTGCGCTCCAACGCTCTTGGTCCTGATGGTATCAGTCTTCGTATGTTGAGGCTTGTACTTCCGTTTTGCAGCGAGGTGATCTGCAACTTGTTAAATTTTTCTTTTAGAACCGGAGAGGTGCCATCTATCTGGAGGGCTTCACGTGTCAGACCACTTTCTAAGGTTCCAATGGCCGTAGAGCTTTCTCATCTCCGTCCTATTAGCATTTTATCGCCTTTTGCAAAGATAGCTGAGTCTTTTATTAGGAATGCTTTACGTGATCATTTGGCACTCCACCATATTTTGTCGCCTGCCCAATCAGGTTTTAGACCACACCACAGTACTGTGACCTCTTTGTTGCGGCTCACCTCGGATATTGCTTCATCAATCGATCGTTCTGAAGTCACCTTATTAGTGCTTCTTGACTATTCTAAGGCCTTTGACTCGGTTGTACATGATCGTCTTTTAGCCAAACTACACCATTATGGCTGTGACGAGTTACTCTGTAGGTGGTTGGCGGGTTATTTGCGTGATAGATCCCAGGTAGTTGAGTTAGCGGGAAAGGTGTCTCGGCCGTTGACTATTTTTCGTGGTGTCCCGCAAGGAAGCATTCTTGCCCCACTGTTGTTTATATTATACACGACCGATTTGGAGAGAGTAGTTGATCCGGATTGCTCTCTCGATCTTTATGCCGATGATTCTCGAATACATGTATCATGTCAGCCCTCGAACATTGATACTGCGATAGATATGTTGAATCGTAATCTCGAATCGATACGTGTTTGGTCGTTATTGAATGGTCTGACTCTGAACCCTGCGAAGTCGGAGTTTCTGTTCCTGGGTAGTCCTGGGCTGGTGCGTAGGGCTTTAAGCGTTGCAACATCGTCTGTTGCGATTGATGGTGAAACCGTCAGGGTTGTGGACTGTGCTCGGAGTTTGGGTCTGGTCTTGGACAGTGAGCTCAATTTTCGTCTACATGTGGACCGTAAGCTTAAGGTGTGCTATTACAAGCTTAGATCGCTGTACCAGTTTAAAACCTTATTACCTTCTCATGTGAAGTGGTCAATTGTTAGTACTACGATCTTATCTAACATAGAATACTGTGCAGCGGTATATTACGGTTTTCTCACGCAGGAATATAGGCGCAGGCTCCAGCTCATGCAGAATTCGTGTCTGCGTTTTTGCTTTGATCTGCGTAGATACGACCACGTTACTCCTTTCTATCGGGAACATGGCATACCCAGGATAGAACATCGTTTTTCGGTACTTTTTGGAGTTATAATCTTCAAAATTTTGAAGAGCGGAGAGCCGAGTTATCTTCGACAAATGATTAGGCCCCGTTCAGCTTGCCATGCACGTGTTCTGCGGGATTTGGGAAATTTCGATGTGCCCTCCCATTCCATGGCAGGTTTCGAGCATTGTTTTGCGTGTTTGGCGCCCAGATTTGTGGAGAGACACCGTAGCCTTTTTGACGACTCCACGAGCGTAAGGTCCTTCCGCCGTGATTTGGATGCTGCTATTTATGCAGAAATGTCTGCATAATCTTTTTTTAATATTTGTTGATTATTTGTTTATTGAGCTGAAACGGGTGGCTTGAAAAACTAACCTTGTTAGAAGCCATCCCATTAAGAATTTGTATAAGAATTTGTATATTTAGTTCTTAATAAATAAGTATTATTATTAAGTATTATTATTATTATTTTTCTTGTTTTAAAAAGTTAAAAAATCCTGAATTTTAAGTTAAATTTTGCTTCTAAAGTATTAGGAGAGCAGAAATAAAAAGAGTAATTACAATTTCTACTGCGTTTTATGTTTTCCTGGTTTAAAAAGTTAAAAAATCCTAAATTTTAAGTCAAATTTTGCTTCTAAAGTATTAGGAGAGCAGAAATAAAAAGAGTAATTACAATTTCTACTGCGTTTTATGTTTTCCTGGTTTAAAAAGTTAAAAAATCCTAAATTTTAAGTCAAACTTAGCTTCTAAAGTATTAGGAGAGCAGAAATAAAAAGAGTAATTACAATTTCTACTGCGTTTTATGTTTTCCTGCTTTAAAAAGTTAAAAAATCCTAAATTTTAAGTCAAATTTTGCTTCTAAAGTATTAGGAGAGCAGAAATAAAAAGAGTAATTACAATTTCTACTGCGTTTTATGTTTTCCTGCTTTAAAAAGTTAAAAAATCCTAAATTTTAAGTCAAATTTTGCTTCTAAAGTATTAGGAGAGCAGAAATAAAAAGAGTAATTACAATTTCTACTGCGTTTTATGTTTTCCTGGTTTAAAAAGTTAAAAAATCCTAAATTTTAAGTCAAACTTTGCTTCTAAAGTATTAGGAGAGCAGAAATAAAAAGAGTAATTACAATTTCTACTGCGTTTTATGTTTTCCTGGTTTAAAAAGTTAAAAAATCCTAAATTTTAAGTCAAATTTTGCTTCTAAAGTATTAGGAGAGCAGAAATAAAAAGAGTAATTACAATTTCTACTGCGTTTTATGTTTTCCTGGTTTAAAAAGTTAAAAAATCCTAAATTTTAAGTCAAACTTTGCTTCTAAAGTATTAGGAGAGCAGAAATAAAAAGAGTAATTACAATTTCTACTGCGTTATATGTTTTCCTGCTTTACAAAGTTAAAGAAACCTAAATTTTAAGTCAAATTTTGCTTCTAAAGTATTAGGAGAGCAGAAATAAAAAGAGTAATTAGAATTTCTACTGCGTTTTATGTTTTCCTGGTTTAAAAAGTTAAAAAATCCTAAATTTTAAGTCAAATTTTGCTTCTAAAGTATTAGGAGAGCAGAAATAAAAAGAGTAATTACAATTTCTACTGCGTTTTATGTTTTCCTGCTTTAAAAAGTTAAAAAATCCTAAATTTTAAGTCAAATTTTGCTTCTAAAGTATTAGGAGAGCAGAAATAAAAAGAGTAATTACAATTACTACTGCGTTTTATGTTTTCCTGCTTTAAAAAGTTAAAAAATCCTAAATTTTAAGTCAAATTTTGCTTCTAAAGTATTAGGAGAGCAGAAATAAAAAGAGTAATTACAATTTCTCTCGAGTTTTATGTTTTCTTGTTTTAAAAAGTTAAAAAATCCTGAATTTTAAGTTAAATTTTGCTTCTAAAGTATTAGGAGAGCAGAAATAAAAAGAGTAATTACAATTTCTACTGCGTTTTATGCTTTCCTGCTTTACAAAGTTAAAGAAACCTAAATTTTAAGTCAAATTTTGCTTCTAAAGTATTAGGAGAGCAGAAATAAAAAGAGTAATTAGAATTTCTACTGCGTTTTATGTTTTCCTGCTTTACAAAGTTAAAGAAACCTAAATTTTAAGTCAAATTTTGCTTCTAAAGTATTAGGAGAGCAGAAATAAAAAGAGTAATTACAATTTCTACTGCGTTTTATGTTTTCCTGCTTTAAAAAGTTAAAAAATCCTAAATTTTAAGTCAAATTTTGCTTCTAAAGTATTAGGAGAGCAGAAATAAAAAGAGTAATTACAATTTCTACTGCGTTTTATGTTTTCCTGCTTTAAAAAGTTAAAAAATCCTAAATTTTAAGTCAAATTTTGCTTCTAAAGTATTAGGAGAGCAGAAATAAAAAGGGTAATTACAATTACTACTGCGTTTTATGTTTTCCTGCTTTAAAAAGTTAAAAAATCCTAAATTTTAAGTCAAATTTTGCTTCTAAAGTATTAGGAGAGCAGAAATAAAAAGAGTAATTACAATTTCTCTCGAGTTTTATGTTTTCTTGTTTTAAAAAGTTAAAAAATCCTGAATTTTAAGTTAAATTTTGCTTCTAAAGTATTAGGAGAGCAGAAATAAAAAGAGTAATTACAATTTCTACTGCGTTTTATGTTTTCCTGGTTTAAAAAGTTAAAAAATCCTAAATTTTAAGTCAAATTTTGCTTCTAAAGTATTAGGAGAGCAGAAATAAAAAGAGTAATTACAATTTCTACTGCGTTTTATGTTTTCCTGCTTTACAAAGTTAAAGAAACCTAAATTTTAAGTCAAATTTTGCTTCTAAAGTATTAGGAGAGCAGAAATAAAAAGAGTAATTACAATTTCTCTCGAGTTTTATGTTTTCTTGTTTTAAAAAGTTAAAAAATCCTGAATTTTAAGTTAAATTTTGCTTCTAAAGTATTAGGAGAGCAGAAATAAAAAGAGTAATTACAATTTCTACTGCGTTTTATGCTTTCCTGCTTTACAAAGTTAAAGAAACCTAAATTTTAAGTCAAATTTTGCTTCTAAAGTATTAGGAGAGCAGAAATAAAAAGAGTAATTAGAATTTCTACTGCGTTTTATGTTTTCCTGCTTTACAAAGTTAAAGAAACCTAAATTTTAAGTCAAATTTTGCTTCTAAAGTATTAGGAGAGCAGAAATAAAAAGAGTAATTACAATTTCTTTCGAGTTTTATGTTTTCTTGTTTTAAAAAGTTAAAAAATTCTGAATTTTAAGTTAAATTTTGCTTCTAAAGTATTAGGAGAGCAGAAATAAAAAGAGTAATTACAATTTCTACTGCGTTTTATGTTTTCCTGGTTTAAAAAGTTAAAAAATCCTAAATTTTAAGTCAAATTTTGCTTCTAAAGTATTAGGAGAGCAGAAATAAAAAGAGTAATTACAATTTCTACTGCGTTTTATGTTTTCCTGGTTTAAAAAGTTAAAAAATCCTAAATTTTAAGTCAAATTTTGCTTCTAAAGTATTAGGAGAGCAGAAATAAAAAGAGTAATTACAATTTCTACTGCGTTTTATGTTTTCCTGCTTTACAAAGTTAAAGAAACCTAAATTTTAAGTCAAATTTTGCTTCTAAAGTATTAGGAGAGCAGAAATAAAAAGAGTAATTAGAATTTCTACTGCGTTTTATGTTTTCCTGCTTTACAAAGTTACAGAAACCTAAATTTTAAGTCAAATTTTGCTTCTAAAGTATTAGGAGAGCAGAAATAAAAAGAGTAATTACAATTTCTACTGCGTTTTATGTTTTCCTGCTTTACAAAGTTAAAGAAACCTAAATTTTAAGTCAAATTTTGCTTCTAAAGTATTAGGAGAGCAGAAATAAAAAGAGTAATTACAATTTCTCTCGAGTTTTATGTTTTCTTGTTTTAAAAAGTTAAAAAATTCTGAATTTTAAGTTAAATTTTGCTTCTAAAGTATTAGGAGAGCAGAAATAAAAAGAGTAATTACAATTTCTACTGCGTTTTATGTTTTCCTGCTTTACAAAGTTAAAGAAACCTAAATTTTAAGTCAAATTTTGCTTCTAAAGTATTAGGAGAGCAGAAATAAAAAGAGTAATTACAATTTCTACTGCGTTTTATGTTTTCCTGCTTTACAAAGTTACAGAAACCTAAATTTTAAGTCAAATTTTGCTTCTAAAGTATTAGGAGAGCAGAAATAAAAAGAGTAATTACAATTTCTCTCGAGTTTTATGTTTTCTTGTTTTAAAAAGTTAAAAAATTCTGAATTTTAAGTTAAATTTTGCTTCTAAAGTATTAGGAGAGCAGAAATAAAAAGAGTAATTACAATTTCTACTGCGTTTTATGTTTTCCTGGTTTAAAAAGTTAAAAAATCCTAAATTTTAAGTCAAATTTTGCTTCTAAAGTATTAGGAGAGCAGAAATAAAAAGAGTAATTACAATTTCTCTCGAGTTTTATGTTTTCTTGTTTTAAAAAGTTAAAAAATCCTGAATTTTAAGTTAAATTTTGCTTCTAAAGTATTAGGAGAGCAGAAATAAAAAGAGTAATTACAATTTCTACTGCGTTTTATGTTTTCCTGCTTTAAAAATTTAAAGAATCCTAAATTTTAAGTCAAATTTTGCTTCTAAAGTATTAGGAGAGCAGAAATAAAAAGAGTAATTACAAATTCTACTGCGTTTTATGTTTTCCTGGTTTAAAAAGTTAAAAAATCCTAAATTTTAAGTCAAATTTTGCTTCTAAAGTATTAGGAGAGCAGAAATAAAAAGAGTAATTACAATTTCTACTGCGTTTTATGTTTTCCTGCTTTAAAAATTTAAAGAATCCTAAATTTTAAGTCAAATTTTGCTTCTAAAGTATTAGGAGAGCAGAAATAAAAAGAGTAATTACAATTTCTCCGACGTTTTTGTATCCCTGCTTCAAAAAGTTAAAAAATTTTGCATTTTAAGTAATATTTTTATTCTAAAGTATTAGGAGAGCAGAAATAAAAAGAGTAATTACAATTTCTACTGCGTTTTATGTTTTCCTGCTTTAAAAATTTAAAGAATCCTAAATTTTAAGTCAAATTTTGCTTCTAAAGTATTAGGAGAGCAGAAATAAAAAGAGTAATTACAATTTCTACTGCGTTTTATGTTTTCCTGGTTTAAAAAGTTAAAAAATCCTAAATTTTAAGTCAAATTTTGCTTCTAAAGTATTAGGAGAGCAGAAATAAAAAGAGTAATTACAATTTCTCTCGAGTTTTATGTTTTCTTGTTTTAAAAAGTTAAAAAATCCTGAATTTTAAGTTAAATTTTGCTTCTAAAGTATTAGGAGAGTAGAAATAAAAAGAGAAATTACAATTTCTACTGCGTTTTATGTTTTCCTGGTTTAAAAAGTTAAAAAATCCTAAATTTTAAGTCAAATTTTGCTTCTAAAGTATTAGGAGAGCAGAAATAAAAAGAGTAATTACAATTTCTCTCGAGTTTTATGTTTTCTTGTTTTAAAAAGTTAAAAAATCCTGAATTTTAAGTTAAATTTTGCTTCTAAAGTATTAGGAGAGCAGAAATAAAAAGAGTAATTACAATTTCTACTGCGTTTTATGTTTTCCTGCTTTAAAAAGTTAAAGAATCCTAAATTTTAAGTCAAATTTTGCTTCTAAAGTATTAGGAGAGCAGAAATAAAAAGAGTAATTACAAATTCTACTGCGTTTTATGTTTTCCTGGTTTAAAAAGTTAAAAAATCCTAAATTTTAAGTCAAATTTTGCTTCTAAAGTATTAGGAGAGCAGAAATAAAAAGAGTAATTACAATTTCTACTGCGTTTTATGTTTTCCTTGTTTAAAAAGTTAAAAAATCCTAAATTTTAAGTCAAACTTTGCTTCTAAAGTATTAGGAGAGCAGAAATAAAAAGAGTAATTACAATTTCTACTGCGTTTTATGTTTTCCTGCTTTAAAAAGTTAAAAAATCCTAAATTTTAAGTCAAATTTTGCTTCTAAAGTATTAGGAGAGCAGAAATAAAAAGAGTAATTACAATTTCTACTGCGTTTTATGTTTTCCTGCTTTACAAAGTTAAAGAAACCTAAATTTTAAGTCAAATTTTGCTTCTAAAGTATTAGGAGAGCAGAAATAAAAAGAGTAATTACAATTTCTCTCGAGTTTTATGTTTTCTTGTTTTAAAAAGTTAAAAAATTCTGAATTTTAAGTTAAATTTTGCTTCTAAAGTATTAGGAGAGCAGAAATAAAAAGAGTAATTACAATTTCTACTGCGTTTTATGTTTTCCTGGTTTAAAAAGTTAAAAAATCCTAAATTTTAAGTCAAATTTTGCTTCTAAAGTATTAGGAGAGCAGAAATAAAAAGAGTAATTACAGTTTCTACTGCGTTTTATGTTTTCCTGCTTTAAAAAGTTAAAAAATCCTAAATTTTAAGTCAAATTTTGCTTCTAAAGTATTAGGAGAGCAGAAATAAAAAGAGTAATTACAATTTCTACTGCGTTTTATGTTTTCCTGCTTTACAAAGTTAAAGAAACCTAAATTTTAAGTCAAATTTTGCTTCTAAAGTATTAGGAGAGCAGAAATAAAAAGAGTAATTACAATTTCTTTCGAGTTTTATGTTTTCTTGTTTTAAAAAGTTAAAAAATTCTGAATTTTAAGTTAAATTTTGCTTCTAAAGTATTAGGAGAGCAGAAATAAAAAGAGTAATTACAATTTCTACTGCGTTTTATGTTTTCCTGGTTTAAAAAGTTAAAAAATCCTAAATTTTAAGTCAAATTTTGCTTCTAAAGTATTAGGAGAGCAGAAATAAAAAGAGTAATTACAATTTCTACTGCGTTTTATGTTTTCCTGGTTTAAAAAGTTAAAAAATCCTAAATTTTAAGTCAAATTTTGCTTCTAAAGTATTAGGAGAGCAGAAATAAAAAGAGTAATTACAATTTCTACTGCGTTTTATGTTTTCCTGGTTTAAAAAGTTAAAAAATCCTAAATTTTAAGTCAAATTTTGCTTCTAAAGTATTAGGAGAGCAGAAATAAAAAGAGTAATTACAATTTCTCTCGAGTTTTATGTTTTCTTGTTTTAAAAAGTTAAAAAATCCTGAATTTTAAGTTAAATTTTGCTTCTAAAGTATTAGGAGAGCAGAAATAAAAAGAGTAATTACAATTTCTACTGCGTTTTATGTTTTCCTGCTTTACAAAGTTAAAGAAACCTAAATTTTAAGTCAAATTTTGCTTCTAAAGTATTAGGAGAGCAGAAATAAAAAGAGTAATTAGAATTTCTACTGCGTTTTATGTTTTCCTGCTTTACAAAGTTAAAGAAACCTAAATTTTAAGTCAAATTTTGCTTCTAAAGTATTAGGAGAGCAGAAATAAAAAGAGTAATTACAATTTCTCTCGAGTTTTATGTTTTCTTGTTTTAAAAAGTTAAAAAATTCTGAATTTTAAGTTAAATTTTGCTTCTAAAGTATTAGGAGAGCAGAAATAAAAAGAGTAATTACAATTTCTACTGCGTTTTATGTTTTCCTGGTTTAAAAAGTTAAAAAATCCTAAATTTTAAGTCAAATTTTGCTTCTAAAGTATTAGGAGAGCAGAAATAAAAAGAGTAATTACAATTTCTACTGCGTTTTATGTTTTCCTGCTTTAAAAAGTTAAAAAATCCTAAATTTTAAGTCAAATTTTGCTTCTAAAGTATTAGGAGAGCAGAAATAAAAAGAGTAATTACAATTTCTACTGCGTTTTATGTTTTCCTGCTTTACAAAGTTAAAGAAACCTAAATTTTAAGTCAAATTTTGCTTCTAAAGTATTAGGAGAGCAGAAATAAAAAGAGTAATTACAATTTCTCTCGAGTTTTATGTTTTCTTGTTTTAAAAAGTTAAAAAATCCTGAATTTTAAGTTAAATTTTGCTTCTAAAGTATTAGGAGAGCAGAAATAAAAAGAGTAATTACAATTTCTACTGCGTTTTATGTTTTCCTGCTTTACAAAGTTAAAGAAACCTAAATTTTAAGTCAAATTTTGCTTCTAAAGTATTAGGAGAGCAGAAATAAAAAGAGTAATTACAATTTCCACTGCGTTTTATGTTTTCCTGGTTTAAAAAGTTAAAAAATCCTAAATTTTAAGTCAAATTTTGCTTCTAAAGTATTAGGAGAGCAGAAATAAAAAGAGTAATTACAATTTCTACTGCGTTTTATGTTTTCCTGCTTTACAAAGTTAAAGAAACCTAAATTTTAAGTCAAATTTTGCTTCTAAAGTATTAGGAGAGCAGAAATAAAAAGAGTAATTACAATTTCTCTCGAGTTTTATGTTTTCTTGTTTTAAAAAGTTAAAAAATCCTGAATTTTAAGTTAAATTTTGCTTCTAAAGTATTAGGAGAGCAGAAATAAAAAGAGTAATTAGAATTTCTACTGCGTTTTATGTTTTCCTGCTTTACAAAGTTAAAGAAACCTAAATTTTAAGTCAAATTTTGCTTCTAAAGTATTAGGAGAGCAGAAATAAAAAGAGAAATTACAATTTCTCTCGAGTTTTATGTTTTCTTGTTTTAAAAAGTTAAAAAATTCTGAATTTTAAGTTAAATTTTGCTTCTAAAGTATTAGGAGAGCAGAAATAAAAAGAGTAATTACAATTTCTACTGCGTTTTATGTTTTCCTGGTTTAAAAAGTTAAAAAATCCTAAATTTTAAGTCAAATTTTGCTTCTAAAGTATTAGGAGAGCAGAAATAAAAAGAGTAATTACAATTTCTACTGCGTTTTATGTTTTCCTGGTTTAAAAAGTTAAAAAATCCTAAATTTTAAGTCAAACTTTGCTTCTAAAGTATTAGGAGAGCAGAAATAAAAAGAGTAATTACAATTTCTACTGCGTTTTATGTTTTCCTGCTTTACAAAGTTAAAGAAACCTAAATTTTAAGTCAAATTTTGCTTCTAAAGTATTAGGAGAGCAGAAATAAAAAGAGTAATTAGAATTTCTACTGCGTTTTATGTTTTCCTGCTTTACAAAGTTAAAGAAACCTAAATTTTAAGTCAAATTTTGCTTCTAAAGTATTAGGAGAGCAGAAATAAAAAGAGTAATTACAATTTCTCTCGAGTTTTATGTTTTCTTGTTTTAAAAAGTTAAAAAATTCTGAATTTTAAGTTAAATTTTGCTTCTAAAGTATTAGGAGAGCAGAAATAAAAAGAGTAATTACAATTTCTACTGCGTTTTATGTTTTCCTGGTTTAAAAAGTTAAAAAATCCTAAATTTTAAGTCAAATTTTGCTTCTAAAGTATTAGGAGAGCAGAAATAAAAAGAGTAATTACAATTTCTACTGCGTTTTATGTTTTCCTGCTTTAAAAAGTTAAAAAATCCTAAATTTTAAGTCAAATTTTGCTTCTAAAGTATTAGGAGAGCAGAAATAAAAAGAGTAATTACAATTTCTACTGCGTTTTATGTTTTCCTGCTTTACAAAGTTAAAGAAACCTAAATTTTAAGTCAAATTTTGCTTCTAAAGTATTAGGAGAGCAGAAATAAAAAGAGTAATTACAATTTCTCTCGAGTTTTATGTTTTCTTGTTTTAAAAAGTTAAAAAATCCTGAATTTTAAGTTAAATTTTCCTTCTAAAGTATTAGGAGAGCAGAAATAAAAAGAGTAATTACAATTTCTACTGCGTTTTATGTTTTCCTGCTTTACAAAGTTAAAGAAACCTAAATTTTAAGTCAAATTTTGCTTCTAAAGTATTAGGAGAGCAGAAATAAAAAGAGTAATTACAATTTCCACTGCGTTTTATGTTTTCCTGGTTTAAAAAGTTAAAAAATCCTAAATTTTAAGTCAAATTTTGCTTCTAAAGTATTAGGAGAGCAGAAATAAAAAGAGTAATTACAATTTCTACTGCGTTTTATGTTTTCCTGCTTTACAAAGTTAAAGAAACCTAAATTTTAAGTCAAATTTTGCTTCTAAAGTATTAGGAGAGCAGAAATAAAAAGAGTAATTACAATTTCTCTCGAGTTTTATGTTTTCTTGTTTTAAAAAGTTAAAAAATCCTGAATTTTAAGTTAAATTTTGCTTCTAAAGTATTAGGAGAGCAGAAATAAAAAGAGTAATTAGAATTTCTACTGCGTTTTATGTTTTCCTGCTTTACAAAGTTAAAGAAACCTAAATTTTAAGTCAAATTTTGCTTCTAAAGTATTAGGAGAGCAGAAATAAAAAGAGAAATTACAATTTCTCTCGAGTTTTATGTTTTCTTGTTTTAAAAAGTTAAAAAATTCTGAATTTTAAGTTAAATTTTGCTTCTAAAGTATTAGGAGAGCAGAAATAAAAAGAGTAATTACAATTTCTACTGCGTTTTATGTTTTCCTGGTTTAAAAAGTTAAAAAATCCTAAATTTTAAGTCAAATTTTGCTTCTAAAGTATTAGGAGAGCAGATATAAAAAGAGTAATTACAATTTCTCTCGAGTTTTATGTTTTCTTGTTTTAAAAAGTTAAAAAATCCTGAATTATAAGTTAAATTTTGCTTCTAAAGTATTAGGAGAGTAGAAATAAAAAGAGAAATTACAATTTCTACTGCGTTTTATGTTTTCCTGGTTTAAAAAGTTAAAAAATATTAAATTTTAAGTCAAATTTTGCTTCTAAAGTATTAGGAGAGCAGAAATAAAAAGAGTAATTACAATTTCTACTGCGTTTTATGTTTTCCTGCTTTAAAAAGTTAAAAAATCCTAAATTTTAAGTCAAATTTTGCTTCTAAAGTATTAGGAGAGCAGAAATAAAAAGAGTAATTACAATTTCTACTGCGTTTTATGCTTTCCTGCTTTAAAAAGTTAAAAAATCCTGAATTTTAAGTTAAATTTTGCTTCTAAAGTATTAGAAGAGCAGAAATAAAAAGATTAATTACAATTTCTCCGACGTTTTATGTTTTCCTGCTTTAAAAAGTTAAAGAATCCTAAATTTTAAGTCAAATTTTGCTTCTAAAGTATTAGGAGAGCAGAAATAAAAAGAGTATTTACAATTTCTCTCGAGTTTTATGTTTTCTTGTTTTAAAAAGTTAAAAAATCCTGAATTTTAAGTTAAATTTTGCTTCTAAAGTATTAGGAGAGCAGAAATAAAAAGAGTAATTACAATTTCTACTGCGTTTTATGTTTTCCTGGTTTAAAAAGTTAAAAAATCCTAAATTTTAAGTCAAATTTTGCTTCTAAAGTATTAGGAGAGCAGAAATAAAAAGAGTAATTACAATTTCTACTGCGCTTTATGTTTTCCTGCTTTAAAAAGTTAAAAAATCCTAAATTTTAAGTCAAATTTTGCTTCTAAGGTATTAGGAGAGCAGAAATAAAAAGAGTAATTACAATTTCTCTCGAGTTTTATGTTTTCTTGTTTTAAAAAGTTAAAAAATCCTGAATTTTAAGTTAAATTTTGCTTCTAAAGTATTAGGAGAGTAGAAATAAAAAGAGAAATTACAATTTCTACTGCGTTTTATGTTTTCCTGGTTTAAAAAGTTAAAAAATCCTAAATTTTAAGTCAAATTTTGCTTCTAAAGTATTAGGAGAGCAGAAATAAAAAGAGTAATTACAATTTCTACTGCGTTTTATGTTTTCCTGCTTTAAAAAGTTAAAAAATCCTGAATTTTAAGTTAAATTTTGCTTCTAAAGTATTAGGAGAGCAGAAATAAAAAGAGTAATTACAATTTCTCCGACGTTTTATGTTTCCCTGCTTCAAAAAGTTAAAAGATCTTGCATTTTAAGTAATAATTTTCTTCTAAAGTATTAGGAGAGCAGAAATAAAAAGAGTAATTACAATTTCTCCGACGTTTTATGTTTTCCTGCTTTAAAAAGTTAAAGAATCCTAAATTTTAAGTCAAATTTTGCTTCTAAAGTATTAGGAGAGCAGAAATAAAAAGAGTATTTACAATTTCTCTCGAGTTTTATGTTTTCTTGTTTTAAAAAGTTAAAAAATCCTGAATTTTAAGTTAAATTTTGCTTCTAAAGTATTAGGAGAGCAGAAATAAAAAGAGTAATTACAATTTCTACTGCGTTTTATGTTTTCCTGCTTTAAAAAGTTAAAGAATCCTAAATTTTAAGTCAAATTTTGCTTCTAAAGTATTAGGAGAGCAGAAATAAAAAGAGTAATTACAAATTCTACTGCGTTTTATGTTTTCCTGGTTTAAAAAGTTAAAAAATCCTAAATTTTAAGTCAAATTTTGCTTCTAAAGTATTAGGAGAGCAGAAATAAAAAGAGTAATTACAATTTCTACTGCGTTTTATGTTTTCCTGCTTTAAAAATTTAAAGAATCCTAAATTTTAAGTCAAATTTTGCTTCTAAAGTATTAGGAGAGCAGAAATAAAAAGAGTAATTACAATTTCTCCGACGTTTTTGTATCCCTGCTTCAAAAAGTTAAAAAATTTTGCATTTTAAGTAATATTTTTATTCTAAAGTATTAGGAGAGCAGAAATAAAAAGAGTAATTACAATTTCTACTGCGTTTTATGTTTTCCTGCTTTAAAAATTTAAAGAATCCTAAATTTTAAGTCAAATTTTGCTTCTAAAGTATTAGGAGAGCAGAAATAAAAAGAGTAATTACAATTTCTACTGCGTTTTATGTTTTCCTGGTTTAAAAAGTTAAAAAATCCTAAATTTTAAGTCAAATTTTGCTTCTAAAGTATTAGGAGAGCAGAAATAAAAAGAGTAATTACAATTTCTCTCGAGTTTTATGTTTTCTTGTTTTAAAAAGTTAAAAAATCCTGAATTTTAAGTTAAATTTTGCTTCTAAAGTATTAGGAGAGTAGAAATAAAAAGAGAAATTACAATTTCTACTGCGTTTTATGTTTTCCTGGTTTAAAAAGTTAAAAAATCCTAAATTTTAAGTCAAATTTTGCTTCTAAAGTATTAGGAGAGCAGAAATAAAAAGAGTAATTACAATTTCTCTCGAGTTTTATGTTTTCTTGTTTTAAAAAGTTAAAAAATCCTGAATTTTAAGTTAAATTTTGCTTCTAAAGTATTAGGAGAGCAGAAATAAAAAGAGTAATTACAATTTCTACTGCGTTTTATGTTTTCCTGCTTTAAAAAGTTAAAGAATCCTAAATTTTAAGTCAAATTTTGCTTCTAAAGTATTAGGAGAGCAGAAATAAAAAGAGTAATTACAAATTCTACTGCGTTTTATGTTTTCCTGGTTTAAAAAGTTAAAAAATCCTAAATTTTAAGTCAAATTTTGCTTCTAAAGTATTAGGAGAGCAGAAATAAAAAGAGTAATTACAATTTCTACTGCGTTTTATGTTTTCCTTGTTTAAAAAGTTAAAAAATCCTAAATTTTAAGTCAAACTTTGCTTCTAAAGTATTAGGAGAGCAGAAATAAAAAGAGTAATTACAATTTCTACTGCGTTTTATGTTTTCCTGGTTTAAAAAGTTAAAAAATCCTAAATTTTAAGTCAAATTTTGCTTCTAAAGTATTAGGAGAGCAGAAATAAAAAGAGTAATTACAATTTCTACTGCGTTTTATGTTTTCCTGCTTTACAAAGTTAAAGAAACCTAAATTTTAAGTCAAATTTTGCTTCTAAAGTATTAGGAGAGCAGAAATAAAAAGAGTAATTACAATTTCTCTCGAGTTTTATGTTTTCTTGTTTTAAAAAGTTAAAAAATTCTGAATTTTAAGTTAAATTTTGCTTCTAAAGTATTAGGAGAGCAGAAATAAAAAGAGTAATTACAATTTCTACTGCGTTTTATGTTTTCCTGGTTTAAAAAGTTAAAAAATCCTAAATTTTAAGTCAAATTTTGCTTCTAAAGTATTAGGAGAGCAGAAATAAAAAGAGTAATTACAGTTTCTACTGCGTTTTATGTTTTCCTGCTTTAAAAAGTTAAAAAATCCTAAATTTTAAGTCAAATTTTGCTTCTAAAGTATTAGGAGAGCAGAAATAAAAAGAGTAATTACAATTTCTACTGCGTTTTATGTTTTCCTGCTTTACAAAGTTAAAGAAACCTAAATTTTAAGTCAAATTTTGCTTCTAAAGTATTAGGAGAGCAGAAATAAAAAGAGTAATTACAATTTCTTTCGAGTTTTATGTTTTCTTGTTTTAAAAAGTTAAAAAATCCTGAATTTTAAGTTAAATTTTGCTTCTAAAGTATTAGGAGAGCAGAAATAAAAAGAGTAATTACAATTTCTACTGCGTTTTATGTTTTCCTGGTTTAAAAAGTTAAAAAATCCTAAATTTTAAGTCAAATTTTGCTTCTAAAGTATTAGGAGAGCAGAAATAAAAAGAGTAATTACAATTTCTACTGCGTTTTATGTTTTCCTGGTTTAAAAAGTTAAAAAATCCTAAATTTTAAGTCAAATTTTGCTTCTAAAGTATTAGGAGAGCAGAAATAAAAAGAGTAATTACAATTTCTACTGCGTTTTATGTTTTCCTGGTTTAAAAAGTTAAAAAATCCTAAATTTTAAGTCAAATTTTGCTTCTAAAGTATTAGGAGAGCAGAAATAAAAAGAGTAATTACAATTTCTCTCGAGTTTTATGTTTTCTTCTTTTAAAAAGTTAAAAAATCCTGAATTTTAAGTTAAATTTTGCTTCTAAAGTATTAGGAGAGCAGAAATAAAAAGAGTAATTACAATTTCTACTGCGTTTTATGTTTTCCTGCTTTACAAAGTTAAAGAAACCTAAATTTTAAGTTAAATTTTGCTTCTAAAGTATTAGGAGAGCAGAAATAAAAAGAGTAATTAGAATTTCTACTGCGTTTTATGTTTTCCTGCTTTACAAAGTTAAAGAAACCTAAATTTTAAGTCAAATTTTGCTTCTAAAGTATTAGGAGAGCAGAAATAAAAAGAGTAATTACAATTTCTTTCGAGTTTTATGTTTTCTTGTTTTAAAAAGTTAAAAAATTCTGAATTTTAAGTTAAATTTTGCTTCTAAAGTATTAGGAGAGCAGAAATAAAAAGAGTAATTACAATTTCTACTGCGTTTTATGTTTTCCTGGTTTAAAAAGTTAAAAAATCCTAAATTTTAAGTCAAATTTTGCTTCTAAAGTATTAGGAGAGCAGAAATAAAAAGAGTAATTACAATTTCTACTGCGTTTTATGTTTTCCTGCTTTAAAAAGTTAAAAAATCCTAAATTTTAAGTCAAATTTTGCTTCTAAAGTATTAGGAGAGCAGAAATAAAAAGAGTAATTACAATTTCTACTGCGTTTTATGTTTTCCTGCTTTACAAAGTTAAAGAAACCTAAATTTTAAGTCAAATTTTGCTTCTAAAGTATTAGGAGAGCAGAAATAAAAAGAGTAATTACAATTTCCACTGCGTTTTATGTTTTCCTGGTTTAAAAAGTTAAAAAATCCTAAATTTTAAGTCAAATTTTGCTTCTAAAGTATTAGGAGAGCAGAAATAAAAAGAGTAATTACAATTTCTACTGCGTTTTATGTTTTCCTGCTTTACAAAGTTAAAGAAACCTAAATTTTAAGTCAAATTTTGCTTCTAAAGTATTAGGAGAGCAGAAATAAAAAGAGTAATTACAATTTCTCTCGAGTTTTATGTTTTCTTGTTTTAAAAAGTTAAAAAATCCTGAATTTTAAGTTAAATTTTGCTTCTAAAGTATTAGGAGAGCAGAAATAAAAAGAGTAATTACAATTTCTACTGCGTTTTATGTTTTCCTGCTTTACAAAGTTAAAGAAACCTAAATTTTAAGTCAAATTTTGCTTCTAAAGTATTAGGAGAGCAGAAATAAAAAGAGAAATTACAATTTCTCTCGAGTTTTATGTTTTCTTGTTTTAAAAAGTTAAAAAATTCTGAATTTTAAGTTAAATTTTGCTTCTAAAGTATTAGGAGAGCAGAAATAAAAAGAGTAATTACAATTTCTACTGCGTTTTATGTTTTCCTGGTTTAAAAAGTTAAAAAATCCTAAATTTTAAGTCAAATTTTGCTTCTAAAGTATTAGGAGAGCAGAAATAAAAAGAGTAATTACAATTTCTACTGCGTTTTATGTTTTCCTGGTTTAAAAAGTTAAAAAATCCTAAATTTTAAGTCAAACTTTGCTTCTAAAGTATTAGGAGAGCAGAAATAAAAAGAGTAATTACAATTTCTACTGCGTTTTATGTTTTCCTGGTTTAAAAAGTTAAAAAATCCTAAATTTTAAGTCAAATTTTGCTTCTAAAGTATTAGGAGAGCAGAAATAAAAAGAGTAATTACAATTTCTCCGACGTTTTATGTTTTCTTGTTTTAAAAAGTTAAAAAATCCTGAATTTTAAGTTAAATTTTGCTTCTAAAGTATTAGGAGAGCAGAAATAAAAAGAGTAATTAGAATTTCTACTGCGTTTTATGTTTTCCTGCTTTACAAAGTTAAAGAAACCTAAATTTTAAGTCAAATTTTGCTTCTAAAGTATTAGGAGAGCAGAAATAAAAAGAGAAATTACAATTTCTCTCGAGTTTTATGTTTTCTTGTTTTAAAAAGTTAAAAAATTCTGAATTTTAAGTTAAATTTTGCTTCTAAAGTATTAGGAGAGCAGAAATAAAAAGAGTAATTACAATTTCTACTGCGTTTTATGTTTTCCTGGTTTAAAAAGTTAAAAAATCCTAAATTTTAAGTCAAATTTTGCTTCTAAAGTATTAGGAGAGCAGATATAAAAAGAGTAATTACAATTTCTCTCGAGTTTTATGTTTTCTTGTTTTAAAAAGTTAAAAAATCCTGAATTATAAGTTAAATTTTGCTTCTAAAGTATTAGGAGAGTAGAAATAAAAAGAGAAATTACAATTTCTACTGCGTTTTATGTTTTCCTGGTTTAAAAAGTTAAAAAATATTAAATTTTAAGTCAAATTTTGCTTCTAAAGTATTAGGAGAGCAGAAATAAAAAGAGTAATTACAATTTCTACTGCGTTTTATGTTTTCCTGCTTTAAAAAGTTAAAAAATCCTAAATTTTAAGTCAAATTTTGCTTCTAAAGTATTAGGAGAGCAGAAATAAAAAGAGTAATTACAATTTCTACTGCGTTTTATGCTTTCCTGCTTTAAAAAGTTAAAAAATCCTGAATTTTAAGTTAAATTTTGCTTCTAAAGTATTAGAAGAGCAGAAATAAAAAGATTAATTACAATTTCTCTCGAGTTTTATGTTTTCTTGTTTTAAAAAGTTAAAAAATCCTGAATTTTAAGTTAAATTTTGCTTCTAAAGTATTAGGAGAGTAGAAATAAAAAGAGAAATTACAATTTCTACTGCGTTTTATGTTTTCCTGGTTTAAAAAGTTAAAAAATCCTAAATTTTAAGTCAAATTTTGCTTCTAAAGTATTAGGAGAGCAGAAATAAAAAGAGTAATTACAATTTCTACTGCGTTTTATGTTTTCCTGCTTTAAAAAGTTAAAAAATCCTGAATTTTAAGTTAAATTTTGCTTCTAAAGTATTAGGAGAGCAGAAATAAAAAGAGTAATTACAATTTCTCCGACGTTTTATGTTTCCCTGCTTCAAAAAGTTAAAAGATCTTGCATTTTAAGTCAAATTTTGCTTCTAAAGTATTAGGAGAGCAGAAATAAAAAGAGTAATTACAATTTCTACTGCGTTTTATGTTTTCCTGCTTTAAAAAGTTAAAAAATCCTAAATTTTAAGTCAAATTTTGCTTCTAAAGTATTAGGAGAGCAGAAATAAAAAGAGTAATTACAATTTCTACTGCGTTTTATGCTCTCCTGCTTTAAAAAGTTAAAAAATCCTGAATTTTAAGTTAAATTTTGCTTCTAAAGTATTAGAAGAGCAGAAATAAAAAGATTAATTACAATTTCTCCGACGTTTTATGTTTTCCTGCTTTAAAAAGTTAAAGAATCCTAAATTTTAAGTCAAATTTTGCTTCTAAAGTATTAGGAGAGCAGAAATAAAAAGAGTATTTACAATTTCTCTCGAGTTTTATGTTTTCTTGTTTTAAAAAGTTAAAAAATCCTGAATTTTAAGTTAAATTTTGCTTCTAAAGTATTAGGAGAGCAGAAATAAAAAGAGTAATTACAATTTCTACTGCGTTTTATGTTTTCCTGGTTTAAAAAGTTAAAAAATCCTAAATTTTAAGTCAAATTTTGCTTCTAAAGTATTAGGAGAGCAGAAATAAAAAGAGTAATTACAATTTCTACTGCGCTTTATGTTTTCCTGCTTTAAAAAGTTAAAAAATCCTAAATTTTAAGTCAAATTTTGCTTCTAAGGTATTAGGAGAGCAGAAATAAAAAGAGTAATTACAATTTCTCTCGAGTTTTATGTTTTCTTGTTTTAAAAAGTTAAAAAATCCTGAATTTTAAGTTAAATTTTGCTTCTAAAGTATTAGGAGAGTAGAAATAAAAAGAGAAATTACAATTTCTACTGCGTTTTATGTTTTCCTGGTTTAAAAAGTTAAAAAATCCTAAATTTTAAGTCAAATTTTGCTTCTAAAGTATTAGGAGAGCAGAAATAAAAAGAGTAATTACAATTTCTACTGCGTTTTATGTTTTCCTGCTTTAAAAAGTTAAAAAATCCTGAATTTTAAGTTAAATTTTGCTTCTAAAGTATTAGGAGAGCAGAAATAAAAAGAGTAATTACAATTTCTCCGACGTTTTATGTTTCCCTGCTTCAAAAAGTTAAAAGATCTTGCATTTTAAGTAATAATTTTCTTCTAAAGTATTAGGAGAGCAGAAATAAAAAGAGTAATTACAATTTCTCCGACGTTTTATGTTTTCCTGCTTTAAAAAGTTAAAGAATCCTAAATTTTAAGTCAAATTTTGCTTCTAAAGTATTAGGAGAGCAGAAATAAAAAGAGTAATTACAATTCGAAAGAGAAATTTTAATTATTTAGTTGTTATCAACTCGAAATCTCTTCACACTTTAGTTTATACAAAAATGTTTTTGGTATCTCTTCCAGTGTTTGCAGCATTTCTAGAGCAAGTTAAACAAGTGAATTTTAAATTTTTCTGGAAAGTTTGAGATTACTCTCTATCTACGTACATGGGAGCGATTGCCTTGCATAGTTGAAGATTAGTTAGAAAAACTCTTTTTTATACATATTAACATGTTCACACATAAATAAATAAATAATTAAAAATTATTACTTAAATAAAATTTTTTATTTTAAAAGCATTTGTAAATAATTAGAAACCTCGCATCGGATATAAATCAAAGTCTCAAAAAGGACTGTATAAATGTTATGTGGTTTACGGAGACAACCAGCTGTACGATTTCTTCTTTCCGGTGGTTGTTGGCAGCCTTCTCAATAATATATTTTAGAAATTGGACGTTAGCAAGTCAAATCAAGTAGCGAATCAAGAAAATTCCCTGCAAGCAGTGAAGATATAATTTACAAACGTCAAAAAAGTTATCGTATCTCTTGATAAAAGGTTAGAATTTATAAACAGCCTTCCTGTAGAGAACAACTACAAAGTTAAAACATATGACGCTATCGTGCTTCGGTAAGCGACAGGTGTTTTTAATTACAAACTTCTTTGAAAACAGAACCTACAGTGTTATTTATTGTAATCTAAGGATAGGTAGGTATTAAATTCGTCTGTATTAAATATCAGAAAACTGAACAAACAATATAAATTATGTAACTACGATCTTGCGATGCTCGCTCGGTAGATGTCAAAATAAATCTCAAATTTTTTAAACGAGCAATGCCCTTTTGTGTTAAAGTATTCCTTTAGATCAAGTATTGTGATCGGTCGTGACATTTTAATAAGAAACGATACACAAATGTGGTATTTTGCAACAAATCGGCATCGAAACCTAAAAACTGTCAAAAGGGAAATTGATCAAAAATAACTTAATTAGGGGACAAATTTGATTACTTTCGAGTAATTAGCATAATCAGCAATGGTTTTGGTTCATTTTTAATTGTCTATATGTAAATTTTAATATACAAATTCTCTAAAATTAGTTTTGCGGTTAAATGTTCTTTAAACACAATTTAGAAAATAAATGGGCTAAACAGCCTTATTTATGATAAATAATAGAAGGGTGGTGTGTAAAATAGAGTTATTTCAAGATTTTTCAACAAATTAATGAACTATTTTGATAGTTGTTCATTATCGAACGTTTGAGCTTTCGGGGGCTCCAAAATGTAATTACTAGATAAATATTGCGTTGGAAAGATTGAATTAGGTGTTAATAAACTATTTGGAGTCTATTTTATTAAATCTAATCATTTCATTCCGATTTCTGAGCGAAATTACTACATGGAATTTTCAAGGTGGGCATTTTTAGTTATTATTGGCATTTCCGGGGAATAAAATTTATTTTATTGTAATCCGTTGTGTACTTTAAAGGCAATATTAATACAAAAAGTACTTTTAAATTATTTAAAAATCAATTCAATTTTGAAATAATTCGAATTTTTATTCAAGTACGAAGAAAATCCGCTAGATGGCCGTACTGATTTAGCAGATTTTTGAATCACGAGCGTTCACGAAGCTCAGGATTGCATACCCCTTCCGCATTATTTCCGTCCGAACGGCAGCGGAGTAGTTCAAAATCGTTCGGCTTGGAAACACGCACTTTTTGCGCTCTGCGGTTTTAAATAATTTCAATGATTTTATTAAGGAAATTACTTTTTTTAAGAAAAATCGATCATTTAAATTAATTTTGTTCTCTCTGAGTGAATAAATTAATACGATAACGATTTTTTTTAACCGAAAAGACGCGCGCGTCATTTTAAAATATTGTGTTGGTGAATTAAGTTATGGAGAGCATAATCGATGAATCTTGGATGATGACTTTGTGCAATCCCAATCTTGTAATGGATCTTCCACATAAATGGTAAGAACTTGAATTAATTTTTGAGTGTGTAATTTTCAAATTTTCGCCCTGTCGATACATTGTCGGCATTTGATTTGTTTCAACGGGCTGCAACTTAGTTTCTTGAAACAATGTTCTCCGTTGGCTTCCATTTCGTGGAGTAATGAAGTACTTTCGATTACAGCAATATCTTCAAAAGTAAATGCTTCCTCTATGACCATCAACGTGAACTTCTTTTTATGTCGACCTGCAAAAATAAATAATGAAATTTCGCCATCGACTTATTTTGTAACCTTACAATAAATTACGCTAAACGATAATAGTAAAAAATATTAAGTTTAGCTTGCACCGAAGTTTAGGTTATTATTTGTTTCTTTTTAATATAATGTGTAATTTAGGTTTTCAATTGTTTAATTGAAAATTAAGTCCGTGCTTATTATTCAAGTATATCCGAATAGCGCTCGCATATTTTGTAGGTTATAAATTAAAAAATAAACACGGAATTAAATTTTATTTTTTAATTTATATGTTGTATTATGATAAACTTGTGCAAGTGGTTTTTTTTAAGTGATTCTTTTAATAAAAAGCCATGACTCGGTTTTCAAACGTCAGTTGACCAATTGTTTTTAAAATTAAATTTTGTCGGCGAGTGTCATTTGTTTTGTTTGTCCACCATTGTTTTTCGTTACCAAGCAAAGCTACTTGTTGCGTTTAAAATCAAACAGATTGTGCGTAAATATTAAAAAAGTGCGTGTAATTATTATAAGTTCAAATGAGGCGGGATTAATGATAGCTTTGGTCTTTTTTAAATAAACAATGTTTAATAAAATCAAAAGTTAGAGCAAACTAATTTGGTAAGTTATCTTGTTGGGTTAAAAATATGTTTTTTGTTGATGTCCGATACTGTTTAAGTTCGATTCTTTCATCTCCAGTGGTGAATAGGACTTTCTGTCCAATTTTTGTACGATGGGAAGTAATCGGCAAAAAAAACCTTCGATCTGGTGCTGTCAGAATCTCCTCCTTAAATATTATGTCCGGTTATATAAAATTTTAAGAGATTTATTTTTCTTTCAGATCGTCTGGCAAGAAATACTGGCAAATAAATAAATCTTGTGTACGTGGTTAAAAGTTTTTTGCGAGCGGTTTGTCAATTTTGTTTGTAATAAAGTGTTCATTTTAAAACTTGTTCGTTCGTAATCGATAAACATATATGTGAGTGTATTCTTTGCCGTTGTACTTCAAGATTGATTGCACGAAGCAGAGGATTGGACTTTGACAATACAACTGGGCTCTACAGTGATAAAGGTATGTAACAATAATTTTCTTTTTTACGACAGTTTGGCAACAAAAAACTTTTGAATATCTTTTTGTTTGGCTAACCTAAACCTGTTAAGTATATGTGTATTAATAATTTTCTTCTCATTTTAGGTAAGTTCGACAGCGTGGATTGGACAGCATAAGTTCAACGGGATTAAAAAGGTTAGTGAAAAATAATTATTCTCCATGCGATGCAAAAATTGTTATTTTTACATAAGTTGTAGCTTTCGTTCCTGGTGTACGAATCGTGTAGCCATTCAAATGTACTTTTATTTCATCGGTTCATATTTTACAACGGCAAACTTTAAAATATTTCAAATTGAACATGTTAATTAAACATTAATAATATTTAAAGCTTAATAGAAATCTTGAATATTATTAAAGTTTTATTTGCTTGTTCAATTTAAAATATTCCGTTTCAATTAATTCGTAACTAACCATTGCTGTGGTCAATTTTGTCGATCATCAAGGCAAATGTCTGGATAAGCAATTTTTAATTTTTCATTTGATCGAATATTTTTTTCACAATTTAAAAAAAATCAATTATAATTAAAAAAAGATCTTGTTACATTTTTCGATTCAATTTGGAGACTATAATCTGAAGGTTTAAAAAAAAAACATCAAAAAGCAAGAAGATAAACGAGTGAAATTTGGACCTATGCAACAAAAGTAGATTTGGGAGAAACGGAACAAAGGCTACAATATAATGTAAAAATTACAGTTTTTGAAATTATACCCGGAGTTTTATTGGATTATTTTGGTACAAGTGACCCTCTACTAGTTTAGTTTTTCGATAATTAAATAATCAGCACAGCGGTGTTAAGCAAACACTGACTGGTTAGTGAGCGGGAAACTATTAGTGTGCATGGCAAGTGACTCCTCGGTTCTACTAAAATTGCAAGCGGTGAATACGATATTATCAACTTATTTTTAATAAATCTATTATTTATGATTTCAAAATAGGCATAATATACTTAGAAAATTAGAAACATTACTACTAGGTGCAAAATTAGATTTTTGTGGGAACAATCATTATCATCAGCAAGTACTCGTACTCGGAAAATACTTGGCTATTATTCGATTCCTATGGCTGTTACAACTGGATATTAAAGTGTTTTATAAATTCCTATAACTTATTGAAAAATAATTTTCCTTTTTTTTTGTTTTGGAATGCACTTTATTTTCAGTTATTAGTAAAAAAATTTGTTTTAACTCTGTATGTAATAATTGATTTTTTTTAAATTCTATAAAGAACTGTTATTCTTTCTACGAATTTTAAGCCACGTCAGATCGTGGTATTATGTACCTGCTTTTTTTTAACTACGAGAAAAATCTTTTCTTTTAAATTTTTATTTTGCACTTCATGAAAATTTCTTTCGTCTTATTAAATGAAGTTTGTAAAAACTCCAGGGTACTTTCGAAAAAATATCCAAAGTATCAAGTAATAAATAATTGACTTTATTACTTCGGTAAGTTGATAATAACAAAATTTGATGTCGAAGAGTCTAACTAGTGGAATTTCGAAAAATAAAAATATGTATGAAAGTGCGTTCCGAAACAAAGACAAAATTACCTTCTTTTTATTTGATCATTATTTTTCAGTAAGTTTTTGAAAAAAAAAACTATATTGTAAAGAGAAAATTTCCTTTAAATTTTTAATATTTAATAAACGGTTCGAGATAAAACTGTGGTGTCATAGTCATGCATGCACGTGCATGCAGGGCGATGTCACCGTAACAATCCAACGCATTACTTGGCTATCGTGGATTAATTTAGAAATCTAGGAACACAAGGATAACGTTTCCGGTTAACAAAAAAAAAGCCGAGTGTAGTCAAGGTTTTTTGCTGTTAGCTGAAAGACAGAGTCTCGACGAATAACGAATAAGAACAACACGTTTTCTTGATAACGAGCACTTGCAAACAAACTCACTGTTCAAATTTATTTGTAATTAATTCATAATTATTATGAATTTATAAAAATAAATTAATGCATGCATGTGAATGCAGGACTGTGCCATGCTATGCCCCATGTATTGTGTAATAGGTACTATAAAGCTTTGATAATATAATATCATACAGTGTGAAAACTTTAACGGAAATAAATTATATAACTTTAATATTCAATATTTTAAAGAGAATTCTTCATCAGAAAAAATGCAACCTTCCCTAAAACTAAGATGACATGATGAACTTAAACTCATCACTCGGTCTAAGTGTACTCGGATTGTGTCGACACAACCTTTGAAATTTTACAATTTCTTTCCAATTTCAATTATTCAATAACTTTTAAAGTAATTCCAAAAGGTTAAAAAAAATAAAACTTTCATTTTTAGTTAAATGCAGCAAGTATGAAATTGAGCAAATTTTACAAAAATTGTTAGCAAATGTAAGGCATGAGTTTTATCATCGATTGTCTTTTTGCAGATAAAACTTAAAACGGTAACATCGTCAGGTTTCAGACTTGAAGCCCGTTTCATCACTCTAGTATCCTGGTCCGTTTATCTTTTTTTTGTTACGTAAAATATAACTTTATATTTTAACACTTAACTTGGAATTACTTAGAATAATATATCTCCTTTAAAATGAGCTTTCATACGATGTATCATTTTTGACATACTCAACATTAGAAAAAAAAGGTTAGGCGTCTCCCTACACAATCGGATAAGTTAAAAAGTGTACATAAAGATGTGCCCAAAAATTGTACATTACGGCATTTGGAGCAATCCCGTTGGTTTTCAACATAAGTTTATTAAAATTTAATTATTTTGAACATAAATAATTTTGTTTAGAAAGAATTAAATTCTTTAATATAAAAATTGTTTATAACTCTAGATACGCGATTATCGAACAAATGTTTGTATCGATTTCTTTATCCGCTTGAGTGTGTAGAGTAGAATGCTACTTGTAAAAATATTTTGAAAACATGCAGTATGCTTTTTTACATTTTGTATTTGTAATAATATCTTTGGTTGTAGTCAAATCTCAAATTCAAAATTGTTGGTGATAAGACTAATATAATAATACAGTAGAACCCCGATTATCTGTGAAGCGATTTTTCCGTGAGCGTTTGCAACTTCGGTAGTATTATACTATGTACTATTCCTGCAGCTATACTTGACGTAGAAGATCTAAAGAGCAAGGAATATGACAATCATCGCGTAACACACATACACGAGCTACCGAAGCTATAAATGTTTTATTAATTTATTTTGAACAGATAAGTGAGACTGAGGTTGTAGATATTTTGCACCTCAGAAAATTGAAAGATTTAATTAAATACAATTTAAGTAAAAGTCAAAAACAAACCAAATTATCTGATTTTTCAAATAGAACTTTTTAATTAATATGTTCCTTGTTTGTATTCTACTATAAATAATATTAACAGCAAACGTCAATTATTATTATTCGTGTTTTTCAATTATCCGTGCAGAGCACGGCCCGGATAATCGAGGTTCTACAGTATAGTACTGAAATTTAAATTTTTATCTGGTTCTCTCCATTAGCAATATTTTGCGTTGAAAGAGTGCTGTTTCATTAAATTTTCAAATTTAGAGAATTTTTAGAAAAAAAAGAGAATGTAAATCTCGGGGTAAAGGAAAGTAATCTTTTCCTCAAAGATATAGTAGTTTTTTAAAAATGGGGATTTTGTTGAAAATGTCTAAACTGTCTAAAATATTCTTTTTAAATAAATTATTTTTGGTTCTCCATTGATAATGTAAATAGAAGCTACAATATTTCAGCTTCCGTAACCTTTTTAATTTGCCAAACATGCTACACATTATTATCAAAAACATAAGGCTAAAAAATGAAAATAAAAAACAATATAATTTAAATAATATTCACTTAGAAATATCAACACAAAAAATCAAATTAACTTGAAATGACCCAGAGACCATATCAGGTCATTTATTATGGATTGACCCCACCGTTTATTTTTAAAAAGTGCTAGTATATTCGAGACCCTCAATGCATTATCTTGAAACCAAATATTTTTAATAGATTTGATATTTAACACGTAGTTACTTTTGAAAATTTTGAAATTTTTATTACACTGTTCCAATATAACATTGGGATTATGAGCTTACATAATTTTTACCTTTTCTGTCCTTGCAAACTATAAGAGAGAAATATCTGCAATGGTATCATACCACATGTAAGAAACTTCTGTTCAATGAAAATGTAGCCCCCGTAACATCTATGAGGCAAAATTTGGTTCCTATTCATGACTTTTTCTTGTTCCATAACATTCATTTCATTTCTTCGAGGGTCTTCACCGTGGTCATTGTCCTAGCACTTAGTTCAGTCCAGTTATAAGTCATTATGTTGAAGCACAGTTGATTTTTTTTGCACTAACCAGTTTTGAAATATCATTAAACCTATATTTTTAGTATTGGAACAGCATCGTGATCTTCTGGTTGATTTCAGGACCATCATTTTCTGAAAAAATAATACTTTTTTACTACATATTTTTCAGCCAATTATTAAGATCTATGCGATAAGAAGTGTACAGTGAAAAATCTGATGTGACCAAATGTAACAGATTTTTATATTTAAAAATTTTTTCAAAAATATCTTCCCCTACCCTCTCCCTTTCTCTTGCAATTTGGACAATAAATACGGAATTTTTCTCGTTTCTCTTTTTAGTTCATCGCCTGATGATGCCATAGTATGGAAAAAACGTTTGCAATAATATACATGCGGTATATGTTAACTTAAAACATTTTAGTTCTAAAAAGTGTTTGCGCATTTTTTGGTTTTTCTAAAAAAATTTATATGATTTTTTCTTTCTCTCTCCCAACTATTCACGACGAGTAAATTTTGATGTTTGTTTATAAAATTCAATAACTTGAAGATAATCCGGTTTTAATATAATATAATGTTTAGTTGATACACCACAAATAATAATTCGGTCGAGTTACTAACGATTTGTTTTTCTTGACTTCATCAGCCTCCCACCTACATCTAGAGATATTTCTTTTTAGTGTTTTCGCTACAAAGTGCAACTAGAGCTAAATATTGTTCAAAACAGATTTCTATCAAAACTAATATGGACAACTACCTTGTAGAGGTATACTGTAGTGTATTACGATAGTATTTTTTTTTAGAAAAGAGCAAATCTAGTTTCTTGCTATTTCTGCTTATGAATCATATTAATTTTTTCAAACACTGCACGAATGTCTTTTCTAATGCTATGAATTAGTTGGCTAAGCGACAGGTCATTTAGACCACGAAAAAATGTCGAAACTTGTATTAAAGTCTTCGTATGGCTGTACTTCAAGTTTCTCGGTTCTTCTGTACAAGAAATGTACAAAGAAACTGTTTTTCGAATAACTTTCTTTATTTTTGAAATACGGCTAAAGTAGTTTTAGATAAATTTAAATATAATACAGTTTTCTACTAAAAACTATTATAAATTTTTCCTAAGACATCAATTTTTACTTATAGCTAAGCACCTAAATAATATATAAAGTAAATATCTAAAAGTTTCCACGGATAGCTGTTGTGGTGCTCTCGTAGTAGCCGAATAAGGTTACTCTTTGGAAGGGTTAAAAAACATTCTAACTTTTAAATAAATGTAACATATGTAATATAATAAAATTTAGAAACTTTATTATTATAAGCACTTTTCCATTTTCGACCTTAGATGCGAATATAACACGAAATCGTTTTTCCGTAACTCTTTTTTTGTTAACAAATGATTTCCGAAAATAAAAAGTGGTTATGCCAAATTTCATTTGGTGTCTAACAGTAATACTCGCCGTCTGCTAGCAATAGGAAAAAACAAATTCCCGCAGACAAGTCAAGATCAAGCGTGTCTTAAGGCACCCTTTCTCGACCGGAAAATCGGTACCGTGACCTAGTTTCCACAAAGACGAGGGGAGGGAGGCCATAGTGCCGGCAACGGCTCTAATCGGAACCGTCGCAATGACCCCCCTCCCAAGCCCAGGTAGTGCAACGACGCGTCACCGGCACCGCCGGGGGCGCGGTTGCCCTTGCTCGTAGCGATTGATCCTCCTGCGACCAAGGACCAAGACCTCGCCTCGTCCCTTGCCACGATAAAATTTGACGTCGAAGACAATACTTCTGCCACGGGAGAGCCAGCTATATATAGGCCCACTCCTGCTCGCCACAACTCGCATTATCAGCGACCTTCTAGATGGGGTTTCACGGAACCCCGTCGACGTTTTAAACCCGCCGACAGTCTTGATGCGGCTCTAATCGCATCTAAAGTCGGCGGCTCCCACGGCGGATGGTAGTGTGCGAATTCCTCTACCCGATGCCTTCAGGTGCAAGACACCAGCCATTTTTAAAAGGAAGTATGGGCTCATGTCCCGGTATTACACAAATGCTACTTATGACTTAGTCGTTTGCTAGAACATCCAGTTCGAAAATTTGATTTGTTTTCTCGAAACCTTCAAAATAGCTTCTTTAATTGGCCTTCTGGCATATCTATGGAAACTTTTAGGTAAATATTCATAATTAGAAGTTAATTGGAATTAATGCGTTAAAAATATATTAATTTGCTATACCATACCATAAGTAAAAGTGGAGGTTTCTCATTTGACGCAATTCTATTATCTATGAGCTCTTTAAATTTGTAAAAATCTAAAAAGGAAAGATGGTCGAAAAACCGTTTCGTTGTACTTTTGTCGTGCTACCATAACTTGAGCAGTCTTTGAAGGAGTTGGGAAACTTAGGATGTCCTTGATATACTCTAGTGTCCTTAAAAAATGAAAAAAATATTTGCAATATTTTTATGTCTTGATAGAGAAATATTGCTATTCAATTAAAATTTAAATGGTTTTTCACTAGAATGTTTTTTAAAATTTTTTTTTTGCCGATTGATTAACTAAAAATGAATACTTTTTTATTTGATTTGCAATATTCCTAAGAAACCGTTACCATATGATTTTTCACCGGCAGAAGTTTTCGTGGTTAAACAATGTCGTCAAATTGAAATACTTGAAAATAATTTATTTAAAAATGAATTTCAAGCAAATACATATTCTAATTATTATTATTGTAATTCTACGTAGTAGTTTTTATGTCAAACCTATCTAAATATTAAATTTACTTTTTTATTGAATTTTAAAATTTACTGTAGGGGACAGACGGGTAAAACGGGGTAGGCACCTAAAACGGGGTACTTGAATATTTTCTAAACTCTTTGTGCCATCTATGCACAAAGGTGAAAAATTACCTTATCACAGACGTTGCTACTCCTCGCAATTTAATTGATATCTGCAGTTTCCATGTAATCGTGATAAAAAGTGCATGTGAATATTTTTATACCACGCTATAACATTCATCTAAATTTAACTCGATGTAAGTAGTAGTAAATTAGTTTATTGTACAATATTATTTCTACGAACAGAAAGTGTACACTTTTAAGCATGTATTATCATAATTTTGATAAATAATAAGTAAATTTTAAATTAAAAAAATCGAGGTTGTTTAAAATATCTGCTGTTCGGGAAAAACGGGGTAGCGAAAAATAAGGTAAAATGGGGTACTCTATTTTGCCCTTTCTGTATAACATTTAATCTGAATTAAGATTAGTGTTGTTTTTAGATGGTGGGTAAATACATAAGAAAATCCAATAGACAAAATTGGTCAATAGCTACCATGCAAGAGGCAGTAAATGGTGTAAAAAGGGGTGAAATGGGATATCGTCGAGCATCACTTTTGTTTGCTGTTCTTTCAAGTACCTTAGAACGCCACGTGAAAAAGCAACAAAATAATGAAACTTACGCTGTTACAAAAGTTTTGGGTAGCAGAAAGCCAGTGTCGAACAAGAGGAAGAATTGGCTACTTATCTGAAAGATATGGAGGCTAGATTATTTGGCGTGACCATGATTGAATGCAGACAAATTGCGTTTCAGCTAGCCCAATTAAATAAGCTTGACCATCCATTTAACAAAAAAAATAAAATGGCTGGAAAAGGATGGATGCAAGGTTTCTTAAACCAACATAAAGATCTGTCCATTAGAAAACCTGAAGCCACATCAGGTGCACGAGCTATGAGTTTCAATAAAGTGGCTGTGTCACAGTTTTTTAAGCTTTTAGAAGAAACCGTAGAAAAGTATTATTTAACAAGTGAAAATATTTATAATGTAGACGAAACTGGCATTTCGGTGATTCCAAAAGGAGTTTCGAAAATTCTAGCACGAAAAGGAAAACGCCAAGTTGGTGCACTTACATCGGGCGAAAGAGGTGAAAATGTCACTGCCGAAATTTGTTTTTCCGCTTCGAATGCATATATGCCTCCTATGTTAATTTTCCCACGGAAAAGAATGCGTCAGGAGTTTCTAAATGGTATTGTGCCTGGAGGTTGGGTCGAATTAAATGATAAAGGGTGGATCGACAAGACGTTATTCTTTTCGTGGTTTAAGAAGTTTGTGAAATATTCAAAAGCTTCTAAAGATTTGCCGGTATTACTTTTGCTTGACGGGCACACGTCACATACAAAAAATCTAGAAGTTATTAATTATGCAAGAGATAATGGAGTTATCATACTATGCTTTCCTCCCCATTGCACTCACCGCATTCAGGCACTGGATGTTTCATTTATGAAGCCTCTTAGTGCTTATTATGATCACGAAGTAAGGAAATGGCTTCGAACACATCCAGGACGTGTTGTAACATTGCACAAAATTACTGCTTTATTTAGTGCTGCATATCTTAGAGCAGCTACAATGCTTACAGCAATAAATGGTTTTAAAAAAACAGGCGTGTGGCCCGTTGACATGAACGTTTTCTCTGACGCAGATTTCTTGCTTTCAGTCACAACTGATATAGAAATGGAATTCAGTAATTCAGCAGCAGAAACTTAACATCAAGAGAGAAGTGTTCATGTTAATGATCATTCTGTAAAAGAGAAGACTCCCGAGAATGATCCCCAACCAGGAACGTCACGAGATAACGACACTAGTTTTGAATTTGTTAGTCCTAAAGTTATCTTACCTATTCCTCAAATTAAACAAACCAAAAAAAGAGTTATGCGAAAGAGAGTCAAAACAACTATTCTAACATCGTCTCCTTATAATAAAACCGAACTAGAAGAAGCGGACGATAAAAATAAATCATCTAAAGTAAAAGTGGTGAAAAGAAAGCTATCATCGTATGTTAAAAGTCAAACAAGAAAGGCTAAAATCCAGAAAAAAGTTGAATCTGATACAGATAGTGATGTTAGTGACGCTGACTGCTTGTACTTTGGCGATTTTTATTCAACCTCGACGGAGGGATGGATCTGTTGTTCCGTCTGTCAGAAATGGGCACACAATTTGTATGCAGGTGTAGAAGAAGACGATGATGAAGCAGTATTCTTCTGCGAACATTGTCAGCAAAATAATTAAGACCCCGTTTTACCCTACCCGACGGGTAAAATAGAACAAATTTCAAATTTTAATTTTTAGTTTTTTTTATGACATATTTGTATTTTTTCATCAATAAAATGTATTTTAATAAATAGTTAACACTATAATGATGACGTAATTTCATTTCCAAGACTTTAGGTCTTCAACTTTTTGTCATAGACTCTCTTAAACGTTAAGTACCCCATTTTGCCCGTCCGTCCCCTATATTATTTATTCGATTGACACACAAGATATCCAAATTTTTGTAATTTTAAGTCATTTAAGGATGACTTAAGAATTTAAATATGTTGTCGAGGGGGTGCCAAATTTTAATAAGAAAAAAGGTTAAAATCGTGAATCACTTGTGTCCGCCCCTACTATTACCAAATTTCTGTAAAATTGTAACTTTTTATAGCAGATCGTGTTTGACAAATTTAGTTACTCAAACTTTGGATTCCATTAACTTGTCTTAAAATATGACTTGGTAATGGTAACCTAGATAACATTTTGGTGTGCACCTAACACTTGACAAAATACTATAATCACTTATAATACCATAAGTAGTCAAAGTTATGTCGACTATTTTTGAGGTGGTTACGAACATTTATAACGTTTGCACTTGTTGCTCGCTGAACGAAATCATTGTGCTTCTCCAGCATCACTTGATTCCGTAACTGACTAATATTTCGATTCCATCGGCTAACTTTTTAACTTGTTTTGCTATAGTTAAATGTTTTATTTCATTTTATGAACAATTTTAGGAAATCTACAAAAGTAACTTTAATTATACGTAATTAAATAAATATCTCTTTGGATTGTCTCCGATACGTTGATTTCTTCATCCGTGGATATTATTTCAAAGCAAATTTTCTAAGCCAAGAAATTTATTAACATTACTAATATGAATAGTACATATAATTTACTGTTATTATTTTGAACTACGACGTAGTATTTTTTAATATAAATTTAATAATTATTAATTACTTCAAAGTTAATTTTTACCTTGCCAAGAACATTCTAAAAAAAATAGTTTTTTCCAAATTCATCCCAAGAATATTTTTATGCCCGTACACTCCGTTGTTAAAAATAGTTATAATGTAATAGTAAAAATTAAGATAATGGTGCTACATAATGATCTTGTACCACTATACGGAACAGAGACGTGGACCTTGAAAGTTGGAATAATGAAACGACTTGAGGCGTTTAAAATGTGAATCTTGAAACCAACGAGGAGGTCCTGCAAAGGGCGCAATTACAATTGATTAATACTAACGGTGAAAATAAAAAAAGAGCAAGGAATTGGAAGAAGTGCTGACTGAGGAATATTAAAGAATGAACTGATATGTGTTCTGTATTAAAGTTAAAGTGATTGTTAAATTACGTGAGACCCAACCAGACACTAACAAGATTAAATCAATGAAAATAATTATTATGAATACAAAATTACAAAAAATTGCATCTTCACATAGTTGTATTCATAAACCAAATATCAGCCCCTAAGATTTACCATCTCTTTTCCTAAAAATTCTTAACTCTTAAAATTCAACTTAAATTTTCTTTTTCTTCCTACTTTACTGTTAGCAGTTTCAGCAAAAAGGCAAATCATCGACTGCCGGTTTTACGTCTCTAATTTTGTTTTCACGTCGAATCGTGAAATAAGGACCCTTATATCGTATTACAAAGTTTTTATTTTAAATTTTTATCACATTTTTATAAGGTAATTTTTTCCAAAAAAATTCTTAGTCAGTATTTAAAGATTTGTTTGCCATTTTTTTTGTTTATTCAAATATTCCAAATCCAAACCTGTTAAATGTAAATTATTGTCTTTTTTATCGTCTTTTAAATATTATTTTTCTATGTGTGCTAGTATGTATTCTTTACTTAACAGTTAACATTCATTTAACATTTTGTTTAGTTTGTTTATCTTAATATTACAGATTACATACTACTACTACACTATCCACTTAAAAAATTAATATTTTAGGTTCATTTTTGGTTGTGTCAAAACAATTACTTGATGTTATGTATGTAGCAGATTGTAATTAATAAATTTGATTTGAATGCGGATTTACTGTAATCATTCATGAGCTTTTGTTTTAATACGTCTCTACGATCGAAAAGATATATCAATGGGGAGGTTAGTAAATAACGGTATATAACTTGGGTTAAAACGTGTAATAATTTAGTAAATGCATTCATTCTAAATCTGAATTTTGTTTAGTTTTGTATCAAGGTAAATTTTAAGAAAAATTACCAAAAAATATTAACAAAAATAATTATTATCCTATTAATAATTGACGTTTAAACTTTTTGTATCGTCCTGTATAATATTTATTAGGCGTTAAATTTAAAACAAACGAAGTTTATCTTTTCAGTTCCGCGAAATTAGGTCTATGCAGTTGCTACCTGAACAATTATGTTGTTTTAATTCGAGGTTTGGTGAATAGAACAAAATAGATAATTGAATTTATTGCATCATTATTATTTGTTGCTATTATTATTAACAGATTAATTATTAATTGGTAATCATCGTTATTATTATTAATAAGTTCGCGATTTTAAAATAGAAGTTTTTAAATTCGTCGTGTCGCATCAGTTACAAATTGAAGTTTTTGCAATTGTTTTATTTGGCCATTTTGTGACGCGCGTATGTATGCGTTGGTTTATTTATTTCGTTTTCAATATTATTATTATCTAACAAAGTGTTAAATTATTAAAAGTGAAAATTGTGGTATCTTAATGCGGTTCGCGGAAGGTGAATTATGTTTTGGATTCGTTTTAGAACATAATATTTTAATTGCTAATTAACTTGTAGAAGTTTCTTATCGAAACAAGAGACGCGTCAAAATTTTAACATTTTAATACTGTATGCTGTGAGCGAGAGATTAACCCAATTGGTGAATTCATAAAAATTACACAAAAGTATTAAGTATTAAACAGAAAACTCTAAAATTCAACAGGTTGGTGAAATTATTTAAAATTTGCGAATGTCAATAAATGGAAGTGGAAGTTATAAAGAGTGACGTAATGGGCAGCACTCAATACGTGGACGATGATGATTTATAAGGTAGAATTTTATGATTTCTAATTCGTAACTAAATTAACAAAATTAAAATTAAACTTTTACGTTTTCAACTGCCTTTTCGCGCCATAATGCCGGGTTATGACATTCATTCAAGCTCGTATTAGCAAATAAGTCAAGTATTTTTCTATGTAACAGCTACATTTATAATTAACGATTAATTTCAATGGAGGCGATTCTTTGGTTAGGGATATATGTATGGCGATTCATATATCGATGGAAATATTCCAAAACAGCATAAGCGTCAAAAACGAAAAACTAGGTTTACTACATATTTCTATGGTTTAACGTAGGCTCTATCGATCGGTGGATACCAAGTATTCAAATTACTTAGAAAAAATTTAATTTTTCAAATTCAAATTACTTTTCATATTATTTAGGTTTAAAAGATTCGTAAGCACCAATTTTTGATAACTCGCATACAATTTTCCTTCAATTCACACACTTAATCGTTCCTTGGACTTCGCCGAATTGCTACATTTTAGTTGTATTATAAAATATAATGCATTCGTGGTTTTTATATCAACACTCTAATTCTCACCGATGTGAATTTATTATTTGAAAAATAATAAATAATTAATAACCTCAACCATATTATTTGAAAAATAGATCGGTATTAAAGCCTTAAACCACACAATAAGAGTGATGGCTTTTATGCGTTTGCGGTTTCAATTTTTCGTTCACCTATGACATTCAAATGCAAAATTAAAAAAACCGTTTGTGGATACGTTTACAATCAACATTGTGCGATAATTTTTTTTGTGAATGCTAATGCTGGCCACTCACACTACGGTCTACCGGAGATGTTACCTGTGCAGGTTTATCGGAATGGTGAATGGGGACGTTCGGTGTACCGGAACGGTCTTCAGTTCATTTCGCGATGGCATCGATTGAAGACGATGACGCATTGGCATTGATAGGCCAGTGCCTTCTTTTTCTAGTAGAAAACAACTGACACGACCTGCGCAGGTGACCGGAGTACATGCACACACGTACAGGTGTACCGTACGGTGTCGATGAAAAATATTAATTTTAGAATTTGCTCCGGTCGCCTGTACAGGTTAAAAAACCTGCACAGGTCTCCTGTCCGGAAATGCTCCGGTCTACCTGCGCAGGTACACCTGTACAGGTAGACCTCTCCGGTAAACCGTGGTGTGAGTGGCCAGCATTAGGATTGTAAAAACTTATACAATTTCATTTCAAAACTATTATTTTACCACATAATAAAGCCAATATTTAAAATATTACAAATTATTATCAATGGCTCTTAGGCTTATCTAGTGAAAGCTACTCATAAATAATTTTCTTGCATTTTTTCTAAAATATCGTTTATTTTATAAAATAAATTTTTTTTAAGAACTATCAACTTATCTCGAATACTTACATTTCTGCTTTTTTTAAATGCATAAATCACTTCGATCCGATAATTGTGTGGTGGATAATTTCTAGCTGGTAGAATGGTCATTCCAGTTGTATATTATTGGTACGTGTAGAAATTATTTGTGAAATTTGAAGTGTTATTTTTTAAGATTCTGAAAATTGAAATTACATTAAAATATTAAGACATAATAATATTAATAATAAAAGCATCACGATGGGATTATCAAATAATACCTAAACCACTTGCAATAATAATTACAAGCTTCTTATTTGTTAGCCACTTTACTATCATTATTTTACTATCAATCGTATCACATTTTTACACCACGTTTTTTTAAATTTGTCACATTTTAGGTACTTCTTTCCGAGTCAATTCATTAACTCAATATTTCATTCAAGTTAAATTTAAACAGAAGTCAATTTAATACGTATTGAACCGTTAAAACAAATTAATTTTAACTGTCAATTTAAATACTAGAGGCCATTACTGATCGACTTCTTCACCTCGGGATATCCATCAAATAAATTTATCTAATAGATTCAGATCTTAGAGATATTTTGGGGTGGAGAAATCGGACCTAAGTATGAAATGTCCGTTTTCTTTAAATACAAAGTTCAACAGTTGACGTCTCTTACATTTCACTAATATACTTGTTCATTTTATTAACTAGATTAAGATGTTAATCAAACGACTAATTTCTTTTGATCAATTTTTAGAAAATATATAGGTACCTATTTATTCTTTTTCGGGATCTAGTGGAAAGCAGCTTACCCATCTACACTTTAGCAACATCACAAAATACATCTTTATTGATATTTGCCAATAAAAGTCTAAATTAACTCGATATGAAATACACAATCTTCGAACTATCCGTGTTGGATTTTAAGATTTATACTATTTTGTATTTTAAATATGGATAATCATGTCATGTATTTTGTTGTATTGCTAATGTGTAGACGGGTAATTTTTCTAAATCACAAAGAAATATTCTAAATTTCAAAATCTTTGATTTGCACCTCCCATTGATGGTTATACAGAATGTCTCTCTGTGAGACATTATGTGTGTGCCACATTATTGTAGTAATAATAGACGTCATCAAATTTATATCTGTGTTGTGTATCGGTTCAAGTTTTATGTTAACCATACTTATAATATTTTTAGTAAAGACGTAATGCACACAAATTCATGTAAAAGTTAAATTAAATTTTATAATTATAATATCGACAACCCCAACGAACAAGAACTGAGTAATTGACTTAAGTTCTAATTTTACGTGAGAGAAAACAAGCTTTTGAAATAATGTTTCTTGTTAAGGCCTTTCTCACATGGAGCTACTAAAAAGTGAGACGAAATTAGTTATAAATTTTATTAAAATATCGAATGTTTTTCTCCTTTGAAAAATATATTCAAATTTAAAATTTTAATTGGAGTGAATTTCAAATAATTTTTGGTATAATTATATGTAATTGGATTTGGCTGAAATTTTTATTTATACTTTACCATTTAAACTAGAATAATTTTTGTATTTTTTTTTACGTTTTTTTATTTCTTAAACGACTTGTAGATTATGGAAATCGCAGGTGATTCTGATGTCTAGCAGGCTGGCGACAAACATGGATCATTGCGAGTGAGTGTTTACTGACTCTTTACAAACTGATTCCTACTAACTAGTTGCGTCATGTGTGAGCCATCATTGAAATACAAAAACCTCGATGCAGAAGCTACTGATTAGTGATTCGGGTTAGAAACTAGTTTCTTTTTAATAGCTCCACGTGCGAAAGGCCTAATAGTAATAGTAAAAACTGGAGACCGGTAACTAAAACCATCGCAAATAAGAATTATTTTCTTGTTTGTTGAGAGCGCTTCGTCGATATGAAATTAAAAGTGAATTATTAGCAAAGCCAACACCTGTCAATAAAATAATACATTTTTTCCTCAAATCATGTCTTACCTTAAACTTTGACAAGACTTCCCTAACACAATTAAGTTAACAATTCCTTAACAATTTTGAAATAATTGGTAAAATAATCATCTCGTAAACAAACACCAACATTTGGTCGATCTGCTATTGTGCCCATGTTTCTACATCTTAATACTGATATTATCTGATACTTAAGTCATATTTATATTCGGTCCCGATTGCAATACCTACAAAAAAAAAACTATTATTAATATAAAATTTAATTCCAAGTATGTTCGTTAACAAGTAATTTTTCCATTTTTGCTTTTAATCCAATAAGTGCACGACCTTCCTACTCACTTTTAAAATGTTTTAATTTAATACCTTGCACATAATAAGTTTCTAAGTTTGCCAGCGTATCCTTGTAATATTCCCATCGTTCATATAGTAAACCTCGGCTTTTTATTTTTCTACCTTTTCTTAGGTTGGAATTAGCTTAGGTTGGAATTAACTTCCAACCTAATTGGACGACCCTTCCTTGCCTGGCATTATCACGTACTATGCAAGTATTACGTATATATTTAAAAAAAAAATGATAAGAAATTTTTTAATTTTCCAACTCGATATCAAGCAAATTTTATCAAAAAACTCATCGACAAAATGGTACCTATTTGTTCACAAAGATTGTTCATTTTTCAACACGTTAATTTATAAATTTTCAAAATAGTTGCTTATTATCAAAGGCATCAAAAATAAATAATATCCTCGAAGAAATATAAAAACATTTGAAAATTGCTTTTAGCCCAGTTATTCTAAACATTAATATGTTGAAATATTATTGCGGAAAAATTACAATCTACTGGCCGAATTTTGGTTATTAAAAATAATATGCAACATCCTAATAATTGCTTAATTTTGCCAGGTATTGTGGGGACTTTTGACACACCTATCGATTATTTCTAACAATCAAATAAAGGTTTATACCAAAATTCAGCTAGCTTAATAATTTAAAACGACTGGACTGCTATATTTAAAATGATTACCATAGTTCAATAATACTACCAACTTCTTGAACAAATTTTCCAACCGCAGACTCCATCATAACCCAAATTGGTTCACGATGCGTACGAATTCCTTCAAAATTAATATTAAATTATTAAATTTTAATTTCAATTACATGCAACATGTAAAAACAAATTTTTACATAAATAATATTATCTGGCACTTTGCTAAAATATAATTAAATAAAAAATGAAGCAATTTCAAGTAACTAATTAATATTGTAACTTCAACAAGAAAATGTTATGAAATCGGGCGAGATTTTACAAAATATCACTAGATATTTAAACAGATTTTGTATATATGGTAAATCTTCGTTGCGGTGAGTTGTTCCATATCGGTAACAATTATAGCAAAACGAGTGTTGACCGCTACTAGATATGGTAGCTTACGAATTAGGTAAAAAATTGTTTCGGCGCAAACGTTATACAGTTTTACTTCTAAGACAGAACATTAAGGGTATCCTGTATAAAGATGGACGGAACATGGTAACCTCAATAAAGATGTCTCGAAAATAATTCTTTCTGTATTTGTTTATTTACGTAATATTAAATTTATAGCGACGTTTCTAATTTTCGGGTGTATTCAATGGTTTTATAAGGTAAAATATTAAATAAATTTAGCGAAATTGTCTCGATAAACAACATGTTATTAAACGCAATTAATCTAAGACGCGTCATTTTCGAGTAATACTACAAAATTCAAAAGTTTTCAAAAAAATAGTTACTTACACTCTAAAACAGTTGATGTCACAGATGAGGCTGTTAATATAATTTTTTTCTTGTAACAACTTTGAGTGATGAACCGGAACTCTTATAACTTATAAACAAAAGTTCTCCGGATCTTAATAAAGATCAATTTTTTATACAATCCAATAATTAATAAATTATATTATTATTACGTTGTACCCCATAATAAGAATACATTATGCCAATAATTTTATGAACTAACTTTGTGATAATGACAAATATTTTAATAATTTATTTAGGTACTATTATTATTATTATTATTTAGTGTGTAGTAGAATATTTTGCAAATTTGATTTAATATGAATTTTTACATTTTTCGTAACCTTTTGATATGCATTTATAATTATGTATAATTATTAATTTAATGTTTATTTGACTTGCACAATAATTTTGAAAAGCTGTTCCAGTTTAAATTCAAAGTATCTGTAGTTTAGCGACGAGGAAAGTGGAAGAAAACTAGAATGTAGCCAGAATTCTTCTAAGTTAAATTTCGTGTCATTAATATCATTAATTGTTCATTTAGATATTTTATTCCAGCACTATTACATCAACATCGATCGAGGAAGATTCCATCTACTTGGGTGGACACCAGTAGAGAATTTGTCACACTAGAGTGCCACACATGCCGATTTTGCGACCACGTTCGAAAAGCTTATGCGAGAGCAAATTTATTTTGTGAAGTATTCTTAATTACTAATTTAGAAATTTTATACCACGCGTTACATCTCCAACGCGAAAAGAACATTCTAGCTACTTAAAAAGATGCAAGTAGAGAAGTTGCGTTCCCCAGGATGCTGCAGAGGGGAAATGCAGATTCCGGATACTGCTGGAAAATAAAGATGAAGTAGGTTCTACTTCATTGGGCAGTCGAAGTCATTGGTTGAAGTGGGTCAACATAATAGAAAGAACTTCGGTGAGCCTTAAATTATTTTAATTATTTATGCAAAATTCCTAATTTCTTAAAATTCTTGTTCCAGATATTACATCTGAAAGGTGACAACGGTGTATGTGAATGCTATTGCAGGTGGATGAATATTTTGGACAACGAAGGAAATTCTATAGTTTTTTAATAATTTTAATTTTCTATCTAGAAATTTCATTTCAGAAATTACATCTGTAAAGGGAGAAGTGGATCCAACCCACTTGGAAAAAAAAACGACAGGGAAGGTGAATTCTTCAGGTAGTAAGTACTTGTAGACGAATGAAGATTCAGGATATAACACAAGAGAATGTGTTCAGCTAGAAGGAGAATTTTAGGTAAGAATTGCTTATGTTTTTAATAATTCTTATTTCAATCTATAAATTTTGTTCCATGTATTACATCTGTATACGGAGAAGAGGATCCTACCCACTTAAAAGGAAACGACGGTGAAGTTGCGTTCTCCAGGCAGTACTTGAAAATAAGTGGACGAATAATCAGGATTACACAGGAGAACTCCCAAGACGAATTTCAAAACGAAGTTCAGGTGGGCGATAAATTTTGGTAAGAGTTAATTAATTTTTTATTATTCTTATTTTATTTTATTATTAATTAATTTTTATCATTAATTAATTTTTATTATTAATTAGTTAAACTAAAATGAAACTATTTGAAAATCGATTAAAATTTAGAAGATAAGTAGAACAGCTGCAAATTTGTTCAGAAAACTGATTTGATTCGTTTAATAAATAATGACGTATTTGAAACAAACGCAGGTAGTCATAAAAAGGTCCGTTTCAATTGTTTTTATAGCGTCTTTTTCACTTGACGCGTTGCTTAGCAGTAAAATGAATGTGCGTTCAATTAATTGTGAAAACTTAAAGCAGTGCCAGCGAATAATAATAAATAAGACTTGGGATACCACAAGGTAAAACATTTTGGTTACAATACTATTGCAACCCTTCCTTGGTGGTGTTTTATATCGAGGATTATTAGAAAGCAAAAATGACATTTTTACAAAGTTGATTGCGTCATCTTTAAATTTCACATTTTCGGTAAGAGCGATTGATAATGATTTTATTTCGGTCTGTACATTAAATTTTATGTTGGTTTACGATGGTTAAACTCAAGATTTTAATTAATAATTTGGGTTCTCCTGCTTAAACTTTAAAACAAACAAAATTAAATTTTGTTTTATAATTTCGCGTTCACAAATTAGCTATAAAAGTAAAATAAACTTGCGTAAACTTGTTTAACACTGACTCATTTATTAAAAAACGATGACAGTTGTACGAATGTGTTTTTATTGTTTTTAAAATAAAATTTCGTTATCAAATGTCATTTGTGTTTTGTGACGTCTTAATAAGCGAAGCCTACTTGTTGCGTTTAAATTAAAGAATAAAATGCGAGTGCAGCAATAAATTTTTGAATATGATGGTAATTATAAGTTTAAAAATTGAATTTGGTCGTGATGCATGCAATTCTTTCACTCTTAATATTTAATTTGAACAAAAATTAGTTTAATTTAGAAATTCGCCTCTCTTGATCTTTCGACATGCAATCACTGGTAATTTGGTGTTATCGTCATTAGTTTTGTCTCGAGTTTGTTGCAAATTTTTGAACCACCGTGTTTTTGATAATTCGACATGTTCGCATGGGATTAATCGTTTCCTTATTGTCAATCGTCAAATAATTTAAATGACAACTTTGAAAAATTACTAATTTGTTTACTACCTCGAAAGTAAAAAAGGTCCTATGTATAACATAACGTAAGCATACAAGACTCGGAATGAGTTACTTTTATTACCAAAAGGTACTTTGTTTTTACCCGTATTTTTCATAGTAATATTTATTTAACGTCGTAGTTTAAGTAGATACACCTCAGATTTGTCGAGTTACCTTTTTCGATTAAATTTTCATTCCGAGCCCCGTGCATACAATTAATTTAATGTTTTATCGATTTTTAAAAAAACTTTTTTTTTCCAGGAAATCTTGGCAGTCAATTTGCCAAGAATATTAACAGTGAAATAAATCGTGTACTCGGTTATCGATAATACAATTTTTCAAATCGCGAGCGGTTTTGTAACCTAAGTGTCGAGTACGAAATATTTTATGGTAAAGCTTGTATGAAGCTCGGAAATTACGTGTGCCAATTTTGCTTGTGATAAAAGTGTTCATCTTAAAACTGCTTTCAAACGAAATCGATAAAAAATATGTGAGTGCATTATGTGTCGTTGGACTTCACGATTGGCTTTACGAAATGGTAACTGGGCATCACAATAAATTGGCAATAGGACTACAGTGTTAAAGGTATAGTTTTCTTCTTTTTTTTTACGAAAGTTTAACAAGAAACCTTTCCTTTTGTCTTTTGTTTCACCAATCTAATCCTATTAAATATAAGTATTAACAATCTTTTTTTTTTCCAGGTAAGTTCTACGGCGAGGAGTGGTATATGTTCATCAACTAAAAAGGTTAGTAAAAACTTATTCTTCTTCGTGTGATTTTTAGTGCAATGGAAAGTTAAGTGATGTGTTACAATAATTTGTGTTCAATAGATAATTTTCTGAAATTAACAGATTTTAGAATACATGAAATACTTAAAAATAAGTTCATTTTTCGATAATTAAATAATCAGTAGTGTGGCGGGCGCTAAACACACACTGACGGGTTAGTGAGCGAAAAACCGCGGTTGCATTCCTCCTGGTCGCGCCGGAGTACACAAGTTTTTGCATAATTTTTAAAACTCAATTAACGCGTCGCGGCGCAAGTGACTCAGATCTTATATTGCAAGCGCCAAATACTAAACAATGGTCAAAATATTCATTTATTTAACATTTTTGTTGAGAAAGATATTTCTAATAAATTTATTATTTATGACTTCACAATAATAAAGAATTATGTATTTTATAGGTACTTATAAAATTAGAGACTTTGCTATCATAGACAAAATTTCACTGCCGTGATCTCAAATTCAACATTGATCTATTGATTAATGCAAAGGTGAACCACTCCATTAGGTATCAAACAAGGGAATTCCATAGTAAACCATCCACTAATTACTGTACACTAATGCGGCTTATTTTCGTCTAATCAAGATAATTAATTTACATTTAATTTTATTCTGAGCTATTGCGGATGTCAACCATTTAGCCAAGAAAGAATAAATTTATATAATATCTTATTATTATATAATATAAAATTCCTATTGTGTATGTGGCTAACACTAATGTAGAAAGTTAATTTTCGTTTCATAATTACACGTACCTCTTCTTTTGTTCTTTTACGAACCCCGTCGTCGTTCGGAATTGTTTATAATGTGTTGGGCAAAATTTTGCAATTTCTTCTACACATCTTTTTACATCTCTTCAATAAGCCGTAATTTGTCTTGCAAAGATACAGCTTTTAATATTTAAAAGTTGTATGTGACTATGAAATTTTTGTAGAAAAAGAAACAGTCTACGAATTAATATTTTTTTATGAAGTTGTATCGATATATTAAACCTGAGATTATCTACCTATTTTTTTAAAAATGCTCGAATCTGTGGCTACAAAATAAAATACAATACAGTCTCGCTAATCCGACCATCCAGTAATCCGAACAAAAGAAAAACTCAGTAGTTTGCACAAATAGTTTATAATTCGAACACAACTAAAAAAATTTTCGGATTATAGAAAAATGTTTGAATTGCGGAAAAAAGGATAGGATGAAAAATAGTATTTACAAGCTGAAGTAGAAGAGTGGGTAAATGGAAAAGTCACGAAAAGAATAATTTAACTGATCCAGAAATTATTGAGCAATTTATTGAAGATCCGAACGTAGATGACAGAACATGTTTTATAAAGAATAAAGAAGCTGCCGTTAGTTTTAACATTTATTTAAGATGGTCATGTGAAAATGATGTCCCATCTCGTGAAACTTTATTGTTCCAGCAATAATTAAGAGAAGAGGCAATTTCGATTTTTAACTTTATCCAGTAATCCGAACTTCTCAATCCAGTACAATACACATCAGAACAATTACGGTTGTAATGGAATTTGAAATTATAAATAATAGGAAAAGTTGTAAGCAGCGATTAGACTACCAAATACAGCCAATCCATCTCTCGTAATCATCGTCATTGAATTACGTCAAACAAAGTGGCCGTATACAAAAAATAATTTTACTGAAATTTGTCTGGATATTCAAGTTTTCCGAGGCGTGAAACCTTCTGAACCTTCGTAATTGAAATCTCTTTCGGATTGTTAAGTACCGCACCTTTTTTTAGATGGTTTTAATACACGGAAGCCTGCTTCCATTAGATAATTAATTATGTCCGGTATCTAGGAGGTGGTTAGAAAAAATCGACTCCTTTTTGTTCTTAAACCGCATATCACATGTTCTTTAAGTCGGACCTGGAACGATCTGTAACAATTTATAAGTTTGCATCTGTTTTAATCGTTGAATTTTATTTCAATGCTTTTGAGACAGCTGATGGGAATAGTAAATTTCCCGAAACGTTTCACGAAAATAGAAGACTTGGAGAAAAGATATTGACAAAAGAAAGAACCAAATTCACACAAAAAAGTGTTAGTAATTATTATTCATGGAATGCACGGTTTTTATATAAATCAACGAAGAGTGTGCGGTATCGAAGGAAGTTTTCTATTTTTATTCTTATAATTCATCCAGTGCGGACCTAATTTTTTTGGGCCTTACAACTAAATACATTAAGAGCTTCTAAATGAGACTTAAGATTTGCGCCCTAGTTGTAAGGAATTACAATTGTCGCCAAAAATATTATTACGATAAGATTAATTTTTTACATGTTCCTGAAATTGAAATTAAAATTTAATTCATAACATAATATAACAACTTATATTATAAGTTCAAAAACTATTTAATTTAATGATTCCAGATCCATTCCAGGTTTGTCTGACGAGAATCGAAAATTCGAAACATAAAGGTGGCGACTGACATGTAACTGAACGTTGTAATGTAATATAATGTAACGTTCGCAGCGAGCATTACATTACAAAGCTCGTTCGACTAATAAACGAGTTGCTCAAAACGAACACGTCGCGATGTAATGTGAAAATCAAAGGAATTCGGCAAAAAACCGACAGTCGAGTGGAGCACGGATGCTTTGCTTGCCGTTCGTACTCGTTTATCGGTTACATTACATTACAACGTTCAGTTTCAAATCGGTCGCCACCTTACTGTTAAGAGTATGTAACAAACTATATCATTCAATTTTAATTTCAATTTCGTGTAACATGTAAAAAATTAATCTTTCACAAAAATATTGTCACATGTTAATAAACATTAATCATATCAAAAATATTATTGTCTTATTACATCCAATCAAAAAAACTTGAACTCTGTAAGCTGCCAATTACAGAATACGGTTTAACAACATATCTGAGGACTCTTGCGAACCATCACACACCATTTCAAGTATGAAAACACACCCAAATACAAAATGTTTCTTTACCGTACACTCTTTGTTAATTTGCATAAAAACTGCACTAGACGAGTAATTATTACTACTGCTTTCTTTTAGGAAATATTGTTACATTTTTAATGAATAATAACCTTCTCTATATCGATGAAATTCGCCACTATCATCGTGATCTTGTGGAGTTGCTCAGCAATTTATACAGGTGATGCCTTTTTGCTACAACAATGACAAAATGTACACGTATACAAAATTTCGGAACTTTGGATCTGTGATTGATTGATGGATTCGTCAAATATTTGGCTAATTTGACTAGGCTATTAGTTTTGTTTCGTAAATTTTGTGCAAAATAACGAAGAAATTTTAATAATAAAAAAATAATATGGGGTCACCGATTCAAAAAATCAAACTCTGGACATTATTTCAAAAACTGTAAATTTTACGTAATATATTGTAGCCTTTCGGGCGTTGCAATTAAGAGTTTAAATTAATTCATAATTAACCACTGCTTTGATCTATTTTGCTGTGACTTGAAGCATTCGATGCCCAAAATAAATACCTAAATGACCAATTTCGGTTCTTAATTTAGTTTGAACTATCAACTACTTTTTATTGTCCTTACAACTCGATATTGTTTCCGCTACTTAACTATAAAAGCTTTGAAAAATCGTACATTTAAAAAAAGCTTATCATTTTTTTAAATAATTTATTGTTCATTCCGAGGACTTTCTTCCAAACGTTAAAAAACACATTAAAATCGATTAAAAAATAAACCAAGGCAGGTTTTTTTAAATTTTAGAAAAAGTATTTCATCAAACTAAAAAGCGGGACTTTCTTACGTATTCTGGGGACAGCAGGACACATACCTTGATTGCGGGTGACGTATGGTCACGTTAGGTAATTATGTCATAATACGTACATAATTATTTGAAAATGAGATTTTGAAATCATGTCTGAAGTTTGATAGAATTTTATGTTTTCTAATATTATAACTAAAAAAATAAAATTGAACTTACATTTGCGCATTTTTTGAATGCATAGCTTGCACTATAACTATAATTATGTGGTTGATGATGGAATTATGTACATTACTGGTTTGTCGTAATTATTTGTGATATCCCAATCGTTACATTTTGTGATTCTGAAAATTGAAATTATATTAGCGTCATGTATTTAGTAAATAATATCTATACCGCTTGCAATAATAACTAAAAGCTTTTTAAGGGGTTATACGCAGTTGCAAGTCCCAAAAAAAGAATTATTTTAAAATAATTTAAAACTGCTTACTAGTAAATATATCTCATTTTTACATCACATTCTTTGACTTGATTCTTTAGCTTCTTTTATTTGTGGCAAATTATTAAATTCAAAATTTTATTCAAGTTAAAATTAAACCAAAGTCGATTTTATAACTATTCGTAAATGATAATAATTAACTATAATACATTTGGAGACTTTAAAACGAATTAGTTTTCACTTTAAATTTAAGCATTAGGTCATATTAAGTAGGAAATGTTTGATTTTTTTAAGGACAAAGTTTGACAAATGATATCTTACATTTCCCTATCGTACTTGTAGTATAAGTTATACGGTAATTTGCGAGTTGTCCTTTTTAAAGAACGATAGTGTCATCCCGGTTGATTCTTTATTTGTTCTAAAATTCCATATTTTCCTCTAGTTAAAATTATATTAATACGGACGAAATTAAAAAATATATTTATCAAGAAACATCTATTGTATTTTTTCGAATACAACTTCCGTCTTTTAATTTTTAATTTCGAAAACGCGACCCGACATCAAGATGATTTATGATGAGAACGCTGTTCGAACTACGGAAGCTGCGTTTGGACAATCTCATTCATTCACCTTATTCTCCAGATCTTGCACCAACTGACTACCAGTTCTTTTCGACATTGCATCAGTTCTTACAAGGAAAACGTTCAATTCTTAACGATCTGCGGAAAACAGTTTTCATGCTTTCATGGTCACTTGCTCATCGGGCTTCCTTACCACCGGCATGAACAACTTTACCTTTAAGGAGGAAAAACTGTGTGGATGATTTAGGTGCACAATTTGATTCAAACTTGCTCCGACAGACCCCAACATATTGAGATAATTAATTTATTTGAGATATAATAAAAGTACATTATTATGCAAAAGTTAAGTTAAAAACAACTCCAACAAACAAAAAGAGGTAACTCTTTTATCTAATTTTATGTGAGGGAAAAAACAAACTTTAAAATTATTATTCTCGTTAGGATTCTTACTTTGGTAATAAGAAAAGTTGCCAATGTGATAATTACTTTCTTTCCCGAATTATGTCTTACCTTAAATTTTGACATCACTTCATTAAAACAATCTGGTAGGGATGGATTATTTCAGAATTGCCTCATAAATAAACGCCAATATTCGATCGAACTGCTACTCTGCCGATGTTGCTACAACTATGTTTTCACGATTCGTAAGTGGTATTCCTATTGTACGAAACCTTTTACGATTTTTAGTGCATCGATCTGGATTGCAATACCTATAAAAAGAAAAACTATTCTTAATGCAAAATTTAATCCAAGTATCCCCGCCAGTACGTATTCTTTTCTTTTCTAATATAACGTTCTACTCACTTTTATATTTTAATTCAAGATCGTACACACAGACATCTTTGTTTGCTAATTAAATTTATAACGAGATCGTATTGCCAATATGCCACTCGAATATTTCCTTTAATCTCATCTTAAACTTCAGCTTTTTGGTTTTTATTTTTTCAACAATTACATTCCAACTTCCTTGTAACGGTCCTTCTTTATCTGCAATCGTCACGTCGATATTGCAACAATGTATTAAATTTAATCGGCAAAACACTACTTAATTATTTACGAGTTCATTTTACTATTATTTTAAAAAGAAACTTACAAACTAGTTTGGTCAGTAGATAGTAAGTTCCTCTATTTATTTTGGTTATTAGAAATAAAATGCAAAGTTCTACATTTTTCCTAGTGGTGAACTTAACATTGTACCCATACCTAGAGATATAAACAAAAAACCTATTTTTGACATCTTTGAAGCTCTGTAGAAGAAAGTCGAGCACGACAGAAATCGTTGGAGACTTGCAATTATTTCCAGCAATCAAATAAACGTGTATACCAAAATTCGGCTAGATAATAATTTGTTCTATCTTTAGTAATCCCAAATGAGAAGGTTACATTTACACGAAATGGTTTCCATTGCCAAATTAACTAGTTTTTCTCTTCACAATTAATATTACATGGCACTTGACTAAAATATAATTAAATTAATAATGCAGCAATTTAAAATATTTGAGGTAGAATTATTATTTCGCTAATTAATTAATATCGCAACTTACTTCGCTATGAAAATAATATGGCACGCAATAAGGACGACAACTTGGTGAAATTGACCAACATTTGAAATAAGTTTTCACTAAATATTTGCAGTGGCGTAACAACTATTGGTGTGTGTTAGTGCATCCACTCAGGGGCGCAAAAAATGACTAAATATTATTATTATTTTTTAATTTATTCCGTTCTTAATTTGTATATATTCTGTTAGAAATTCAAGACCACTAAATTTTTGTCGGCAATTTGCAATAAATTATAATATGCGATCGACAACAACCTTGAAATTTTTTTATTTTAAACATGAAATTATTACGTTTCCAACGCATCAAAAACAAGAAAAACTTGTCAATAGCTGAACTGCAAATCGTAACCAAACGGTTATTTGTGAAAGAACGTTGACACCGTCTTAGTACACACTTATCGGTGACCCCTTAAGTGACCATTTTCGAAAGCGGGTCAAATTCGGGCGCCATTGGTTGTTCTTGGGGCGGCTGCGATCTAGGTTGTACCGGGTTAGTATTGTCCGAGTTGAGGAATGGGTGGGTTTTCTAAAAACTGAGTGGAGTTGCAGAGTTTTTCTGCCTGCTTTCGGATGTGATCGTCGATGATTTTCAATTTTGCATAGAAATGAAGGCGTTTGTTTCTGGCGTAGTATGGGCAGGCAAGGTGTGTCGGAAGCATCTGTTTTGAACGACTCCAATCTTCTGGGGACACCGTTTCCCAGACTGAAGCTGTTTAGGTCAGAGTTGGTCTGATGGATTGCCTTGAAGATCCCGAGTTTGTTGTCGGGTGGCATCGTACTAATTGAAATTGATCATCGGATAGAGCTTACCGAAGATGACTTTTCCGCGATTGGTGACTGTGACGATGCGGTGGTTTCCTCGATGCACCAAGTTTTGAACCATTTTTCTAACTCGTTGACGGCTTTCTGGAGTCGGGCGGGGGCAGTGGTCCGACTCACGTAGGAGAAGTAAACAGCGGTGTCGTCACCATAAAAAGAAATATTTGTTCTCGGGTTGAGTGCGGCAAGAATGTCACTCATGAAGATATGTTGCAGGGGGACTCCTGCGGCGATGAAAAGCACGGAGGAGCGAGTGCTTTCGAGTTTGATATGGAAACGTCGGTCTTTTAGGTAGAAGGCAACTAGTCGAATCGGGGCTGATTAAATGTTGGCCCGAAATTTCTTGTAGATGATACCTCTTGGTGTCATACTTCGTCGAAGACTTTTGATACATCGAGCAGTACTAATCCTGTGTACTCGTGTTTGTTGAATCCTAGGGCGAGGTGTTCGACCATGCGGAGGATTTGTTGGACCATGCTAATGTGGTCTTGTCGGAATCCGAATTGTTCGTCTTGGCGGACTGCGTTGTCGAAAATGGTTTGTTTGAGGAACTAGTGACGATGATTCTTTCTGCAACTTTTTCTAGGGACGGGAATAGGATGAAGGAGCGGTAACTTTGGGGTTTTCTGTTGTCTTGTCCTAGTTTGGGAATGACAACTACGTCGGCTAGTTTCTAATCCTGGGGGAAGCATCATATGCGAAGAGAGGCGTTGATGATACCGGCGAGAGCGGCTACTGCTTTGCGTGGCATTTCTTTGATTGATCGATTTGAAATGTCGTCGGGCCCTGGAACTTTTCTGTTCTTACGGAATTGAATGACTCGGACGACTTCGGCTATGGTGGTTGGGTCGATGTGGGCGAGATCGTCGATGGGAAGATTTCTTTCTATTACTTTCTTTTGGGTTCATAGTTGAAAGTATCCGTTAGATTCTAATCGCGGTACGTTATCAAATTACAGCGCCGTATTTAGGATTTATTAAATGAATTATGAAGCCGGGTTCATATTTAAGGATTCCGGTTTGTTTACTAGGTTTTCTGTAATTTGATTATTTGTACTTGTGAAAGAGCGTTATTACTTATAACAAAAAAAAAGAAAGAAGAAAAAAAAATTAAAACATGAGGTCGGTTTACTACAATACGACAATATTTTCTCTCATTTAATTAGGGGATGTGTATTACGTCGGTGATAATTTTTTTTAAATAGATTCAAGTCGTTTTTAATTCATTTTGTTTGTCTTACCGTTTTGTAAGGTTTACTGGATATTTAAACAAAAATCACTTCACTAAAAGCTATGTATTTGTGCTATTAATTTTGTAATTTTACTCTATTGTATCTAAAGTTTTTGCCTACAGAGTATAGCATAATTTATTATACCGCGTTTAGTATACTAATATAAAAACGAAGAAGCTGTTATACTTCGCTCTCGATAAAAATGAGTCGATGCAGCGACGCACTAAATGTTAACAGCTGTAAAAGATAAATGTAGTAGTTTTTAACCATCTACAGGGTCCTATATTTTCTATAAAGCGACCATTACATGGATTAGGAAATTGTTTTTCTTCGGCATTCTAACCATTATTGTCGAACAGGTTGTTCAACTTGAACCATTAAGTCTCTTTCTTATAGAGAAAGATTTCAACATTAAGACCACGCGACAAATTAAACCGGATATTGGTGAGTGAGCCTGTGGCTTCGGCTTTTATTGTTGATCACACAGGGGGATCGACGACTTTACGTGCCGTCCGAAGCACCGAGACAGTCATTAGAACGTTAAACCCCTGTATTCATAAAAATATTTAAAGTGTGTTGTAAACCTATTTTAACTAAAACGCTCATTAAAGTTAAACAACCAATGAAAACCTTACAATGTAGACAAATGAACGTTTGTGATTGGTGTTTTATGACGCCTGCATTATAAAGGCTTTGTAAAGCTATTTTAACTTTCTAAAATTTTTATGAATACAGGGGTTAGTCTCTCCCCGGATTTGAACCGACCCCTTACATTAGTACCTAGTTGATTATTTATAGAGTTATAATGTAATTTTATGTTTCTCCGAGTAAGTTTGCTTTTCTCAGCTATTCTATCGTACTTTTCTCTATAACTGTTGCTCTCGGACATATATTTTCAGAAACAAAGACGTTTCTATAATAGATACAGCTCACAAAATTATTATCAGGCAGTCATGAAATTCTCGTTATTGTTTGAAATTCTTTTAAAAATCATTACTTTCTGCTCTGGTAAAATATCGATTAATATTAATGCCTAAGTAAATCCATCCAAAATAGTAAAGCAAAGTTTCTAATTTTCGTGTATTTTCAACATTTTTGTAAACTGAAATACTTATTAAATTTAGTCAAATCTATGCGGCATTTAGCTCTACAAACAAAAAAGTATTTTAATAAATTAGTTCAAAACTCACAATTTTTGAGTTACGCTATCAAATTATTAATAATTAATAATAATAATAATTTATTACGAAACTATACATACATACAGGGTGTCACCGTGACCGTGGAGAAGCTTTGAAGTGGTGATAAAGGACACTTTTCTAAGACGAATTTAGAAATAAAATTTTTGTCCTAGTCCAAACCATTCCTCCCTTTAAAGCAATATTTTGAATTTTTTATTTCAAACGGTCATATCTCCGAAATTATTGATTTTGTAGACTTAATGGATTAGAACTTTTTTAAAGATCATTTGCTTATCTACAAATTAGGTTATAACCACTTGTCGTCTGGAATCAACGGATTTCGAGTTATAAATTAAATTAATGAACAAAATGTTAAAAAACTTCAGTTTTTATTTTTTTTACTTTTTTTGCGAACCGCGTATCTCTTAAACGGAACGTCTTAGAAAGAAACTTACGACCCGAACCGGATAGGGAATTTAACGGGCTACAATTTTGGTCAAATACATTTTCTTGAGAAACTAACCGTTTTCACAGAAATTCTGAAAATAATGAGCAAGGTGTAGGTAAAAAAAAATAAATTGCGAACTAATTAACAATATTAAAAATAATAAATAAACAATATAAATTAATAAAGTAATTAACGATAATTTAATGCGCCTTAATGAGTCATATTTTAGAAATATTTTAGAAGGTGATAAAATAATTTTATATAGTTTTAAATTTTTAATTCAACTTTATTTAACTTTTCTACAATACAAAAAAATTTTTTATTTTATTTCTTTCCCAAATGGCGGCTCAGGATAAATTTTCGTCTGTCGTCTCCGAGGCGAGGTCCGAAAGGGCTGCATTTATCACACATTAACCATTGATCCGAAACAAAAAAATCAATTTGTTTTCTGTTTATAACACATTAACGGGAAGGATAAACCTGTGAAACTAAAAAAAAAGCATAAAATTCAATATAAAATAAGCCTTTGAAAAATAAGTTAGAATTTTGAGCTGTTTTTCAACATTGTTAACCCTCAAAAGGTATTTTATTAACGCGAAATATCTGAAATTTTAGGTTTATCCTTCCGATAATAATGTAGAAAAAAATCTCTCAAAATTTCAGACAAAGCGCTCAAAAACTTTTTGAGTTATAACACGAGCAGTTTTTAAAAATGCAGTTTCGAGATAATCGCCTTCAAAGTTTTAGTATAATATAACGGCCAGTTTTAGTTATTTACCGATTAATCTGAAAAACTTCAAAGATTATGTCTTAGAAAATTATTCAGATTAGTATTAAGAAATGCTTTCCTTAAATAAGGACATTAAAACACATTGTAAAACAAATTGAGATTATAAAGGAAAAAACCTTTTACCTGAAGCGTTATTCATAATTTTTTTATTTTCTCTCGTCAGTACATGCTCAAAATACTATATTTTCAAATTATGAAAATAAAAAAAATCGATTTTTTGAAATTTCTATATGGACTTCCCCCTTAAGAGATACGAGGTTCGCAAGAAAAGTAAAAAAAATAAAACCAAAATTTTTTTAAATTTTTTCCCTTAATTTTATTTATAACTCGAAATCCGTAGATTCTAGACGATAAGGATAAATTATCTAATTTGTAGATAAACGAATGATCTTTAAAAAGGTTCTAGTCCATTAAGCGTAAAAAATTAATAATGTCGGAGCTATGGCCGTTTGAAATCAGAAATTCAAGAAATTGCTTTAAAGGGAGGTACCCCCAAGGGTTTGAACTTGGAGAAAAATTTTATTTAAAAATTTGTCTTAGGAAAGTGTCTATTATCGCCACCTCAAAGGTTCTCCACGGTCACGGGGACACCCTGTATATTATATTCAAGTTCTTAATCTGATGGCTTATTCTAACAAAGTTAGTTTTGAAGCCACCCGTTTCGGCTCAAAAACAATCTACAATAATTAACCATAAAAATGATATACAAATCACATTTCTGCACGAAGAGCAGCATATAAATTACGGCGGAAGGACCCCACACACTTGTGGAATCGTCAAAGAGACTATTATGTCTCTCCACAAAGTCGGACGGCAAACACGCAAAATAGCGCTCGAAATCTGCCGTGGAATGAAAGGGCACATCGAAATTTCCCAAATCCCGTAAAACACGTGCACGACGAGGACTACCCAAGAACAGAAGCTCCGAATTCGCGGGGTTCAGAGTCGGACCATTCGATATCGACCAAACACGTAACGATTCGAGATTGAGACTCAACACATCTATCGCAGTGTCAATGTTCGAAGGCTGACATGACACATTTATTCGAGAATCATCAGCACGAAGATCCAGAGAGAAATCCGGATCCACTACACTTTGCTTTGCAAATGCTTTCCTGCGGAACACCACGAGAAATAGTCAACGGCCGAGATACATTTTTCGCCTACTCAACTACCTGGAATCTATCACGCAAATAACCCGTCAACCACCTGCAGAGTCAATCGTCACAGCCATAATGGAGTAGTTTGGTTAAAAGACGATCATGCACAACCCAATTAAAGGTCTTAAAATAGTCAAGAAGCACCAATAAGGTGACTTCAGAACGATCGCCTGATGAAGCAATATCCGAGGTGAGCAGCAACAAAACATGGTGGAGTGCCAAATGCTCACATAAAACATCCCTAATGAAAAACTCCGCTATCTTTGCAAAAGGCGACAAAATGCTAATAGGACGGAGATGAGAGGGCCTTTCAGATAGATGGCATCTCTTCGGTTCTAAAACAAAAATTTAACATGTTGCAGATCACATCACTGCAAAACGGAAGTACGAGCTTTAACGTACGAAGGCTGATACCATCCATCAGGACCAAGAGCGTTGGAGCTATATTGGAAATTCAAAATATAAATTGAAAATAAATGGTTATTTGGGTGCATCGAACTTATAACCAATTGATTTAAGAAATATAACGTTATAGTACAATTAAAAAATTATAACTAATTTCAGTGGTGAAACGAAACTCAATAATTTTAAATTACTTTACAGTGTATAACGTGTTTTCTATTGTGCACTTACACAATACAGTGTATTTTATTTGTGATAATAATTATCTTAAACACATTTTAGTTTTAAAAAGTGTGCATTTCTTCGGTATTCAAAAATGTTGATACGGCTTATAATATTAGCGGGGGTTACATTACTTAAATCGCGATAATATTTAATTTGCTAATAATTTTTTGCTCTAATTTTTATAACATAATATAACAAACATTTTAATAATTTTTTTATTATAGGTACTTAACTATTTTATTTTTAATTTGATTTAATTTTATTAATTAATTATTTCATATCTATTCTATTATGTAAATTTATATTGTTTATTTTCCTGTTGTATATTTTTCATGTTTAATATCGTAATTTTTTTTTCTAGCAGTAGAATAGTATTGAATGTCGATTTTTGTATAATTAATATTACGATTTACTATATTTGACTTGCACAATAATACAAGTTCTGTTTCAGTTTTAATCACTCTGCTATTAAAATACTTTAAAATTGCCTGCAAGCAACAAAATCAAGGAAAATTGTTAACTTAAGCAGGATCAAATACCGACTAGATGCAGTGCGTAGTTAAAATAAAAAACCAAGGCAAAATTTAGGTACAGATTAATTTCTTTTTTAAATAATTTTTATTTTAAATCTAGAAATTTTGTTCCAGAAATTACATCTGTGTGGGGATTTGATGATCCTACCTACTTGAAAGACGGGAATGTAAAGATGCATTCTCCGCTCTAAACTTCCTCGTCGTCGAAGAACCAGGATAATACAAGAAAACCCCGTCGTCGAAGTTCATGTAGACGGAAAATTTAGGTAACAATTAATTGATTTTTTAAGCAATTTTTATTTTAAATTTATGTTTTATGTTCCAAAAATTACATCTGGATAGGGATTTGATGATCCTACCTACTTGAAAGACGGGAATGTAAAGATGCATTCTCCGCTCTAAACTTCCTCGTCGTCGAAGAACCAGGATAATACAGGAAAGCTCCGTCGTCGCAGTTCGTGAGGACGGAAAAATTTAGGTAAGAATTAATTGATTTTTTAAGCAATTTTTATTTTAAATTTATGTTTTATGTTCCAGAAATTACATATGTGTAGAGATTTAATGATCCTACCTACTTGAAAGACGGGAATGTATAGATGCATTCTCCGCTCTAAACTTCCTCGTCGTCGAAGAACCAGGATATTACAGGAAAACCCCGTCGTCGAAGTTCATATGGACGGAATATTTAGGTAAGAATTAATTTATTTTATAAACAATTTTTATTTTAAATTTATGTTTTATGTTCCAGAAATTACATCTGTGTTGGGATTTGATGATCCTACCTACTTGAAAGACGGGAATGTAAAGATGCATTCTCCGCTCTAAACTTCCTCGTCGTCGAAGAACCAGGATAATACAGGAAAGCTCCGTCGTCGCAGTTCGTGAGGACGGAAAAATTTAGGTAAGAATTAATTGATTTTTTAAGCAATTTTTATTTTAAATTTATGTTTTATGTTCCAGAAATTACATATGTGTAGAGATTTAATGATCCTACCTACTTGAAAGACGGGAATGTATAGATGCATTCTCCGCTCTAAACTTCCTCGTCGTCGAAGAACCAGGATATTACAGGAAAACCCCGTCGTCGAAGTTCATATGGACGGAATATTTAGGTAAGAATTAATTTATTTTATAAACAATTTTTATTTTAAATTTATGTTTTATGTTCCAGAAATTACATCTGTGTTGGGATTTGATGATCCTACCTACTTGAAAGACGGGAATGTAAAGATGCATTCTCCGCTCTAAACTTCCTCGTCGTCGAAGAACCAGGATAATACAGGAAAACCCCGTCGTCGAAGTTCCTGTGGACGGAAAATTTAGGTAAGAATTAATTGATATTTTAAGCAATTTTTATTTTAAATTTATGTTTTATGTTCCAGAAATTACATCTGTGTAGAGATTTGATGATCCTACCTCCTTGAAAGACGGGAATGTAAAGATGCATTCTCCGCTCTAAACTTCCTCGTCGTCGAAGAACCTGGATAATACAGGAAAACCCCGTCGTCGAAGTTCATGTGGACGGAAAATTTAGGTAAGAATTAATTGATTTTTTAAACAATTTTTATTTTATGTTCCAGAAATTACATCTGTGTAGGGATTTGATGATCCTACCTACTTGAAAGACGGGAATGTAAAGATGCATTCTCCGCTCTAAACTTCCTCGTCGTCGAATAACCAGGATAATACAGGAAAACCCCGTCGTCGAAATTCATGTGGACGGAAAATTTAGGTAAGAATTAATTGATTTTTTAAACAATTTTTATTTTATATTCCAGAAATTACATCTGTGTAGGGATTTGATGATCTTACCTACTTGAAAGACGGGAATGTAAAGATGCATTCTCCGCTCTAAACTTCGTCGTCGTCGAAGTACCAGGATAATACAGGAAAACCCCGTCGTCGAAGTTCATGTGGACGGAAAATTTAGGTAACAATTAATTGATTTTTTAAACAATTTTTATTTTATGTTCCAGAAATTACATCTGTGTAGGGATTTGATGATCCTACCTACTTGAAAGACGGGAATGTAAAGATGCATTCTCCGCTCTAAACTTCGTCGTCGTCGAAGTACCAGGATAATACAGGAAAACCCCGTCGTCGAAATTCATGTGGACGGAAAATTTAGGTAAGAATTAATTGATTTTTTAAGCAATTTTTATTTTAAATTTATGTTTTATGTTCCCGAATTACATCTGTGTAGGGATTTGATGATCCTACCTACCTGAAGGATGGGAATGTAAAGATGCTTTCTCCGCTCTAAACTTCCTCGACGTCGAAGAACCAGGATAAAACAGGAAAACCCCGTCGTCGAAGTTCATGTGGACGGAAAATTTAGGTAAGAATTAATTGATTTTTTAAGCAATTTTTATTTTAAATTTATGTTTTATGTCCCAGAAATTACATCTGGGTTGGGATTTGATGATCCTACCTACTTGAAAGACGGGAATGTAAAGATGCATTCTCCGCTCTAAACTTCCTCGTCGTCGAAGAACCAGGATAATGCAGGAAAACCCCGTCGTCGAAGTTCATGTGGACGGAAAATTTAGGTAAGAATTAATTGATTTTTTAAGCAATTTTTTTTTTAAATTTATGTTTTATGTTCCAGAAATTACATCTGTGTAGGGATTTGATGATCCTACCTACTTGAAAGACGGGAATGTAAAGATGCATTCTCCGCTCTAAACTTCCTCATCGTCGAAGAACCAGGATAATACAGGAAAACTCCGTCGTCGAAGTTCGTGTGGACGGAAAATTTAGGTAAGAATTAGTTGATTTTTTAAGCAATTTTTATTTTAAATTTATGTTTTATGTTCCAGAAATTACATCTGTGTAGGGATTTGATGATCCTACCTACTTGAAAGACGGGAATGTAAAGATGCATTCTCCGCTCTAAACTTCCTCGTCGTCGAAGAACCAGGATAATACAGGAAAACCCCGTCGTCGAAGTTCATGTGGCCGGAAAATTTAGGTAAGAATTAATTGATTTTTTAAACAATTTTTATTTTATGTTCCAGAAATTACATCTGTGTTGGGATTTGATGATCCTACCTACTTGAAAGACGGGAATGTAAAGATGCATTCTCCGCTCTAAACTTCCTCGTCGTCGAAGAACCAGGATAATACAGGAAAACCCCGTCGTCGAAGTTCATGTAGACGGAAAATTTAGGTAAGAATTAATTGATTTTTTAAACAATTTTTATTTTATGTTCCAGAAATTACATCTGGATAGGGATTTGAAGATCCAACCACTTGAAAGACGGGAATGTAAAGATGCATTCTCCGCTCTAAACTTCCTCGTCGTCGAAGAACCTGGATAATACATGAAAACCCCGTCGTCGAAGTTCATGTGGACGGAAAATTTAGGTAAGAATTAATTGATTTTTTAAGCAATTTTTATTTTAAAATTATGTTTTATGTTCCAGATATTACATTTGTGTAGGGATTTGATGATCCTACCTACTTGAAAGACGGGAATGTAAAGATGCTTTCTCCGCTCTAAACTTCCTCGTCGTCGAAGAACCAGGATAATACAGGAAAACCCCGTCGTCGAAGTTCATGTGGACGGAAAATTTAGGTAAGAATTAATTGATTTTTTAAGCAATTTTTATTTTAAATTTTTATTTTATGTTCCAGAAATTACATCTGTGTAGGGATTTGATTATCCTACCTACTTGAAAGACGGGAATGTAAAGATGCAGTCTCCGCTCTAAACTTCCTCGTCGTCGAAGAACCAGGATAATACAGGAAAACCCCGACGTCGAAGTTCATGTGGACGGAAAATTTAGGTAAGAATTAATAGATTTTTTAAACAATTTTTATTTTATGTTCCAGAAATTACATCTGTGTTGGGATTTGATGATCCTATCTACTGGAAAGACGGGAATGTAAAGATGCATTCTCCGCTATATTCTTCTACGTGGTCGAAGCACCAGGATAATACAGGAAAACCCCGTCGTCGAAGTTCATGTGGACGGAAAATTTAGGTAAGAATTAATTGATATTTTAAGCAATTTTTATTTTAAATTTATGTTTTATGTTCCAGAAATAACATCTGTGTAGAGATGTGATGATCCTACCTACTTGAAAGACGGGAATGTAAAGATGCATTCTCCGCTCTAAACTTCTTCGTCGTCGAAGAACCAGGATAATACAGGAAAACCACGTCGTCGAAGTTCATGTGGACGGAAAATTTAGGTAAGAATTAATTGATTTTTTAAACAATTTTTATTTTATGTTCCAGAAATTACATCTGTGTAGGGATTTGATGATCCTATCTACTGGAAAGACGGGAATGTAAAGATGCATTCTCCGCTATATTCTTCTACGTGGTCGAAGCACCAGGATAATACAGGAAAACCCCGTCGTCGAAGTTCATGTGGACGGAAAATTTAGGTAAGAATTAATTGATATTTTAAGCAATTTTTATTTTAAATTTATGTTTTATGTTCCAGAAATAACATCTGTGTAGAGATGTGCTGATCCTACCTACTTGAAAGACGGGAATGTAAAGATGCATTCTCCGCTCTAAACTTCTTCGTCGTCGAAGAACCAGGATAATACAGGAAAACCACGTCGTCGAAGTTCATGTGGACGGAAAATTTAGGTAAGAATTAATTCATTTTTTAAGCAATTTTTATTTTAAATTTATGTTTTATGTCCCAGAAATTACATCTGGGTTGGGATTTGATGATCCTACCTACTTGAAAGACGGGAATGTAAAGATGCATTTTCCGCTCTAAACTTCCTCGTCGTCGAAGAACCAGGATAATACAGGAAAACTCCGTCGTCGAAGTTCGTGTGGACGGAAAATTTAGGTAAGGATTAATTGATTTTTTAAAGAATTTTTATTTTAAATTTATGTTTTATGTTCCAGAAATTACATCTGTGTTGGGATTTGATGATCCTACCTACTTGAAAGACGGGAATGTAAAGATGCATTTTCCGCTCTAAACTTCCTCGTCGTCGAAGAACCAGGATAATACAGGAAAACTCCGTCGTCGAAGTTCGTGTGGACGGAAAATTTAGGTAAGAATTAATTGATTTTTTAAAGAATTTTTATTTTAAATTTATGTTTTATGTTCCAGAAATTACATCTGTGTAGGGATTTGATGATCCTACCTACTTGAAAGACGGGAATGTAAAGATGCATTCTCCGCTCTAAACTTCCTCGTCGTCGAAGAACCAGGATAATACAGGAAAACCCCGTCGTCGAAGTTCATGTGGCCGGAAAATTTAGGTAAGAATTAATTGATTTTTTAAACAATTTTTATTTTATGTTCCAGAAATTACATCTGTGTAGGGATTTGATGATCCTACCTACTTGAAAGACGGGAATGTAAAGATGCATTCTCCGCTCTAAACTTCCTCGTCGTCGAAGAACCAGGATAATACAGGAAGACCCCGTCGTCGAAGTTCATGTGGACGGAAAATTTAGGTAAGAATTAATTGATTTTTTAAACAATTTTTATTTTATGTTCCAGAAATTACATCTGTGTAGGGATTTGATGATCCTACCTACTTGAAAGACGGGAATGTAAAGATGCATTCTCCGCTCTAAACTTCCTCGTCGTCGAAGAACCAGGATAATACAGGAAAACTCCGTCGTCGAAGTTCATGTGGACGGAAAATTTAGGTAAGAATTAATTGATTTTTTAAGCAATTTTTATTTTAAATTTATGTCTTATGTTCCAGAAATTACATTTGTGTAGGGATTTGATGATCCTACCTACTTAAAAGACGGGAATGTAAAGATGCATTCTCCGCTCTAAACTTCCTCGTCGTCGAAGAACCAGGATAATACAGGAAAACCCCGTCGTCGAAGTTCATGTGGACGGAAAATTTAGGTAAGAATTAATTGATTTTTTAAACAATTTTTATTTTATGTTCCAGAAATTACATCTGTGTAGGGATTTGATGATCCTAGCTACTTGAAAGACGGGAATGTAAAGATGCATTCTCCGCTCTAAACTTCCTCTTCGTCGAAGAACCAGGATAATACAGGAAAACCCCGTCGTCGAAGTTCATGTGGACGGAAAATTTAGGTAAGAATTAATTGATTTTTTAAACAATTTTTATTTTATGTTCCAGAAATTACATCTGTGTAGGGATTTGATGATCCTAGCTACTTGAAAGACGGGAATGTAAAGATGCAGTCTCCGCTCTAAACTTCCTCGTCGTCGAAGAACCAGGATAATACAGGAAAACCCCGTCGTCGAAGTTCATGTGGACGGAAAATTTAGGTAAGAATTAATTGATTTTTTAAACAATTTTTATTTTATGTTCCAGAAATTACATCTGTGTAGGGATTTGATGATCCTAGCTACTTGAAAGACGGGAATGTAAAGATGCAGTCTCCGCTCTAAACTTCCTCGTCGTCGAAGAACCAGGATAATACAGGAAAACCCCGACGTCGAAGTTCATGTGGACGGAAAATTTAGGTAAGAATTAATTGATTTTTTAAACAATTTTTATTTTATGTTCCAGAAATTACATCTGTGTAGGGATTTGATGATCCTACCTACTTGAAAGACGGGAATGTAAAGATGCATTCTCCGCTCTAAACTTCCTCGTCGTCGAATAACCAGGATAATACAGGAAAACCCCGTCGTCGAAATTCATGTGGACGGAAAATTTAGGTAAGAATTAATTGATTTTTTAAACAATTTTTATTTTATATTCCAGAAATTACATCTGTGTAGGGATTTGATGATCTTACCTACTTGAAAGACGGGAATGTAAAGATGCATTCTCCGCTCTAAACTTCGTCGTCGTCGAAGTACCAGGATAATACAGGAAAACCCCGTCGTCGAAGTTCATGTGGACGGAAAATTTAGGTAACAATTAATTGATTTTTTAAACAATTTTTATTTTATGTTCCAGAAATTACATCTGTGTAGGGATTTGATGATCCTACCTACTTGAAAGACGGGAATGTAAAGATGCATTCTCCGCTCTAAACTTCGTCGTCGTCGAAGTACCAGGATAATACAGGAAAACCCCGTCGTCGAAATTCATGTGGACGGAAAATTTAGGTAAGAATTAATTGATTTTTTAAGCAATTTTTATTTTAAATTTATGTTTTATGTTCCCGAATTACATCTGTGTAGGGATTTGATGATCCTACCTACCTGAAGGATGGGAATGTAAAGATGCTTTCTCCGCTCTAAACTTCCTCGACGTCGAAGAACCAGGATAAAACAGGAAAACCCCGTCGTCGAAGTTCATGTGGACGGAAAATTTAGGTAAGAATTAATTGATTTTTTAAGCAATTTTTATTTTAAATTTATGTTTTATGTCCCAGAAATTACATCTGGGTTGGGATTTGATGATCCTACCTACTTGAAAGACGGGAATGTAAAGATGCATTCTCCGCTCTAAACTTCCTCGTCGTCAAAGAACCAGGATAATGCAGGAAAACCCCGTCGTCGAAGTTCATGTGGACGGAAAATTTAGGTAAGAATTAATTGATTTTTTAAGCAATTTTTTTTTTAAATTTATGTTTTATGTTCCAGAAATTACATCTGTGTAGGGATTTGATGATCCTACCTACTTGAAAGACGGGAATGTAAAGATGCATTCTCCGCTCTAAACTTCCTCATCGTCGAAGAACCAGGATAATACAGGAAAACTCCGTCGTCGAAGTTCGTGTGGACGGAAAATTTAGGTAAGAATTAGTTGATTTTTTAAGCAATTTTTATTTTAAATTTATGTTTTATGTTCCAGAAATTACATCTGTGTAGGGATTTGATGATCCTACCTACTTGAAAGACGGGAATGTAAAGATGCATTCTCCGCTCTAAACTTCCTCGTCGTCGAAGAACCAGGATAATACAGGAAAACCCCGTCGTCGAAGTTCATGTGGCCGGAAAATTTAGGTAAGAATTAATTGATTTTTTAAACAATTTTTATTTTATGTTCCAGAAATTACATCTGTGTTGGGATTTGATGATCCTACCTACTTGAAAGACGGGAATGTAAAGATGCATTCTCCGCTCTAAACTTCGTCGTCGTCGAAGTACCAGGATAATACAGGAAAACCCCGTCGTCGAAGTTCATGTGGACGGAAAATTTAGGTAACAATTAATTGATTTTTTAAACAATTTTTATTTTATGTTCCAGAAATTACATCTGTGTAGGGATTTGATGATCCTACCTACTTGAAAGACGGGAATGTAAAGATGCATTCTCCGCTCTAAACTTCGTCGTCGTCGAAGTACCAGGATAATACAGGAAAACCCCGTCGTCGAAATTCATGTGGACGGAAAATTTAGGTAAGAATTAATTGATTTTTTAAGCAATTTTTATTTTAAATTTATGTTTTATGTTCCCGAATTACATCTGTGTAGGGATTTGATGATCCTACCTACCTGAAGGATGGGAATGTAAAGATGCTTTCTCCGCTCTAAACTTCCTCGACGTCGAAGAACCAGGATAAAACAGGAAAACCCCGTCGTCGAAGTTCATGTGGACGGAAAATTTAGGTAAGAATTAATTGATTTTTTAAGCAATTTTTATTTTAAATTTATGTTTTATGTCCCAGAAATTACATCTGGGTTGGGATTTGATGATCCTACCTACTTGAAAGACGGGAATGTAAAGATGCATTCTCCGCTCTAAACTTCCTCGTCGTCAAAGAACCAGGATAATGCAGGAAAACCCCGTCGTCGAAGTTCATGTGGACGGAAAATTTAGGTAAGAATTAATTGATTTTTTAAGCAATTTTTTTTTTAAATTTATGTTTTATGTTCCAGAAATTACATCTGTGTAGGGATTTGATGATCCTACCTACTTGAAAGACGGGAATGTAAAGATGCAGTCTCCGCTCTAAACTTCCTCGTCGTCGAAGAACCAGGATAATACAGGAAAACCCCGACGTCGAAGTTCATGTGGACGGAAAATTTAGGTAAGAATTAATAGATTTTTTAAACAATTTTTATTTTATGTTCCAGAAATTACATCTGTGTTGGGATTTGATGATCCTATCTACTGGAAAGACGGGAATGTAAAGATGCATTCTCCGCTATATTCTTCTACGTGGTCGAAGCACCAGGATAATACAGGAAAACCCCGTCGTCGAAGTTCATGTGGACGGAAAATTTAGGTAAGAATTAATTGATATTTTAAGCAATTTTTATTTTAAATTTATGTTTTATGTTCCAGAAATAACATCTGTGTAGAGATGTGATGATCCTACCTACTTGAAAGACGGGAATGTAAAGATGCATTCTCCGCTCTAAACTTCTTCGTCGTCGAAGAACCAGGATAATACAGGAAAACCACGTCGTCGAAGTTCATGTGGACGGAAAATTTAGGTAAGAATTAATTGATTTTTTAAACAATTTTTATTTTATGTTCCAGAAATTACATCTGTGTAGGGATTTGATGATCCTATCTACTGGAAAGACGGGAATGTAAAGATGCATTCTCCGCTATATTCTTCTACGTGGTCGAAGCACCAGGATAATACAGGAAAACCCCGTCGTCGAAGTTCATGTGGACGGAAAATTTAGGTAAGAATTAATTGATATTTTAAGCAATTTTTATTTTAAATTTATGTTTTATGTTCCAGAAATAACATCTGTGTAGAGATGTGCTGATCCTACCTACTTGAAAGACGGGAATGTAAAGATGCATTCTCCGCTCTAAACTTCTTCGTCGTCGAAGAACCAGGATAATACAGGAAAACCACGTCGTCGAAGTTCATGTGGACGGAAAATTTAGGTAAGAATTAATTCATTTTTTAAGCAATTTTTATTTTAAATTTATGTTTTATGTCCCAGAAATTACATCTGGGTTGGGATTTGATGATCCTACCTACTTGAAAGACGGGAATGTAAAGATGCATTTTCCGCTCTAAACTTCCTCGTCGTCGAAGAACCAGGATAATACAGGAAAACTCCGTCGTCGAAGTTCGTGTGGACGGAAAATTTAGGTAAGGATTAATTGATTTTTTAAAGAATTTTTATTTTAAATTTATGTTTTATGTTCCAGAAATTACATCTGTGTTGGGATTTGATGATCCTACCTACTTGAAAGACGGGAATGTAAAGATGCATTTTCCGCTCTAAACTTCCTCGTCGTCGAAGAACCAGGATAATACAGGAAAACTCCGTCGTCGAAGTTCGTGTGGACGGAAAATTTAGGTAAGAATTAATTGATTTTTTAAAGAATTTTTATTTTAAATTTATGTTTTATGTTCCAGAAATTACATCTGTGTAGGGATTTGATGATCCTACCTACTTGAAAGACGGGAATGTAAAGATGCATTCTCCGCTCTAAACTTCCTCGTCGTCGAAGAACCAGGATAATACAGGAAAACCCCGTCGTCGAAGTTCATGTGGCCGGAAAATTTAGGTAAGAATTAATTGATTTTTTAAACAATTTTTATTTTATGTTCCAGAAATTACATCTGTGTTGGGATTTGATGATCCTACCTACTTGAAAGACGGGAATGTAAAGATGCATTCTCCGCTCTAAACTTCCTCGTCGTCGAAGAACCAGGATAATACAGGAAGACCCCGTCGTCGAAGTTCATGTGGACGGAAAATTTAGGTAAGAATTAATTGATTTTTTAAACAATTTTTATTTTATGTTCCAGAAATTACATCTGTGTAGGGATTTGATGATCCTACCTACTTGAAAGACGGGAATGTAAAGATTCATTCTCCGCTCTAAACTTCCTCGTCGTCGAAGAACCAGGATAATACAGGAAAACTCCGTCGTCGAAGTTCATGTGGACGGAAAATTTAGGTAAGAATTAATTGATTTTTTAAGCAATTTTTATTTTAAATTTATGTCTTATGTTCCAGAAATTACATTTGTGTAGGGATTTGATGATCCTACCTACTTAAAAGACGGGAATGTAAAGATGCATTCTCCGCTCTAAACTTCCTCGTCGTCGAAGAACCAGGATAATACAGGAAAACCCCGTCGTCGAAGTTCATGTGGACGGAAAATTTAGGTAAGAATTAATTGATTTTTTAAACAATTTTTATTTTATGTTCCAGAAATTACATCTGTGTAGGGATTTGATGATCCTAGCTACTTGAAAGACGGGAATGTAAAGATGCATTCTCCGCTCTAAACTTCCTCTTCGTCGAAGAACCAGGATAATACAGGAAAACCCCGTCGTCGAAGTTCATGTGGACGGAAAATTTAGGTAAGAATTAATTGATTTTTTAAACAATTTTTATTTTATGTTCCAGAAATTACATCTGTGTAGGGATTTGATGATCCTAGCTACTTGAAAGACGGGAATGTAAAGATGCAGTCTCCGCTCTAAACTTCCTCGTCGTCGAAGAACCAGGATAATACAGGAAAACCCCGTCGTCGAAGTTCATGTGGACGGAAAATTTAGGTAAGAATTAATTGATTTTTTAAACAATTTTTATTTTATGTTCCAGAAATTACATCTGTGTAGGGATTTGATGATCCTAGCTACTTGAAAGACGGGAATGTAAAGATGCAGTCTCCGCTCTAAACTTCCTCGTCGTCGAAGAACCAGGATAATACAGGAAAACCCCGACGTCGAAGTTCATGTGGACGGAAAATTTAGGTAAGAATTAATTGATTTTTTAAACAATTTTTATTTTATGTTCCAGAAATTACATCTGTGTAGGGATTTGATGATCCTACCTACTTGAAAGACGGGAATGTAAAGATGCATTCTCCGCTCTAAACTTCCTCGTCGTCGAATAACCAGGATAATACAGGAAAACCCCGTCGTCGAAATTCATGTGGACGGAAAATTTAGGTAAGAATTAATTGATTTTTTAAACAATTTTTATTTTATATTCCAGAAATTACATCTGTGTAGGGATTTGATGATCTTACCTACTTGAAAGACGGGAATGTAAAGATGCATTCTCCGCTCTAAACTTCGTCGTCGTCGAAGTACCAGGATAATACAGGAAAACCCCGTCGTCGAAGTTCATGTGGACGGAAAATTTAGGTAACAATTAATTGATTTTTTAAACAATTTTTATTTTATGTTCCAGAAATTACATCTGTGTAGGGATTTGATGATCCTACCTACTTGAAAGACGGGAATGTAAAGATGCATTCTCCGCTCTAAACTTCGTCGTCGTCGAAGTACCAGGATAATACAGGAAAACCCCGTCGTCGAAATTCATGTGGACGGAAAATTTAGGTAAGAATTAATTGATTTTTTAAGCAATTTTTATTTTAAATTTATGTTTTATGTTCCCGAATTACATCTGTGTAGGGATTTGATGATCCTACCTACCTGAAGGATGGGAATGTAAAGATGCTTTCTCCGCTCTAAACTTCCTCGACGTCGAAGAACCAGGATAAAACAGGAAAACCCCGTCGTCGAAGTTCATGTGGACGGAAAATTTAGGTAAGAATTAATTGATTTTTTAAGCAATTTTTATTTTAAATTTATGTTTTATGTCCCAGAAATTACATCTGGGTTGGGATTTGATGATCCTACCTACTTGAAAGACGGGAATGTAAAGATGCATTCTCCGCTCTAAACTTCCTCGTCGTCAAAGAACCAGGATAATGCAGGAAAACCCCGTCGTCGAAGTTCATGTGGACGGAAAATTTAGGTAAGAATTAATTGATTTTTTAAGCAATTTTTATTTTAAATTTATGTTTTATGTTCCAGAAATTACATCTGTGTAGGGATTTGATGATCCTACCTACTTGAAAGACGGGAATGTAAAGATGCATTCTCCGCTCTAAACTTCCTCATCGTCGAAGAACCAGGATAATACAGGAAAACTCCGTCGTCGAAGTTCGTGTGGACGGAAAATTTAGGTAAGAATTAGTTGATTTTTTAAGCAATTTTTATTTTAAATTTATGTTTTATGTTCCAGAAATTACATCTGTGTAGGGATTTGATGATCCTACCTACTTGAAAGACGGGAATGTAAAGATGCATTCTCCGCTCTAAACTTCCTCGTCGTCGAAGAACCAGGATAATACAGGAAAACCCCGTCGTCGAAGTTCATGTGGCCGGAAAATTTAGGTAAGAATTAATTGATTTTTTAAACAATTTTTATTTTATGTTCCAGAAATTACATCTGTGTTGGGATTTGATGATCCTACCTACTTGAAAGACGGGAATGTAAAGATGCATTCTCCGCTCTAAACTTCCTCGTCGTCGAAGAACCAGGATAATACAGGAAAACCCCGTCGTCGAAGTTCATGTAGACGGAAAATTTAGGTAAGAATTAATTGATTTTTTAAACAATTTTTATTTTATGTTCCAGAAATTACATCTGGATAGGGATTTGAAGATCCAACCACTTGAAAGACGGGAATGTAAAGATGCATTCTCCGCTCTAAACTTCCTCGTCGTCGAAGAACCTGGATAATACATGAAAACCCCGTCGTCGAAGTTCATGTGGACGGAAAATTTAGGTAAGAATTAATTGATTTTTTAAGCAATTTTTATTTTAAAATTATGTTTTATGTTCCAGATATTACATTTGTGTAGGGATTTGATGATCCTACCTACTTGAAAGACGGGAATGTAAAGATGCTTTCTCCGCTCTAAACTTCCTCGTCGTCGAAGAACCAGGATAATACAGGAAAACCCCGTCGTCGAAGTTCATGTGGACGGAAAATTTAGGTAAGAATTAATTGATTTTTTAAGCAATTTTTATTTTAAATTTTTATTTTATGTTCCAGAAATTACATCTGTGTAGGGATTTGATTATCCTACCTACTTGAAAGACGGGAATGTAAAGATGCAGTCTCCGCTCTAAACTTCCTCGTCGTCGAAGAACCAGGATAATACAGGAAAACCCCGACGTCGAAGTTCATGTGGACGGAAAATTTAGGTAAGAATTAATAGATTTTTTAAACAATTTTTATTTTATGTTCCAGAAATTACATCTGTGTTGGGATTTGATGATCCTATCTACTGGAAAGACGGGAATGTAAAGATGCATTCTCCGCTATATTCTTCTACGTGGTCGAAGCACCAGGATAATACAGGAAAACCCCGTCGTCGAAGTTCATGTGGACGGAAAATTTAGGTAAGAATTAATTGATATTTTAAGCAATTTTTATTTTAAATTTATGTTTTATGTTCCAGAAATAAAATCTGTGTAGAGATGTGATGATCCTACCTACTTGAAAGACGGGAATGTAAAGATGCATTCTCCGCTCTAAACTTCTTCGTCGTCGAAGAACCAGGATAATACAGGAAAACCACGTCGTCGAAGTTCATGTGGACGGAAAATTTAGGTAAGAATTAATTGATTTTTTAAACAATTTTTATTTTATGTTCCAGAAATTACATCTGTGTAGGGATTTGATGATCCTATCTACTGGAAAGACGGGAATGTAAAGATGCATTCTCCGCTATATTCTTCTACGTGGTCGAAGCACCAGGATAATACAGGAAAACCCCGTCGTCGAAGTTCATGTGGACGGAAAATTTAGGTAAGAATTAATTGATATTTTAAGCAATTTTTATTTTAAATTTATGTTTTATGTTCCAGAAATAACATCTGTGTAGAGATGTGCTGATCCTACCTACTTGAAAGACGGGAATGTAAAGATGCATTCTCCGCTCTAAACTTCTTCGTCGTCGAAGAACCAGGATAATACAGGAAAACCACGTCGTCGAAGTTCATGTGGACGGAAAATTTAGGTAAGAATTAATTCATTTTTTAAGCAATTTTTATTTTAAATTTATGTTTTATGTCCCAGAAATTACATCTGGGTTGGGATTTGATGATCCTACCTACTTGAAAGACGGGAATGTAAAGATGCATTCTCCGCTCTAAACTTCCTCGTCGTCGAAGAACCAGGATAATACAGGAAAACTCCGTCGTCGAAGTTCGTGTGGACGGAAAATTTAGGTAAGGATTAATTGATTTTTTAAAGAATTTTTATTTTAAATTTATGTTTTATGTTCCAGAAATTACATCTGTGTTGGGATTTGATGATCCTACCTACTTGAAAGACGGGAATGTAAAGATGCATTTTCCGCTCTAAACTTCCTCGTCGTCGAAGAACCAGGATAATACAGGAAAACTCCGTCGTCGAAGTTCGTGTGGACGGAAAATTTAGGTAAGAATTAATTGATTTTTTAAAGAATTTTTATTTTAAATTTATGTTTTATGTTCCAGAAATTACATCTGTGTAGGGATTTGATGATCCTACCTACTTGAAAGACGGGAATGTAAAGATGCATTCTCCGCTCTAAACTTCCTCGTCGTCGAAGAACCAGGATAATACAGGAAAACCCCGTCGTCGAAGTTCATGTGGCCGGAAAATTTAGGTAAGAATTAATTGATTTTTTAAACAATTTTTATTTTATGTTCCAGAAATTACATCTGTGTTGGGATTTGATGATCCTACCTACTTGAAAGACGGGAATGTAAAGATGCATTCTCCGCTCTAAACTTCCTCGTCGTCGAAGAACCAGGATAATACAGGAAGACCCCGTCGTCGAAGTTCATGTGGACGGAAAATTTAGGTAAGAATTAATTGATTTTTTAAACAATTTTTATTTTATGTTCCAGAAATTACATCTGTGTAGGGATTTGATGATCCTACCTACTTGAAAGACGGGAATGTAAAGATTCATTCTCCGCTCTAAACTTCCTCGTCGTCGAAGAACCAGGATAATACAGGAAAACTCCGTCGTCGAAGTTCATGTGGACGGAAAATTTAGGTAAGAATTAATTGATTTTTTAAGCAATTTTTATTTTAAATTTATGTCTTATGTTCCAGAAATTACATTTGTGTAGGGATTTGATGATCCTACCTACTTAAAAGACGGGAATGTAAAGATGCATTCTCCGCTCTAAACTTCCTCGTCGTCGAAGAACCAGGATAATACAGGAAAACCCCGTCGTCGAAGTTCATGTGGACGGAAAATTTAGGTAAGAATTAATTGATTTTTTAAACAATTTTTATTTTATGTTCCAGAAATTACATCTGTGTAGGGATTTGATGATCCTAGCTACTTGAAAGACGGGAATGTAAAGATGCATTCTCCGCTCTAAACTTCCTCTTCGTCGAAGAACCAGGATAATACAGGAAAACCCCGTCGTCGAAGTTCATGTGGACGGAAAATTTAGGTAAGAATTAATTGATTTTTTAAACAATTTTTATTTTATGTTCCAGAAATTACATCTGTGTAGGGATTTGATGATCCTAGCTACTTGAAAGACGGGAATGTAAAGATGCAGTCTCCGCTCTAAACTTCCTCGTCGTCGAAGAACCAGGATAATACAGGAAAACCCCGTCGTCGAAGTTCATGTGGACGGAAAATTTAGGTAAGATTTAATTGATTTTTTAAACAATTTTTATTTTATGTTCCAGAAATTACATCTGTGTAGGGATTTGATGATCCTAGCTACTTGAAAGACGGGAATGTAAAGATGCAGTCTCCGCTCTAAACTTCCTCGTCGTCGAAGAACCAGGATAATACAGGAAAACCCCGACGTCGAAGTTCATGTGGACGGAAAATTTAGGTAAGAATTAATAGATTTTTTAAACAATTTTTATTTTATGTTCCAGAAATTACATCTGTGTTGGGATTTGATGATCCTATCTACTGGAAAGACGGGAATGTAAAGATGCATTCTCCGCTATATTCTTCTACGTGGTCGAAGCACCAGGATAATACAGGAAAACCCCGTCGTCGAAGTTCATGTGGACGGAAAATTTAGGTAAGAATTAATTGATATTTTAAGCAATTTTTATTTTAAATTTATGTTTTATGTTCCAGAAATAACATCTGTGTAGAGATGTGATGATCCTACCTACTTGAAAGACGGGAATGTAAAGATGCATTCTCCGCTCTAAACTTCTTCGTCGTCGAAGAACCAGGATAATACAGGAAAACCACGTCGTCGAAGTTCATGTGGACGGAAAATTTAGGTAAGAATTAATTCATTTTTTAAGCAATTTTTATTTTAAATTTATGTTTTATGTCCCAGAAATTACATCTGGGTTGGGATTTGATGATCCTACCTACTTGAAAGACGGGAATGTAAAGATGCATTTTCCGCTCTAAACTTCCTCGTCGTCGAAGAACCAGGATAATACAGGAAAACTCCGTCGTCGAAGTTCGTGTGGACGGAAAATTTAGGTAAGGATTAATTGATTTTTTAAAGAATTTTTATTTTAAATTTATGTTTTATGTTCCAGAAATTACATCTGTGTAGGGATTTGATGATCCTAGCTACTTGAAAGACGGGAATGTAAAGATGCATTCTCCGCTCTAAACTTCCTCGTCGTCGAAGAACCAGGATAATACAGGAAAACCCCGTCGTGGAAGTACATGTGGACGGAAAATTTAGGTAAGAATTAATTGATTTTTTAAGCAATTTTTGTTTTAAATTTATGTTTTATGTTCCAGAAATTACATCTGTGTTGGGATTTTATGATCCTACCTACTTGAAAGACGGGAATGTAAAGATGCATTCTCCGCTCTAAACTTCGTCGTCGTCGAAGAACCAGGATAATACAGGAAAACCCCGTCGTCGAAGTTCATGTGGACGGAAAATTTAGGTAAGAATTAATTGATTTATTAAACAATTTTTATTTTATGTTCCAGAAATTACATCTGTGTTGGGATTTGATGATCCTACCTACTTGAAAGACGGGAATGTAAAGATGCATTCTCCGCTCTAAACTTCCTCGTCGTCGAAGAACCAGGATAATACAGGAAAACCCCGTCGTCGAAGTTCATGTGGACGGAAAATTTAGGTAAGAATTAATTGATTTTTTAAGCAATTTTTATTTTAAATTTATGTTTTATGTTCCAGAAATTACATTTGTGTAGGGATTTGATGATCCTACCTACTTGAAAGACGGGAATGTAAAGATGCATTCTCCGCTCTAAACTTCCTCGTCGTCGAAGAACCAGGATAATACAGGAAAACCCCGTCGTGGAAGTACATGTGGACGGAAAATTTAGGTAAGAATTAATTGATTTTTTAAGCAATTTTTGTTTTAAATTTATGTTTTATGTTCCAGAAATTACATCTGTGTTGGGATTTTATGATCCTACCTACTTGAAAGACGGGAATGTAAAGATGCATTCTCCGCTCTAAACTTCGTCGTCGTCGAAGAACCAGGATAATACAGGAAAACCCCGTCGTCGAAGTTCATGTGGACGGAAAATTTAGGGAAGAATTAATTGATTTATTAAACAATTTTTATTTTATGTTCCAGAAATTACATCTGTGTTGGGATTTGATGATCCTACCTACTTGAAAGACGGGAATGTAAAGATGCATTCTCCGCTCTAAACTTCCTCGTCGTCGAAGAACCAGGATAATACAGGAAAACCCCGTCGTCGAAGTTCATGTGGACGGAAAATTTAGGTAAGAATTAATTGATTTTTTAAGCAATTTTTATTTTAAATTTATGTTTTATGTTCCAGAAATTACATTTGTGTAGGGATTTGATGATCCTACCTACTTGAAAGACGGGAATGTAAAGATGCATTCTCCGCTCTAAACTTCGTCGTCGTCGAAGAACCAGGATAATACAGGAAAACCCCGTCGTCGAAGTTCATGTGGACGGAAAATTTAGGTAAGAATTAATTGATTTTTTAAGCAATTTTTATTTTAAATTTATGTTTTATGTTCCAGAAATTACATTTGTGTAGGGATTTGATGATCCTACCTACTTGAAAGACGGGAATGTAAAGATGCATTCTCCGCTCTAAACTTCCTCGTCGTCGAAGAACCAGGATAATACAGGAAAACCCCGTCGTCGAAGTTCATGTGGACGGAAAATTTAGGTAAGAATTAATTGATTTTTTAAGCAATTTTTATTTTAAATTTATGTTTTATGTTCCAGAAATTACATTTGTGTAGGGATTTGATGATCCTACCTACTTGAAAGACGGGAATGTAAAGATGCATTCTCCGCTCTAAACTTCCTCGTCGTCGAAGAACCAGGATAATATAGGAAAACCCCGTCGTTGAAGTACATGTGGACGGAAAATTTAGGTAAGAATTAATTGATTTTTTAAACAATTTTTATTTTATGTTCCAGAAATTACATCTGTGTTGGGATTTGATGATCCTACCTACTTGAAAGACGGGAATGTAAAGATGCATTCTCCGCTCTAAACTTCCTCGTCGTCGAAGAACCAGGATAATACAGGAAAACCCCGTCGTCGAAGTTCATGTGGACGGAAAATTTAGGTAAGAATTAATTGATTTTTTAAGCAATTTTTATTTTAAATTTATGTTTTATGTTCCAGAAATTACATTTGTGTAGGGATTTGATGATCCTACCTACTTGAAAGACGGGAATGTAAAGATGCATTCTCCGCTCTAAACTTCCTCGTCGTCGAAGAACCAGGATAATACAGGAAAACCCCGTCGTCGAAGTTCATGTGGACGGAAAATTTAGGTAGGAATTAATTGATTTTTTAAGCAATTTTTATTTTAAATTTATGTTTTATGTTCCAGAAATTACATTTGTGTAGGGATTTGATGATCCTACCTACTTGAAAGACGGGAATGTAAAGATGCATTCTCCGCTCTAAACTTCGTCGTCGTCGAAGAACCAGGATAATACAGGAAAACCCCGTCGTCGAAGTTCATGTGGACGGAAAATTTAGGTAAGAATTAATTGATTTTTTAAGCAATTTTTATTTTAAATTTATGTTTTATGTTCCAGAAATTACATTTGTGTAGGGATTTGATGATCCTACCTACTTGAAAGACGGGAATGTAAAGATGCATTCTCCGCTCTAAACTTCCTCGTCGTCGAAGAACCAGGATAATACAGGAAAACCCCGTCGTCGAAGTTCATGTGGACGGAAAATTTAGGTAAGAATTAATTGATTTTTTAAGCAATTTTTATTTTAAATTTATGTTTTATGTTCCAGAAATTACATTTGTGTAGGGATTTGATGATCCTACCTACTTGAAAGACGGGAATGTAAAGATGCATTCTCCGCTCTAAACTTCCTCGTCGTCGAAGAACCAGGATAATATAGGAAAACCCCGTCGTTGAAGTACATGTGGACGGAAAATTTAGGTAAGAATTAATTGATTTTTTAAACAATTTTTATTTTATGTTCCAGAAATTACATCTGTGTTGGGATTTGATGATCCTACCTACTTGAAAGACGGGAATGTAAAGATGCATTCTCCGCTCTAAACTTCCTCGTCGTCGAAGAACCAGGATAATACAGGAAAACCCCGTCGTCGAAGTTCATGTGGACGGAAAATTTAGGTAAGAATTAATTGATTTTTTAAGCAATTTTTATTTTAAATTTATGTTTTATGTTCCAGAAATTACATTTGTGTAGGGATTTGATGATCCTACCTACTTGAAAGACGGGAATGTAAAGATGCATTCTCCGCTCTAAACTTCCTCGTCGTCGAAGAACCAGGATAATACAGGAAAACCCCGTCGTCGAAGTTCATGTGGACGGAAAATTTAGGTAGGAATTAATTGATTTTTTAAGCAATTTTTATTTTAAATTTATGTTTTATGTTCCAGAAATTACATTTGTGTAGGGATTTGATGATCCTACCTACTTGAAAGACGGGAATGTAAAGATGCATTCTCCGCTCTAAACTTCCTCGTCGTCGAAGAACCAGGATAATACAGGAAAACCCCGTCGTCGAAGTTCATGTGGACGGAAAATTTAGGTAAGAATTAATTGATTTTTTAAGCAATTTTTATTTTAAATTTATGTTTTATGTTCCAGAAATTACATCTGTGTAGGGATTTGATGATCCTACCTACTTGAAAGACGGGAATGTAAAGATGCATTCTCCGCTCTAAACTTCCTCGTCGTCGAAGAACCAGGATAATACAGGAAAACCCCGTCGTCGAAGTTCATGTGGACGGAAAATTTAGGTAAGAATTAATTGATTTTTTAAGCAATTTTTATTTTAAATTTATGTTTTATGTTCCAGAAATTACATTTGTGTAGGGATTTGATGATCCTACCTACTTGAAAGACGGGAATGTAAAGATGCATTCTCCGCTCTAAACTTCCTCGTCGTCGAAGAACCAGGATAATATAGGAAAACCCCGTCGTTGAAGTACATGTGGACGGAAAATTTAGGTAAGAATTAATTGATTTTTTAAACAATTTTTATTTTATGCTCCAGAAATTACATCTGTGTTGGGATTTGATGATCCTACCTACTTGAAAGACGGGAATGTAAAGATGCATTCTCCGCTCTAAACTTCCTCGTCGTCGAAGAACCAGGATAATACAGGAAAACCCCGTCGTCGAAGTTCATGTGGACGGAAAATTTAGGTAAGAATTAATTGATTTTTTAAGCAATTTTTATTTTAAATTTATGTTTTATGTTCCAGAAATTACATTTGTGTAGGGATTTGATGATCCTACCTACTTGAAAGACGGGAATGTAAAGATGCATTCTCCGCTCTAAACTTCCTCGTCGTCGAAGAACCAGGATAATACAGGAAAACCCCGTCGTCGAAGTTCATGTGGACGGAAAATTTAGGTAAGAATTAATTGATTTTTTAAGCAATTTTTATTTTAAATTTATGTTTTATGTTCCAGAAATTACATTTGTGTAGGGATTTGATGATCCTACCTACTTGAAAGACGGGAATGTAAAGATGCATTCTCCGCTCTAAACTTCCTCGTCGTCGAAGAACCAGGATAATACAGGAAAACCCCGTCGTCGAAGTTCATGTGGACGGAAAATTTAGGTAAGAATTAATTGATTTTTTAAGCAATTTTTATTTTAAATTTATGTTTTATGTTCCAGAAATTACATCTGTGTAGGGATTTGATGATCCTACCTACTTGAAAGACGGGAATGTAAAGATGCATTCTCCGCTCTAAACTTCCTCGTCGTCGAAGAACCAGGATAATATAGGAAAACCCCGTCGTTGAAGTACATGTGGACGGAAAATTTAGGTAAGAATTAATTGATTTTTTAAACAATTTTTATTTTATGTTCCAGAAATTACATCTGTGTTGGGATTTGATGATCCTACCTACTTGAAAGACGGGAATGTAAAGATGCATTCTCCGCTCTAAACTTCCTCGTCGTCGAAGAACCAGGATAATACAGGAAAACCCCGTCGTCGAAGTTCATGTGGACGGAAAATTTAGGTAAGAATTAATTGATTTTTTAAGCAATTTTTATTTTAAATTTATGTTTTATGTTCCAGAAATTACATTTGTGTAGGGATTTGATGATCCTACCTACTTGAAAGACGGGAATGTAAAGATGCATTCTCCGCTCTAAACTTCCTCGTCGTCGAAGAACCAGGATAATACAGGAAAACCCCGTCGTCGAAGTTCATGTGGACGGAAAATTTAGGTAGGAATTAATTGATTTTTTAAGCAATTTTTATTTTAAATTTATGTTTTATGTTCCAGAAATTACATTTGTGTAGGGATTTGATGATCCTACCTACTTGAAAGACGGGAATGTAAAGATGCATTCTCCGCTCTAAACTTCCTCGTCGTCGAAGAACCAGGATAATACAGGAAAACCCCGTCGTCGAAGTTCATGTGGACGGAAAATTTAGGTAATAATTAATTGAATTTTTAAACAATTTTTATTTTATGTTCCAGAAATTACATCTGTGTAGGGATTTGATGATCCTACCTACTTGAAAGACGGGAATGTAAAGATGCATTCTCCGCTCTAAACTTCCTCGTCGTCGAAGAACCAGGATAATACAGGAAAACCCCGTCGTCGAAGTTCATGTGGACGGAAAATTTAGGTAAGAATTAATTGAATTTTTAAACAATTTTTATTTTATGTTCCAGAAATTACATCTGTGTAGGGATTTGATGATCCTACCTACTTGAAAGACGGGAATGTAAAGATGCATTCTCCGCTCTAAACTTCGTCGTCGTCGAAGAACCAGGATAATACAGGAAAACCCCGTCGTCGAAGTTCATGTGGACGGAAAATTTAGGTAATAATTAATTGATTTTTTAAACAATTTTTATTTTATGTTCCAGAAATTACATCTGTGTAGGGATTTGATGATCCTACCTACTTGAAAGACGGGAAGGTAAAGATGCATTCTCCGCTCTAAACTTCCTCGTCGTCGAAGAACCAGGATAATACAGGAAAACCCCGTCGTCGAAGTTCATGTGGACGGAAAATTTAGGTAAGAATTAATTGATTTTTAAACAATTTTTATTTTATGTTCCAGAAATTACATCTGTGTTGGGATTTGATGATACTACCTACTTGAAAGACGGGAATGTAAAGATGCATTCTCCGCTCTAAACTTCGTCGTCGTCGAAGAACCAGGATAATACAGGAAAACCCCGTCGTCGAAGTTCATGTGGACGGAAAATTTAGGTAAGAATTAATTGATTTTTTAAACAATTTTTAATTTATGTTCCAGAAATTACATTTGTGTAGGGATTTGATGATCCTACCTACTTGAAAGACGGGAATGTAAAGATGCATTCTCCGCTCTAAACTTCCTCGTCGTCGAAGAACCAGGATAATACAGGAAAACCCCGTCGTCGAAGTTCATGTGGACGGAAAATTTAGGTAATAATTAATTGAATTTTTAAACAATTTTTATTTTATGTTCCAGAAATTACATCTGTGTAGGGATTTGATGATCCTACCTACTTGAAAGACGGGAATGTAAAGATGCATTCTCCGCTCTAAACTTCCTCGTCGTCGAAGAACCAGGATAATACAGGAAAACCCCGTCGTCGAAGTTCATGTGGACGGAAAATTTAGGTAAGAATTAATTGAATTTTTAAACAATTTTTATTTTATGTTCCAGAAATTACATCTGTGTAGGGATTTGATGATCCTACCTACTTGAAAGACGGGAATGTAAAGATGCATTCTCCGCTCTAAACTTCGTCGTCGTCGAAGAACCGGGATAATACAGGAAAACCCCGTCGTCGAAGTTCATGTGGACGGAAAATTTAGGTAATAATTAATTGATTTTTTAAACAATTTTTATTTTATGTTCCAGAAATTACATCTGTGTAGGGATTTGATGATCCTACCTACTTGAAAGACGGGAAGGTAAAGATGCATTCTCCGCTCCAAACTTCCTCGTCGTCGAAGAACCAGGATAATACAGGAAAACCCCGTCGTCGAAGTTCATGTGGACGGAAAATTTAGGTAAGAATTAATTGATTTTTTAAACAATTTTTAATTTATGTTCCAGAAATTACATTTGTGTAGGGATTTGATGATCCTACCTACTTGAAAGACGGGAATGTAAAGATGCATTCTCCGCTCTAAACTTCCTCGTCGTCGAAGAACCAGGATAATACAGGAAAACCCCGTCGTCGAAGTTCATGTGGACGGAAAATTTAGGTAATAATTAATTGAATTTTTAAACAATTTTTATTTTATGTTCCAGAAATTACATCTGTGTAGGGATTTGATGATCCTACCTACTTGAAAGACGGGAATGTAAAGATGCATTCTCCGCTCTAAACTTCCTTGTCGTCGAAGAACCAGGATAATACAGGAAAACCCCGTCGTCGAAGTTCATGTGGACGGAAAATTTAGGTAATAATTAATTGAATTTTTAAACAATTTTTATTTTATGTTCCAGAAATTACATCTGTGTAGGGATTTGATGATCCTACCTACTTGAAAGACGGGAATGTAAAGATGCATTCTCCGCTCTAAACTTCCTCGTCGTCGAAGAACCAGGATAATACAGGAAAACCCCGTCGTCGAAGTTCATGTGGACGGAAAATTTAGGTAAGAATTAATTGAATTTTTAAACAATTTTTATTTTATGTTCCAGAAATTACATCTGTGTAGGGATTTGATGATCCTACCTACTTGAAAGACGGGAATGTAAAGATGCATTCTCCGCTCTAAACTTCGTCGTCGTCGAAGAACCAGGATAATACAGGAAAACCCCGTCGTCGAAGTTCATGTGGACGGAAAATTTAGGTAATAATTAATTGATTTTTTAAACAATTTTTATTTTATGTTCCAGAAATTACATCTGTGTAGGGATTTGATGATCCTACCTACTTGAAAGACGGGAAGGTAAAGATGCATTCTCCGCTCCAAACTTCCTCGTCGTCGAAGAACCAGGATAATACAGGAAAACCCCGTCGTCGAAGTTCATGTAGACGGAAAATTTAGGTAAGAATTAATTGATTTTTTAAACAATTTTTAATTTATGTTCCAGAAATTACATTTGTGTAGGGATTTGATGATCCTACCTACTTGAAAGACGGGAATGTAAAGATGCATTCTCCGCTCTAAACTTCCTCGTCGTCGAAGAACCAGGATAATCCAGGAAAACTCCGGCGTCGAAGTGCATGTGGACGGAAAATTTAGGTAAGAATTAATTTATTTTGTAAAAAATTTTTATTTTAAATTTATGTTTTATGTTCCAGAAATAACTTCTGTGTAGGGATTTGATGATCCAATATACTTGAAAGACGGGGATGTAAAGGTGCATTATCCTCTTTAAACTTCTTCATGGTCGACGAACCAGGATAATCCAGGAAAACTCCGGCGTCGAAGTTCATGTGGACGGAAAAATTTAGGTAAGAATTAATTTATTTTGTAAACAATTTTTAATTTAAATTTATGTTTTATGTTCCAGAAATTACTTCTGTGTAGGGATTTGATGATCCTATATACTTGAAAGACGGGAATGTAATGGTACATTCTCTTCTTTAAACTTCTTCGTGGTCGAAGAACCAGGATAATCCAGGAAAACTCCGGCGTCGAAGTTCATGTGGACGGAAAAATTTAGGTAAGAATTAATTTATTTTGTAAACAATTTTTATTTTAAATTTATGTTTTATGTTCCAGAAATAACTTCTGTGTAGGGATTTGATGATCCTATATACTTGAAAGACGGGGATGTAAAGGTGCATTCTCCTCTTTAAACTTCTTCATGCTCGACGAACCAGGATAATCCAGGAAAACTCCGGCGTCGAAGTTCATGTGGACAGAAAAATTTAGGTAAGAATTAATTTATTTTCTAAACAATTTTTATTTTAAATTTATGTTTTATGTTCCAGAAATAAATTCTGTGTAGGGATTTGATGATCCTATATACTTGAAAGACGGGGATGTAAAGGTGCATTCTCCTCTTTAAACTTCTTCATGGTCGACGAACCAGGATAATCCAGGAAAACTCCGGCGTCGAAGTTCATGTGGACGGAAAAATTTAGGTAAGAATTAATTTATTTTGTAAACAATTTTTAATTTAAATTTATGTTTTATGTTCCAGAAATTACTTCTGTGTAGGGATTTGATGATCCTATATACTTGAAAGACGGGGATGTAAAGGTGCATTCTCGTCTTTAAACTTCTTCGTGGTCGAAGAACCAGGATAATCCAGGAAAACTCCGGCGTCGAAGTTCATGTGGACGGAAAAATTTAGGTAAAAATTAATTTATTTTGTAAACAATTTTTATTTTAAATTTATGTTTTATGTTCCAGAAATTCTATTTGTGTAGGAATCCAGCAGGTCAATGCGGAAGTTGTAGGTTAACCATTCCCTAGGAACTTAGGTGAGTACAAATTATGGTTTATTAAATTCTTTTATTAATTTAATTAATTTGGTCCGTGTAGTATATACCAGGAGGAACACAAAAGAAAAAATTGCGGACGCCCGGAAACTGCGTAGTGGAGAATTTGCGGTTTCCGCTTATCACAGGTGAAAGACGAAGTTGCAGGTTCACCAAACCGGATGGATTTTAGGTAAGAACAAATAAGTTTTGTTAAAATTTGTTATTAGTAAATTCGATGTATTTATTTCAGGAGTTGTATGTACGGCGAAGGAGGAAGTTACCACCTACCAGCAAGAATACAAGTGAAGAAGCCGGAGTACCCAGGACTGCAGGTCTTGAACCAAAGGTGGCCAACCCTTCAAAATATACAAAAGGGGGGTTTGGTGGTATCGGCGAAGGGGGAGGAACTCTGTTCCCACCTTGATCCATGGTGTGTGTAGGGCCAACCCCTTAAAATATATAAAGGGGGGTTGGCGATATCGGCGAAGGGGGAGGAACTTTGTTCCCACCTTGATCCATGGTGTGTGTAGGGCCAACCCCTTAAAATATATAAAGGGGGGTTGGCGATATCGGCGAAGGGGGAGGAACTCTGTTCCCACCTTGATATAAGGGTAAGAAGCACCCCTGGGCAACTACCGGGGGTGTTCCACGGTGAATAGGGAGGGAACAGGGTTCCCACCTGACTACGAAAGAAGGGGGAACTCTGTGCTCTCTTGATTTCGAAAGAAGGGGGAACTCTGTTCCTACCTGACACTAAGGTGTTCCTACGAGGGGAAAGACCCCCAGTGCAAGAAGGGAAAGAGGGGCGACCTTCACGGCGTTTTACCCCTCATCTCCCTGTACCCCTGACGTCCCTTTACCCCTCATCTCCCTGTACCCCTGACGTCATTTTACCCTCCCCCCCCCTCTGCCCCTGACGTCCCTTTACCCCTCACCCCCCTCTGCCCCTGACGTCCCTTTACCCCTACCCCCCCTCTTCCCCTTACGTCCCTTTACTCCTCACCCCCCCTTCCCCTTACGTCCCTTTACCCCTCACCCCCCTCTACCCCTTACGACCCTTTACCCCTCACCCCCCTCTACCCCTTACGTCCCTTTACCCCTCACCCCCCTCTACCCCTTACGTCCCTTTATCCCTCACCCCCCTCTTCCCCTTACGTCCCTTTACCCCTCACCCCCCTCTTCCCCTTACGTCCCTTTACCCCTCACCCCCCTCTACCCCTTACGTCCCTTTGCCCCTCACCTCCTTCTTCCCCTTACGTCCCTTTTCCCCTCACCCCCCTCTACCCCTTACGTCCCTTTGCCCCTCACCCCCTTCTTCCCCTTACGACCCTTTGGGCATTAAGTTTCTTGCCGCAATTTCCCCTCCCCGCTTTTCTCCTTATTCCCTCCGGCCACGGTGTCCCCTTATTTCCCCCGACACCGGCCGTCCTCCTTTCCCGCCGGCCTATCCCTCCTCCGCAGGTGTTCACGGCCCACCTGGTTGGAGGGTTGGGGCCACTTCAGTGCATTCCGCCTTGGGACTCAAGTCCGAGAACTTCCTCCCCGGTGGATCCCTATAGGACGCCATAAGGGGACTTATCCCCGCGGCGAACTGTTGGGATCCGCCCGTGGGTTGATCTCGGCGAAGCGACCCCCTAGGCGGATCACTGGGCCGTATCCCCTTGGTGTACTCAACGATGAATCTCCGAAGTACCCCGCAGAACAAATTCCGTGAAGCACTTCGACGATCATCATCGAAGTACACCTCGGGGATACATACCTATTCGAGGTTACCCTCGGCCTTGTACGCGACGATTATGCTCACCATGCTTATTACCCTTTGATCAAGGTGGGAACAGAGTTCCTCCCCCTTCGCCGATACCGCCAACAACCCCTTTATGGGTGTCCTGTCCCGAGTACTCCAACTTCGTCTTTCACCTGTGATAACCGGAAACCGCAACTTCTCCACTGTGCTTCTGAGCGTCCGCAATTTCTTCCTTTGTCTCTTCATTCGGATGAGCGACTACTGCGTCACTTGCTGCAAGTTGAAAACACCTGAAACAAAATAACTTGATTAGTAAAATAAGAAATTAATAAAATAAATTTGTACTCACCCAAGTTCACCTTGTAAGCCGGTTCCGTAATACCCTACGAAAAACCTAGAGCAAATAAATGTTTAAGTTAATAAATCACATGCTAATCAAAAAGTTTTTTTATTTACCTGAAGTTGGCCACAAAATTTCTATCTTCCCAAAATGAATTAATCTGATTGTGCGATACGACAGCCTAGAACAAACGTCGAAATTAATCGAGCTAGAAAAAAACAAGTCGCGTAAAATTGACGTACCTAATATTTCCTGCAGTCCGGGGTGCGAATCGACTGCCGTACGCTCGATGTTTGCCCGCCCAATGTTGATAAGCCGATTTGCCGGTGACGCACTAAAACATCTTATATCACGCGACCCAAATAACGAGCCCACCGCTACCGACGGTAACCGACCAGCGGCTTTAAGTAATGTACACAGTACTACATAAGTAACCGTCAGTAACGGTTGCTTTCAAAGAGGATCCCAAAAGCGAGCGTAGGTTTCCGGGGTTCCTAATAATACATGTTAGCTAACTAAACGCGCGCAGGGCTTTTAGGTGCACTAATTACACGGCCCTGCGTTTTGGAAACCTAGGCCCGTACTCCAAGTCCCCTCGGGCCAAGTACGGCTTGAAGTAGTTCGGGAGGATTCCCACCGCGATTTTATGCCTTGGTAAACACACTCTCGGTCCCCTTTGCCCCAACAAGTTAGCCAATGTTTAACCGACGTTCGGTCCCGAACCGCCGGTTGTAAGAATTTAACAAGAGGACAACCGGACTTAGAACGCCCGCCTGGGGATTACTAGGAAACCAAATTATGGTAGATTACAAACATTAAAATTTATGGATTCTTCAAAAGTTGGCGTAAAAAGTCCCTAAAACCGTAAGAAATAAGCTGTTTCCATAAAGTTTGCCCCCCTTGCCCAGCCCAACACCTACTTTTATTTTTTACAATTATTTTCGGTCATAAATTGCACTATAAAATGGCAGTGAATTTCAGAGTCGCTGCAGTCATAAAAAAAATTCTTCACATACTCGGAACTCGAAATTTATCGATCCAGAGAAGCCCAAATTTCCGAGTACAACAAAAAAATAAAAAAAAATCGCTGGGATATCCAGAACTCGAAAATTACAGATCTACAAAGACGCAGACGGCTATATTAAAATAAATTCGGCTACAATTAACGGTCCAATTTAAGTTATCAACTGCATAGCCGACAGTCAACTAAGGCCGGCTCCACACTGGAGCAGCTTTTTTTTACGTCGAGCACGTAAAAATCCGAAACTTCAAAATAAATAAAAAAAAGTCGTAAATTATTCCTAAATCGTTTGGAATTAAGCCCATAGTCCATTTTATCTATCCAATTCTGCATCAATTTTACTAATACTAATTTTACATCTTCCGAGTACGCTTTGGCATCTACAGCCGCCCAACCGAACCGTTTATACGATTGCGGCTTACTAGGCCAACTAGGTTCGGTTGCACCTTTTGGTAACCTGACAACAGTGGCGGCACACGGCTTGTACTCGAAAAAGGTTTATCGGGGCCGAACTGGTGTTACGTGTACATTGGGGTCACGACGGCGGGGATATCCTATGCTACTACACGTGTACGTAGCATTTTTTATGACAAACCCCAATAGCGGGTCCGGGTCGGGTAACTAATCTCGTATTATATACAGTCTAATTCCTAATTGCGCATAAAATGAAAATAAACAACCTAACAATTTATGTTTCCGCACGGAAATTCGACAGTTAATTTTTTTGTAGTTTCTGCAGCAAAAGATGCAGTGTTTATACTACACGCAATCGCGAGGGGGACCCGCTATTCCACGTCCTTACTACTATAGCTACATTTAAATGAAGGTGGGATACCTTCTAACACCAACCCAAGGACCACTGGGGCCCTACTACCAAAAAGCTGATTAATTACTACACCGAAAAAATCTAACGTACCGGCAAAGCAAATCTACAGCAAATCAAAATGGGGACAGGCAAATTCAGGTTCGCTACTCCTGTCCGACTCTATGCTGCCTCGGTAGCGCTCTAAAAAATAAAATATCCCAACTTTCAAATTTGCCAAAATATTTCGCTGAAAATCTATTTCCTGAATTCTCGTCGTTCCGCGATTTGCATCCATGCAAAATTAAAAAACTAATTTTAACTGCTACCTTATCGACCGACGTCGCGCCGCCTCCCACCATCGTCGATGGCGATCCTTAATTAGATGTCTTCTAATCTACCGTTGTCCGAATCGTGGCGAATCTGCGATCCTCGGTGGTTCGGCTGCCATCTGTCGATCCCGCCTCTAAGATTCTTCCTATATGAAGAAGACCAATTTCCTGCTCCACTTTTTTCCACTTTCCAGGTGGGTGGATCTTCTTTGTTTGCTGCATACTTAATTCCTGAAAATAAATTCCTAAATAAATAATTAACCACGTTATTAGTCATAATTTGCACTTACCAAAGTTTGGTCCTCCTGGTGGTGAACATCTGATGATAGATGATGGTCATAGTGGTAGCCAGATTCTGCATCTTTACGCCGTTGCATCTTGGGAAACGCAACTTCTCCACTTTAATCCTTCCAAAATGGGCGGGCGTCTTCCTCTCTCGATCCAGTAGTGATTTCTGGAATAAAAATTATGATTACCATTATTAAAAAATCGAATTTGCTATTACCCAAGTTGCTTTAACCTGGTGTACTTACCCGATAAGTTCAGAGACCTGGTGGACATCGTCTTTCCGGTTCTTTCTTCCGGTATCCACGGTCGGTTTTGGCACTCGAATTCCTTCCAGGTGATGCCATTTTCTTCTTGTTCTCCTCTCGTACCCAAGGGCTTAACAATCTTTGTTTTACTCCGTTCCAAGTTAAAATCACTGAAATTACTTTTTACATTAGTAATTAAAAATATTATACAAATTAATTTATTCTTACCTTTCAAGTCTCGTCGCCTCGATTATCTATCTGCGTTCGTGGGGGTTGATCGGAGTCGGGCCTTCCTATTTCTGTTTCACCACATTCCCGAAACTTTGTCAAGCTAGAACGAAAAAGTTACTAATAATAGCATTGCAAATAACTTACGTAAAATTAATTAGATATCTAAAAGTTAACTCTCCGGCACTCATTTGACTAAGTAATTAATTCACTAATCCTACTACATACTACATATCTGGATTTGCATCGAAACAAAATTTATTATTCCGAGTTTTTTCGATGTAATCTTCGTAATTCCATAATTTCCTATGTGGAACAGAAATTGTACAAAATTAGTAATTAAAAATTTTAATGAGCATAGCCATTGTTCTTACGTGGTAAGTATCGTAGGAGCTGGTGGACATCGACTTCATGGTTCGACTCGAATACGCACACCGACATATCGCATTTACAAATGTATGAAATATATTGCGCAATCCAGAATTAATGTCTGACTCATAAACAACGTAAACATGATACAAATAAATAGCAACACTCAAAAACCATCCAAATAAAAATATTAATAAGAATAATAATAATTACACTAATCAATAATAATCTAACCCAAGTTCATTCTTTACCTTACCAACTAATAAACCTGCTACGATTTGCCGATCTGGTCAACATTATTGTACTCCTAGTTCTGCTGTGAAATCAATCCGTCGTGGTGAGTTTCCCAGATTTTATTCCAGGTGGTCGAATCCAGAGATAAACCATTTGTATCCCTCTCGGTGGATGGAATCTTCCTTTCTTGCTGCACTTGTAATTCCTGAAATAATATTTCTAAAATATTAACTAAGAATATTAATAAAACAAATTTTCACTTACCCAAGTTATATGCACCCGGTGAACCCCGTTCTCGGTTGTCTTCTGTGATAACATCCTTCCACAATTACATCCCGATGTGTGCATCCCACTTGCATATTTCCAGATGGCAGTGATTTTAATTAAAAATAAACAATAATACGATATTTTTTAGGAAATAATAAAAATAGGAAAGATAAGAAATTAAGAATTTCGATTAAAAGAATTTATTCTTAACCAAATTCTTCCCACCACCTGAAAATCGTTTTCTAGGGTTCACTTGTGTCGCAGCTTCTCTATTTACATATTCACCAAGTGGATACGAAATTCATTTCTAGCAGCATTGAAATTCCTGGAACTAATGTTCTAAATCATTAAATAACATTAAGAATAAATCGGATTCGCTTTTAACCAAGTTCTTCCCACATCCTGATGGACATATGGTCCACTGTTATTACCAGTCGTAACCAATTGTAAATATACGTACAAGTGGTTGAAATTTGCTTAGTTTGCTACATAATTAATTCCTGAAAATCATAATTAACAATATCAATTAAAAGAATTTGCCAGTACCTAGCCTCTTCCGCGCAGATGAACATCGTTCTCGGTTTTTTAACTGCAATTCGCAATTTATTTCTCTTCCAGTGGACGCGATCTTCGTCTCTCCCTGTAGTTGTAATTCCTGGAAGAAATTTTAGAAATTTACAATCAACAAATTTTAGAAATTGATAAATTTCTCTTACCTAAATCATCTAAACCGAATCTACTACTTATGCGTATACACACTTGTGGCATACGGGATCAGAGTCCCGCCGCCCCCCAAACGCAGCTCCTCTACTTGATTCCTTCCAAGTATATGTAATATTCTTCTCTCGCTGGAGATGTAAAGTCTGGAATAAAATATCTAAATTAGTACCTAAGAATATTGATAGAGAAATTTGCTCTTATTTAAGTTTCTCCGATCGTATAAGCATTGTCATCGGAAGATACTTGTTGTATCCAGGATTAGAATCCTTCAGGCAAGGCACTGAAACTTATAAGTGGGCGGGATCTTCTTCTCGCTGCAAATTTAATAGCTGCAACGAAATTTCTAAATTAGAGTTTTAAATTTAAATAAATCAAATTATCTCTTACCTAAGACCGCATCGTCATCAATGCTCACCAGTTGTATCCACATTCGCATCGCATGTGGTATTCCACGGACTGCATCTTCCTACCATTCAATCCTGGTGTATCAACTCACTAAATTAGTAATTAATAATGAATATTGAATAATGATTAATAGTTAAATTGCAGATAACTACATAAGTTCCACCAATCTGATGTATGTACATGCCAGTAGGTGTTCCTTAATTGTATCTAGGAGCTGGTACCTCGCCGGGGAAGTGCTAACTTGTATACATATTTCCAAGTCTATAGCATCACCAATATTTGCTGATAATTAATTCCTGATAAATTATCATTTACAAATAAATGACAACAAACCAAGTTTTTACTTACCTAAGTTGTGCCTTCCTGCTGGACATCGTGGGTCGGAGTACTTCACTTGAATACAGGTTCTGGATTCTTGCGCCATTGAACCACAGTGCATGCACTTAATTCCTTAAAAATTAATTCCTGGAAATACAATTTAATTAAAATCAATCGATATTATTTTATGGCATTAGATCTAACCAAATCCTTACCTAAATTTTCTGACCACCTAATCTTCTTCCTGTGTTATCCTGTAACTTCCACGATCAAAACGTAAACAAATCACTAAACAGATGTAATTTCTAGAACAAAATTTCTAGATGCAAAATAAAACTTTCTTAAAAATTAATTACATTTTTACAGAACTTTTTCCGGTCAACAGAACTTCGACGACGGGGTTTTCCTGTGTTATCGTGGGTCTTCATCCACGAAGAATATTTAGCAGAGAATGCACATTTATATTCCCTAGTATTCAAGTAGCTAGGAACATCAAATCCCTACACAGTTGTAATTTCTGGAACACAAAACATAAATTTAAAATAAAAATTGTTTAAAAAATCAATTAATTCTTACCTAAATTTTCCGTCCACACGAACTTCGAAGACGGAGTTTTCCTGTATTATCCTGGTGCTTCGCCCACGCAAAAGAATATCGCGAAGACTGCATCTCTACATTCCCGTCTTTCAAGTAGGTAGGATCATCAAATCCCTACACAGATATAATTTCTGGAACATAAAACATAAATTTAAAACAAAAATTGTTTAAAAAATCAATTAATTCTTACCTAAATTTTTCGTCGACATGAACTTCGACGACGGGGTTTTCCTGTATTATCCTGGTTCTTCGACGACGAGAAAGTTTAGAGCTTAGAATGCATCTTTACATTCCCGTCTTTCAAGTAGGTAGGATCATCAAATCCCTACACAAATGTAATTTCTGGAACATAAAACATAAATTTAAAATAAAAATTGGTTATAAAATAAATTAATTCTTACCTAAATTTATACGTCCGCATGAACTTCGACGACGGAGCTTTCCTGTATTATCCTGGTTCTTCGACGACGATGAAGTTTAGAGCGGAGAATGCATCTTTACATTCCCGTCTTTCAAGTAGGTAGGATCATCAAATCCCTACACAGTTGTAATTTCTGGAACATAAATCTTAAATTAAAAATAAAAATTGTTTAAAAAAACAATTAATTCTTACCTAAATTTTCCGTCCACACGAACTTCGACGACGGAGTTTTCCTGTATTATCCTGGTGCCTCGACCACGAAGAAGAATATAGCGGTGAATGCATCTTTACATTCACGTCTTTCAAGTAGGTAGGATCATCAAAACCCTACACAGATGTAATTTCTGGAACATAAAACATAAATTTAAAATAAAAATTGTTTATAAAATAAATTAATTCTTACTTAAATTTTTCCGTCCACATGAACTTCGACGCCGGAGTTTTCCTGGATTATCCTGGTTCTTCGACGACGAGAAAGTTTAGAGCGGAGAATGCATCTTTACATTCCCGTCTTTCAAGTAGGTAGGATCATCAAATCCTTATCCAGCTGTAATATCTGGAACATAAAACATAAATTTAAAATAAAAATTGTTTACATAATAAATTAATTCTTACCTAAATTTTCCGTCCACATGAACTTCGACGACGGGGTTTTCCTGTATTATCCTGGTTCTTCGACGACGAGGAAGTTTAGAGCGGAGAATGCATCTTTACATTCCCGTCTTTCAAGTAGGTAGGATCTTCAAATCCCTATCCAGATGTAATTTCTGGAACATAAAATAAAAATTGTTTAAAAAATCAATTAATTCTTACCTAAATTTTCCGTCCACATGAACTTCGACGACGAGGTATTCCTGTATTATCCTGATTCTTCGACGACGAGGAAGTTTAGAGCGGAGAATTCATCTTTACATTCCCGTCTTTCAAGTAGGTAGGATCATCAAATCCCAACACAGATGTAATTTCTGGAACATAAAATAAAAATTGTTTAAAAAATCAATTAATTCTTACCTAAATTTTCCTTCCACATGAACTTCGACGACGGGGTTCTCCTGCATTATCCTGGTTCTTCGACGACGACGAAGTTTAGAGCGGAGAATGCATCTTTACATTCCCGTCTTTCAAGTAGGTAGGATCATCAAATCCCTACACAGATGTAATTTCTGGAACATAAAATAAAAATTGTTTAAAAAATCTATTAATTCTTACCTAAATTTTCCGTCCACATGAACTTCGACGACGGGGTTTTCCTGTATTATCCTGGTTCTTCGACGACGAGGAAGTTTAGAGCGGAGACTGCATCTTTACATTCCCGTCTTTCAAGTAGGTAGGATAATCAAATCCCTACACAGATGTAATTTCTGGAACATAAAACATAAATTTAAAATAAAAATTGTTTATAAAATAAATTAATTCTTACCTAAATTTTCCGTCCACATGAACTTCCACGACGGGGTTTTCCTGTATTATCCTGGTTCTTCGACGACGAGGAAGTTTAGAGCGATGAATGCATCTTTACATTCCCGTCTTTCAAGTAGGTAGGATCATCAAATCCCTACACAAATGAAATTTCTGGAACATAAAACATAAATTTAAAATAAAAATTGTTTAAAAAGTCAATTAATTTTTACCTAAATTTTCTGTCCACAGGAACTTCGTCGACGGGGTTTTCCTGTATTATCCTGGTTCTTCGACGTCGAGGAAGTTTACAGCGGAGACTGCATCTTTACATTCCCGTCTTTCAAGTAGGTAGGATAATCAAATCCCTACACAGATGTAATTTCTGGAACATAAAACATAAATTTAAAATAAAAATTGCTTAAAAAATCAATTAATTCTTACCTAAATTTTCCGTCCACATGAACTTCGACGACGGGGTTTTCCTGTATTATCCTGGTTCTTCGACGACGACGAAGTTTAGAGCGGAGAATGCATCTTTACATTCCCGTCTTTCAAGTAGGTAGGATCATCAAATCCCTACACAGATGTAATTTCTGGAACATAAAATAAAAATTGTTTAAAAAATCTATTAATTCTTACCTAAATTTTCCGTCCACATGAACTTCGACGACGGGGTTTTCCTGTATTATCCTGGTTCTTCGACGACGAGGAAGTTTAGAGCGGAGACTGCATCTTTACATTCCCGTCTTTCAAGTAGGTAGGATAATCAAATCCCTACACAGATGTAATTTCTGGAACATAAAACATAAATTTAAAATAAAAATTGTTTATAAAATAAATTAATTCTTACCTAAATTTTCCGTCCACATGAACTTCCACGACGGGGTTTTCCTGTATTATCCTGGTTCTTCGACGACGAGGAAGTTTAGAGCGATGAATGCATCTTTACATTCCCGTCTTTCAAGTAGGTAGGATCATCAAATCCCTACACAAATGAAATTTCTGGAACATAAAACATAAATTTAAAATAAAAATTGTTTAAAAAGTCAATTAATTTTTACCTAAATTTTCTGTCCACAGGAACTTCGTCGACGGGATTTTCCTGTATTATCCTGGTTCTTCGACGCCGAGGAAGTTTACAGCGGAGACTGCATCTTTACATTCCCGTCTTTCAAGTAGGTAGGATAATCAAATCCCTACACAGATGTAATTTCTGGAACATAAAACATAAATTTAAAATAAAAATTGCTTAAAAAATCAATTAATTCTTACCTAAATTTTCCGTCCACATGAACTTCGACGACGGGGTTTTCCTGTATTATCCTGGTTCTTCGACGACGACGAAGTTTAGAGCGGAGAATGCATCTTTACATTCCCGTCTTTCAAGTAGGTAGGATCATCAAATCCCTACACAGATGTAATTTCTGGAACATAAAATAAAAATTGTTTAAAAAATCTATTAATTCTTACCTAAATTTTCCGTCCACATGAACTTCGACGACGGGGTTTTCCTGTATTATCCTGGTTCTTCGACGACGAGGAAATTTAGAGCGGAGACTGCATCTTTACATTCCCGTCTTTCAAGTAGGTAGGATAATCAAATCCCTACACAGATGTAATTTCTGGAACATAAAACATAAATTTAAAATAAAAATTGATTATAAAATAAATTAATTCTTACCTAAATTTTCCGTCCACATGAACTTCCACGACGGGGTTTTCCTGTATTATCCTGGTTCTTCGACGACGAGGAAGTTTAGAGCGGAGACTGCATCTTTACATTCCCGTCTTTCAAGTAGGTAGGATAATCAAATCCCTACACAGATGTAATTTCTGGGACATAAAACATAAATTTAAAATAAAAATTGCTTAAAATATCAATTAATTCTTACCTAAATTTTCCGTCCACACGAATTTCGACGACGAAGTTTTCCTGTATTATCCTGGTGCTTCGACCACGTAGAAGAATATAGCGGAGAATGCATCTTTACATTCCCGTCTTTCCAGTAGATAGGATCATCAAATCCCTACACAGATGTAATTTCTGGAACATAAAATAAAAATTGTTTAAAAAATCTATTAATTCTTACCTAAATTTTCCGTCCACATGAACTTCGACGTCGGGGTTTTCCTGTATTATCCTGGTTCTTCGACGACGAGGAAGTTTAGAGCGGAGACTGCATCTTTACATTCCCGTCTTTCAAGTAGGTAGGATAATCAAATCCCTACACAAATGTAATTTCTGGAACATAAAACATAAATTTAAAATAAAAATTGCTTAAAAAATCAATTAATTCTTACCTAAATTTTCCGTCCACATGAACTTCGACGACGGGGTTTTCCTGTATTATCCTGGTTCTTCGACGACGAGGAAGTTTAGAGCGGAGAAAGCATCTTTACATTCCCGTCTTTCAAGTAGGTAGGATAATCAAATCCCTACACAAATGTAATTTCTGGAACATAAAACATAAATTTAAAATAAAAATTGCTTAAAAAATCAATTAATTCTTACCTAAATTTTCCGTCCACATGAACTTCGACGACGGGGTTTTCCTGTATTATCCTGGTTCTTCGACGACGAGGAAGTTTAGAGCGGAGAAAGCATCTTTACATTCCCGTCTTTCAAGTAGGTAGGATCATCAAATCCCTACACAAATGTAATTTCTGGAACATAAAACATAAATTTAAAATAAAAATTGCTTAAAAAATCAATTAATTCTTACCTAAATTTTCCGTCCACATGAACTTCGACGACGGGGTTTTCCTGTATTATCCTGGTTCTTCGACGACGAGGAAGTTTAGAGCGGAGAATGCATCTTTACATTCCCGTCTTTCAAGTAGGTAGGATCTTCAAATCCCTATCCAGATGTAATTTCTGGAACATAAAATAAAAATTGTTTAAAAAATCAATTAATTCTTACCTAAATTTTCCGTCCACATGAACTTCAACGACGGGGTTTTCCTGTATTATCCTGGTTCTTCGACGACGAGGAAGTTTAGAGCGGAGAATTCATCTTTACATTCCCGTCTTTCAAGTAGGTAGGATCAGTGGCGCAGCCAAGGGGGGGGCTAGGGGGCTATAGCCCCCCCCAGACACTCTTCTTTATTTTTATGACCATACCCGCTTTTTTTACCGGTGCAATAAAAAAAAAAACAAGAAAATGATTGTGTTCGACTGTTCGATATGATTGTAGTTAGGTACTGTTTTTAGTGTAGCACTTGTTGGTAGCTAATCAGCCAAGCCAGTTAATTTAGGTCTGGCATCCTCGAGACCCCAAGGGTGGATTTACCAAATTGTCGCCTATGGGTACTACTTGAGATGCCGCCCTTGTTATACTTAAGGGTTAAGAGGGGTAGTGCGGCGCAAAGGGGGGGGACAGGTAGGCGCGTGGTCAACGGATTTTTAGTGTTTACTAAAATTTCAAATACAAAATAACTTTACTATGGATAATTAGCAATCAGTTTCAATTCTTAATCTTAATGACTGCTATTTATCGAAAATAAGAATAGGTATATTACAATAAAAAGATTGGCAACAAAAATCAATGATAAATCTTTCGCCCTGAGTTATTTCGGAAATGCCGTACTTAAATTCTCACTTTAATTTAAGGTAGGTAACAGTGGCACTCGCAATTATACTCAATTATACGCAATTATACTCGAAAATAAGATGACCACGCCCCTTTTTCTGAAAAATTTTTGCCTGCGGCGCTCGCCTTTGGCACAACTCGTTTCGCTCGCATCTTTTAGCCCCCCCCATAACAAAATCCTGGCTGCGCCACTGGGTAGGATCATCAAATCTCTACACAAATGTAATTTCTGGAACATAAAATAAAAATTGTTTAAAAAATCAATTAATTCTTACCTAAATTTTCCGTCCACATGAACTTCGACGACGGGGTTTTCCTGTATTATCCTGGTTCTTCGACGATGAGGAAATTTAGAGCGGAGAATGCATCTTTACATTCCCGTCTTTTAAGTAGGTAGGATCATCAAATCCCTACACAAATGTAATTTCTGGAACATAAGACATAAATTTAAAATAAAAATTGCTTAAAAAATCAATTAATTCTTACCTAAATTTTCCGTCCACATGAACTTCGACGACGGAGTTTTCCTGTATTATCCTGGTTCTTCGACGACGAGGAAGTTTAGAGCGGAGAATGAATCTTTACATTCCCGTCTTTCAAGTAGGTAGGATCATCAAATCCCTACACAGATGTAATTTCTGGAACATAAAATAAAAATTGTTTAAAAAATCAATTAATTCTTACCTAAATTTTCCGTCCACATGAACTTCGACGACGGGGTCTTCCTGTATTATCCTGGTTCTTCGACGACGAGGAAGTTTAGAGCGGAGAATGCATCTTTACATTCCCGTCTTTCAAGTAGGTAGGATCATCAAATCCCAACACAGATGTAATTTCTGGAACATAAAATAAAAATTGTTTAAAAAATCAATTAATTCTTACCTAAATTTTCCGGCCACATGAACTTCGACGACGGGGTTTTCCTGTATTATCCTGGTTCTTCGACGACGAGGAAGTTTAGAGCGGAGAATGCATCTTTACATTCCCGTCTTTCAAGTAGGTAGGATCATCAAATCCCTACACAGATGTAATTTCTGGAACATAAAACATAAATTTAAAATAAAAATTCTTTAAAAAATCAATTAATTCTTACCTAAATTTTCCGTCCACACGAACTTCGACGACGGAGTTTTCCTGTATTATCCTGGTTCTTCGACGACGAAGAAGTTTAGAGCGGAAAATGCATCTTTACATTCCCGTCTTTCAAGTAGGTAGGATCATCAAATCCCAACCCAGATGTAATTTCTGGGACATAAAACATAAATTTAAAATAAAAATTGCTTAAAAAATGAATTAATTCTTACCTAAATTTTCCGTCCACATGAACTTCGACGACGTGGTTTTCCTGTATTATCCTGGTTCTTCGACGACGAAGAAGTTTAGAGCGGAGAATGCATCTTTACATTCCCGTCTTTCAAGTAGGTAGGATCAGCACATCTCTACACAGATGTTATTTCTGGAACATAAAACATAAATTTAAAATAAAAATTGCTTAAAATATCAATTAATTCTTACCTAAATTTTCCGTCCACATGAACTTCGACGACGGGGTTTTCCTGTATTATCCTGGTGCTTCGACCACGTAGAAGAATATAGCGGAGAATGCATCTTTACATTCCCGTCTTTCCAGTAGATAGGATCATCAAATCCCTACACAGATGTAATTTCTGGAACATAAAATAAAAATTGTTTAAAAAATCAATTAATTCTTACCTAAATTTTCCGTCCACATGAACTTCGACGACGGGGTTTTCCTGTATTATCCTGGTGCTTCGACCACGTAGAAGAATATAGCGGAGAATGCATCTTTACATTCCCGTCTTTCCAGTAGATAGGATCATCAAATCCCTACACAGATGTAATTTCTGGAACATAAAATAAAAATTGTTTAAAAAATCTATTAATTCTTACCTAAATTTTCCGTCCACATGAACTTCGACGTCGGGGTTTTCCTGTATTATCCTGGTTCTTCGACGACGAGGAAGTTTAGAGCGGAGACTGCATCTTTACATTCCCGTCTTTCAAGTAGGTAGGATAATCAAATCCCTACACAGATGTAATTTCTGGAACATAAAATAAAAATTTAAAATAAAAATTGCTTAAAAAATCAATTAATTCTTACCTAAATTTTCCGTCCACATGAACTTCGTCGACGGGGTTTTCCTGTATTATCCTGGTTCTTCGACGACGAGGAAGTTTAGAGCGGAGAAAGCATCTTTACATTCCCGTCTTTCAAGTAGGTAGGATCATCAAATCCCTACACAAATGTAATATCTGGAACATAAAACATAATTTTAAAATAAAAATTGCTTAAAAAATCAATTAATTCTTACCTAAATTTTCCGTCCACAGGAACTTCGACGACGGGGTTTTCCTGTATTATCCTGGTTCTTCGACGACGAGGAAGTTTAGAGCGGAGAATGCATCTTTACATTCCCGTCTTTCAAGTAGGTAGGATCATCAAATCTCTACACATATGTAATTTCTGGAACATAAAACATAAATTTAAAATAAAAATTGTTTATAAAATAAATTAATTCTTACCTAAATATTCCGTCCATATGAACTTCGACGACGGGGTTTTCCTGTAATATCCTGGTTCTTCGACGACGAGGAAGTTTAGAGCGGAGAATGCATCTATACATTCCCGTCTTTCAAGTAGGTAGGATCATTAAATCTCTACACATATGTAATTTCTGGAACATAAAACATAAATTTAAAATAAAAATTGCTTAAAAAATCAATTAATTCTTACCTAAATTTTTCCGTCCTCACGAACTGCGACGACGGAGCTTTCCTGTATTATCCTGGTTCTTCGACGACGAGGAAGTTTAGAGCGGAGAATGCATCTTTACATTCCCGTCTTTCAAGTAGGTAGGATCATCAAATCCCTATCCAGATGTAATTTTTGGAACATAAAACATAAATTTAAAATAAAAATTGCTTAAAAAATCAATTAATTGTTACCTAAATTTTCCGTCTACATGAACTTCGACGACGGGGTTTTCTTGTATTATCCTGGTTCTTCGACGACGAGGAAGTTTAGAGCGGAGAATGCATCTTTACATTCCCGTCTTTCAAGTAGGTAGGATCATCAAATCCCCACACAGATGTAATTTCTGGAACAAAATTTCTAGATTTAAAATAAAAATTATTTAAAAAAGAAATTAATCTGTACCTAAATTTTGCCTTGGTTTTTTATTTTAACTACGCACTGCATCTAGTCGGTATTTGATCCTGCTTAAGTTAACAATTTTCCTTGATTTTGTTGCTTGCAGGCAATTTTAAAGTATTTTAATAGCAGAGTGATTAAAACTGAAACAGAACTTGTATTATTGTGCAAGTCAAATATAGTAAATCGTAATATTAATTATACAAAAATCGACATTCAATACTATTCTACTGCTAGAAAAAAAAATTACGATATTAAACATGAAAAATATACAACAGGAAAATAAACAATATAAATTTACATAATAGAATAGATATGAAATAATTAATTAATAAAATTAAATCAAATTAAAAATAAAATAGTTAAGTACCTATAATAAAAAAATTATTAAAATGTTTGTTATATTATGTTATAAAAATTAGAGCAAAAAATTATTAGCAAATTAAATATTATCGCGATTTAAGTAATGTAACCCCCGCTAATATTATAAGCCGTATCAACATTTTTGAATACCGAAGAAATGCACACTTTTTAAAACTAAAATGTGTTTAAGATAATTATTATCACAAATAAAATACACTGTATTGTGTAAGTGCACAATAGAAAACACGTTATACACTGTAAAGTAATTTAAAATTATTGAGTTTCGTTTCACCACTGAAATTAGTTATAATTTTTTAATTGTACTATAACGTTATATTTCTTAAATCAATTGGTTATAAGTTCGATGCACCCAAATAACCATTTATTTTCAATTTATATTTTGAATTTCCAATATAGCTCCAACGCTCTTGGTCCTGATGGATGGTATCAGCCTTCGTACGTTAAAGCTCGTACTTCCGTTTTGCAGTGATGTGATCTGCAACATGTTAAATTTTTGTTTTAGAACCGAAGAGATGCCATCTATCTGAAAGGCCCTCTCATCTCCGTCCTATTAGCATTTTGTCGCCTTTTGCAAAGATAGCGGAGTTTTTCATTAGGGATGTTTTATGTGAGCATTTGGCACTCCACCATGTTTTGTTGCTGCTCACCTCGGATATTGCTTCATCAGGCGATCGTTCTGAAGTCACCTTATTGGTGCTTCTTGACTATTTTAAGACCTTTAATTGGGTTGTGCATGATCGTCTTTTAACCAAACTACTCCATTATGGCTGTGACGATTGACTCTGCAGGTGGTTGACGGGTTATTTGCGTGATAGATTCCAGGTAGTTGAGTAGGCGAAAAATGTATCTCGGCCGTTGACTATTTCTCGTGGTGTTCCGCAGGAAAGCATTTGCAAAGCAAAGTGTAGTGGATCCGGATTTCTCTCTGGATCTTCGTGCTGATGATTCTCGAATAAATGTGTCATGTCAGCCTTCGAACATTGACACTGCGATAGATGTGTTGAGTCTCAATCTCGAATCGTTACGTGTTTGGTCGATATCGAATGGTCCGACTCTGAACCCCGCGAATTCGGAGCTTCTGTTCTTGGGTAGTCCTCGTCGTGCACGTGTTTTACGGGATTTGGGAAATTTCGATGTGCCCTTTCATTCCACGGCAGATTTCGAGCGCTATTTTGCGTGTTTGCCGTCCGACTTTGTGGAGAGACATAATAGTCTCTTTGACGATTCCACAAGTGTGTGGGGTCCTTCCGCCGTAATTTATATGCTGCTCTTCGTGCAGAAATGTGATTTGTATATCATTTTTATGGTTAATTATTGTAGATTGTTTTTGAGCCGAAACGGGTGGCTTCAAAACTAACTTTGTTAGAATAAGCCATCAGATTAAGAACTTGAATATAATATACAGGGTGTCCCCGTGACCGTGGAGAACCTTTGAGGTGGCGATAATAGACACTTTCCTAAGACAAATTTTTAAATAAAATTTTTCTCCAAGTTCAAACCCTTGGGGGTACCTCCCTTTAAAGCAATTTCTTGAATTTCTGATTTCAAACGGCCATAGCTCCGACATTATTAATTTTTTACGCTTAATGGACTAGAACCTTTTTAAAGATCATTCGTTTATCTACAAATTAGATAATTTATCCTTATCGTCTAGAATCTACGGATTTCGAGTTATAAATAAAATTAAGGGAAAAAATTTAAAAAAATTTTGGTTTTATTTTTTTTACTTTTCTTGCGAACCTCGTATCTCTTAAGGGGGAAGTCCATATAGAAATTTCAAAAAATCGATTTTTTTTATTTTCATAATTTGAAAATATAGTATTTTGAGCATGTACTGACGAGAGAAAATAAAAAAATTATGAATAACGCTTCAGGTAAAAGGTTTTTTCCTTTATAATCTCAATTTGTTTTACAATGTGTTTTAATGTCCTTATTTAAGGAAAGCATTTCTTAATACTAATCTGAATAATTTTCTAAGACATAATCTTTGAAGTTTTTCAGATTAATCGGTAAATAACTAAAACTGGCCGTTATATTATACTAAAACTTTGAAGGCGATTATCTCGAAACTGCATTTTTAAAAACTGCTCGTGTTATAACTCAAAAAGTTTTTGAGCGCTTTGTCTGAAATTTTGAGAGATTTTTTTCTACATTATTATCGGAAGGATAAACCTAAAATTTCAGATATTTCGCGTTAATAAAATACCTTTTGAGGGTTAACAATGTTGAAAAACAGCTCAAAATTCTAACTTATTTTTCAAAGGCTTATTTTATATTGAATTTTATGCTTTTTTTTTAGTTTCACAGGTTTATCCTTCCCGTTAATGTGTTATAAACAGAAAACAAATTGATTTTTTTGTTTCGGATCAATGGTTAATGTGTGATAAATGCAGCCCTTTCGGACCTCGCCTCGGAGACGACAGACGAAAATTTATCCTGAGCCGCCATTTGGGAAAGAAATAAAATAAAAAATTTTTTTGTATTGTAGAAAAGTTAAATAAAGTTGAATTAAAAATTTAAAACTATATAAAATTATTTTATCACCTTCTAAAATATTTCTAAAATATGACTCATTAAGGCGCATTAAATTATCGTTAATTATTTTATTAATTTATATTGTTTATTTATTATTTTTAATATTGTTAATTAGTTCGCAATTTATTTTTTTTTACCTACACCTTGCTCATTATTTTCAGAATTTCTGTGAAAACGGTTAGTTTCTCAAGAAAATGTATTTGACCAAAATTGTAGCCCGTTAAATTCCCTATCCGGTTCGGGTCGTAAGTTTCTTTCTAAGACGTTCCGTTTAAGAGATACGCGGTTCGCAAAAAAAGTAAAAAAAATAAAAACTGAAGTTTTTTAACATTTTGTTCATTAATTTAATTTATAACTCGAAATCCGTTGATTCCAGACGACAAGTGGTTATAACCTAATTTGTAGATAAGCAAATGATCTTTAAAAAAGTTCTAATCCATTAAGTCTACAAAATCAATAATTTCGGAGATATGACCGTTTGAAATAAAAAATTCAAAATATTGCTTTAAAGGGAGGAATGGTTTGGACTAGGACAAAAATTTTATTTCTAAATTCGTCTTAGAAAAGTGTCCTTTATCACCACTTCAAAGCTTCTCCACGGTCACGGTGACACCCTGTATGTATGTATAGTTTCGTAATAAATTATTATTATTATTAATTATTAATAATTTGATAGCGTAACTCAAAAATTGTGAGTTTTGAACTAATTTATTAAAATACTTTTTTGTTTGTAGAGCTAAATGCCGCATAGATTTGACTAAATTTAATAAGTATTTCAGTTTACAAAAATGTTGAAAATACACGAAAATTAGAAACTTTGCGTAACATAGATTTACTATTTTGGATGGATTTACTTAGGCATAAATATTAATCGATATTTTACCAGAGCAGAAAGTAATGATTTTTAAAAGAATTTCAAACAATAACGAGAATTTCATGACTGCCTGATAATAATTTTGTGAGCTGTATCTGTTATAGAAACTTCTTTGTTTCTGAAAATATATGTCCGAGAGCAACAGTTATAGAGAAAAGTACGATAGAATAGCTGAGAAAAGCAAACTTACTCGGAGAAACATAAAATTACATTATAACTCTATAAATAATCAACTAGGTACTAATGTAAGGGGTCGGTTCAAATCCGGGGAGAGACTAACCCCTGTATTCATAAAAATTTTAGAAAGTTAAAATAGCTTTACAAAGCCTTTATAATGCAGGCGTCATAAAACACCAATCACAAACGTTCATTTGTCTACATTGTAAGGTTTTCATTGGTTGTTTAACTTTAATGAGCGTTTTAGTTAAAATAGGTTTACAACACACTTTAAATATTTTTATGAATACAGGGGTTTAACGTTCTAATGACTGTCTCGGTGCTTCGGACGGCACGTAAAGTCGTCGATCCCCCTGTGTGATCAACAATAAAAGCCGAAGCCACAGGCTCACTCACCAATATCCGGTTTAATTTGTCGCGTGGTCTTAATGTTGAAATCTTTCTCTATGAGAAAGAGACTTAATGGTTCAAGTTGAACAACCTGTTCGACAATAATGGTTAGAATGCCGAAGAAAAACAATTTCCTAATCCATGTAATGGTCGCTTTATAGAAAATATAGGACCCTGTAGATGGTTAAAAACTACTACATTTATCTTTTACAGCTGTTAACATTTAGTGCGTCGCTGCATCGACTCATTTTTATCGAGAGCGAAGTATAACAGCTTCTTCGTTTTTATATTAGTATACTAAACGCGGTATAATAAATTATGCTATACTCTGTAGGCAAAAACTTTAGATACAATAGAGTAAAATTACAAAATTAATAGCACAAATACATAGCTTTTAGTGAAGTGATTTTTGTTTAAATATCCAGTAAACCTTACAAAACGGTAAGACAAACAAAATGAATTAAAAACGACTTGAATCTATTTAAAAAAAATTATCACCGACGTAATACACATCCCCTAATTAAATGAGAGAAAATATTGTCGTATTGTAGTAAACCGACCTCATGTTTTAATTTTTTTTTCTTCTTTCTTTTTTTTTGTTATAAGTAATAACGCTCTTTCACAAGTACAAATAATCAAATTACAGAAAACCTAGTAAACAAACCGGAATCCTTAAATATGAACCCGGCTTCATAATTCATTTAATAAATCCTAAATACGGCGCTGTAATTTGATAACGTACCGCGATTAGAATCTAACGGATACTTTCAACTATGAACCCAAAAGAAAGTAATAGAAAGAAATCTTCCCATCGACGATCTCGCCCACATCGACCCAACCACCATAGCCGAAGTCGTCCGAGTCATTCAATTCCGTAAGAACAGAAAAGTTCCAGGGCCCGACGACATTTCAAATCGATCAATCAAAGAAATGCCACGCAAAGCAGTAGCCGCTCTCGCCGGTATCATCAACGCCTCTCTTCGCATATGATGCTTCCCCCAGGATTAGAAACTAGCCGACGTAGTTGTCATTCCCAAACTAGGACAAGACAACAGAAAACCCCAAAGTTACCGCTCCTTCATCCTATTCCCGTCCCTAGAAAAAGTTGCAGAAAGAATCATCGTCACTAGTTCCTCAAACAAACCATTTTCGACAACGCAGTCCGCCAAGACGAACAATTCGGATTCCGACAAGACCACATTAGCATGGTCCAACAAATCCTCCGCATGGTCGAACACCTCGCCCTAGGATTCAACAAACACGAGTACACAGGATTAGTACTGCTCGATGTATCAAAAGTCTTCGACGAAGTATGACACCAAGAGGTATCATCTACAAGAAATTTCGGGCCAACATTTAATCAGCCCCGATTCGACTAGTTGCCTTCTACCTAAAAGACCGACGTTTCCATATCAAACTCGAAAGCACTCGCTCCTCCGTGCTTTTCATCGCCGCAGGAGTCCCCCTGCAACATATCTTCATGAGTGACATTCTTGCCGCACTCAACCCGAGAACAAATATTTCTTTTTATGGTGACGACACCGCTGTTTACTTCTCCTACGTGAGTCGGACCACTGCCCCCGCCCGACTCCAGAAAGCCGTCAACGAGTTAGAAAAATGGTTCGAAACTTGGCGCATCGAGGAAACCACCGCATCGTCACAGTCACCAATCGCGGAAAAGTCATCTTCGGTAAGCTCTATCCGATGATCCATTTCAATTAGTACGATGCCACCCGACAACAAACTCGGGATCTTCATGGCAATCCATCAGACCAACTCTGACCTAAACAGCTTCAGTCTGGGAAACGGTGTCCCCCAATCTCATCAAGAAGATTGGAGTCGTTCAAAACAGATGCTTCCGACACACCTTGCCTGCCCATACTACGCCAGAAACAAACGCCTTCATTTCTATGCAAAATTGAAAATCATCGACGATCACATCCGAAAGCAGGCAGAAAAACTCTGCAACTCCACTCAGTTTTTAGAAAACCCACCCATTCCTCAACTCGGACAATACTAACCCGGTACAACCTAGATCGCAGCCGCCCCAAGAACAACCAATGGCGCCCGAATTTGACCCGCTTTCGAAAATGGTCACTTAAGGGGTCACCGATAAGTGTGTACTAAGACGGTGTCAACGTTCTTTCACAAATAACCGTTTTGTTACGATTTGCAGTTCAGCTATTGACAAGTTTTTCTTGTTTTTGATGCGTTGGAAACGTAATAATTTCATGTTTAAAATAAAAAAATTTCAAGGATGTTGTCGATCGCATATTATAATTTATTGCAAATTGCCGACAAAAATTTAGTGGTCTTGAATTTCTAACAGAATATATACAAATTAAGAACGGAATAAATTAAAAAATAATAATAATATTTAGTCACTTTTTGCGCCCCTGAGTGGATGCACTGACACACACCAATAGTTGTTACGCCACTGCAAATATTTAGTGAAAACTTATTTCAAATGTTGGTCAATTTCACCAAGTTGTCGTCCTTATTGCGTGCCATATTATTTTCATAGCGAAGTAAGTTGCGATATTAATTAATTAGCGAAATAATAATTCTACCTCAAATATTTTAAATTGCTGCATTATTAATTTAATTATATTTTAGTCAAGTGCCATGTAATATTAATTGTGAAGAGAAAAACTAGTTAATTTGGCAATGGAAACCATTTCGTGTAAATGTAACCTTCTCATTTTGGATTACTAAAGATAGAACAAATTATTATCTAGCCGAATTTTGGTATACACGTTTATTTGATTGCTGGAAATAATTGCAAGTCTCTAACGATTTCTGTCGTGCTCGACATTCTTCTACAGAGCTTCAAAGATGTCAAAAATAGGTTTTTTGTTTATATCTCTAGGTATGGGTACAATGTTAAGTTCACCACTAGGAAAAATGTAGAACTTTGCATTTTATTTCTAATAACCAACATAAATAGAGGAACTTACTATCTACTGACCAAACTAGTTTGTAAGTTTCTTTTTAAAATAATAGTAAAATGAACTCGTAAATAATTAAGTAGTGTTTTGCCGATTAAATTTAATACATTGTTGCAATATCGACGTGACGATTGCAGATAAAGAAGGACCGTTACAAGGAAGTTGGAATGTAATTGTTGAAAAAATAAAAACCAAAAAGCTGAAGTTTAAGATGAGATTAAAGGAAATATTCGAGTGGCATATTGGCAATACGATCTCGTTTTAAATTTAATTAGCAAACAAAGATGTCTGTGTGTACGATCTTGAATTAAAATATAAAAGTGAGTAGAACGTTATATTAGAAAAGAAAAGAATACGTACTGGCGGGGATACTTGGATTAAATTTTGCATTAAGAATAGTTTTTCTTTTTATAGGTATTGCAATCCAGATCGATGCACTAAAAATCGTAATAGGTTTCGTACAATAGGAATACCACTTACGAATCGTGAAAACATAGTTGTAGCAACATCGGCAGAGTAGCAGTTCGATCGAATATTGGCGTTTATTTATGAGGCAATTCTGAAATAATCCATCCCTACCAGATTGTTTTAATGAAGTGATGTCAAAATTTAAGGTAAGACATAATTCGGGAAAGAAAGTAATTATCACATTGGCAACTTTTCTTATTACCAAAGTAAGAATCCTAACGAGAATAATAATTTTAAAGTTTGTTTTTTCCCTCACATAAAATTAGATAAAAGAGTTACCTCTTTTTGTTTGTTGGAGTTGTTTTTAACTTAACTTTTGCATAATAATGTACTTTTATTATATCTCAAATAAATTAATTATCTCAATATGTTGGGGTCTGTCGGAGCAAGTTTGAATCAAATTGTGCACCTAAATCATCCACACAGTTTTTCCTCCTTAAAGGTAAAGTTGTTCATGCGGGTGGTAAGGAAGCCCGATGAGCAAGTGACCATGAAAGCATGAAAACTGTTTTCCGCAGATCGTTAAGAATTGAACGTTTTCCTTGTAAGAACTGTTGCAATGTCGAAAAGAACTGGTAGTCAGTTGGTGCAAGATCTGGAGAATAAGGTGAATGAATGAGATTGTCCAAACGCAGCTTCCGTAGTTCGAACAGCGTTCTCATCATAAATCATCTTGATGTCGGGTCGCGTTTTCGAAATTAAAAATTAAAAGACGGAAGTTGTATTCGAAAAAATACAATAGATGTTTCTTGATAAATATATTTTTTAATTTCGTCCGTATTAATATAATTTTAACTAGAGGAAAATATGGAATTTTAGAACAAATAAAGAATCAACCGGGATGACACTATCGTTCTTTAAAAAGGACAACTCGCAAATTACCGTATAACTTATACTACAAGTACGATAGGGAAATGTAAGATATCATTTGTCAAACTTTGTACTTAAAAAAATCAAACATTTCCTACTTAATATGACCTAATGCTTAAATTTAAAGTGAAAACTAATTCGTTTTAAAGTCTCCAAATGTATTATAGTTAATTATTATCATTTACGAATAGTTATAAAATCGACTTTGGTTTAATTTTAACTTGAATAAAATTTTGAATTTAATAATTTGCCACAAATAAAAGAAGCTAAAGAATCAAGTCAAAGAATGTGATGTAAAAATGAGATATATTTACTAGTAAGCAGTTTTAAATTATTTTAAAATAATTCTTTTTTTGGGACTTGCAACTGCGTATAACCCCTTAAAAAGCTTTTAGTTATTATTGCAAGCGGTATAGATATTATTTACTAAATACATGACGCTAATATAATTTCAATTTTCAGAATCACAAAATGTAACGATTGGGATATCACAAATAATTACGACAAACCAGTAATGTACATAATTCCATCATCAACCACATAATTATAGTTATAGTGCAAGCTATGCATTCAAAAAATGCGCAAATGTAAGTTCAATTTTATTTTTTTAGTTATAATATTAGAAAACATAAAATTCTATCAAACTTCAGACATGATTTCAAAATCTCATTTTCAAATAATTATGTACGTATTATGACATAATTACCTAACGTGACCATACGTCACCCGCAATCAAGGTATGTGTCCTGCTGTCCCCAGAATACGTAAGAAAGTCCCGCTTTTTAGTTTGATGAAATACTTTTTCTAAAATTTAAAAAAACCTGCCTTGGTTTATTTTTTAATCGATTTTAATGTGTTTTTTAACGTTTGGAAGAAAGTCCTCGGAATGAACAATAAATTATTTAAAAAAATGATAAGCTTTTTTTAAATGTACGATTTTTCAAAGCTTTTATAGTTAAGTAGCGGAAACAATATCGAGTTGTAAGGACAATAAAAAGTAGTTGATAGTTCAAACTAAATTAAGAACCGAAATTGGTCATTTAGGTATTTATTTTGGGCATCGAATGCTTCAAGTCACAGCAAAATAGATCAAAGCAGTGGTTAATTATGAATTAATTTAAACTCTTAATTGCAACGCCCGAAAGGCTACAATATATTACGTAAAATTTACAGTTTTTGAAATAATGTCCAGAGTTTGATTTTTTGAATCGGTGACCCCATATTATTTTTTTATTATTAAAATTTCTTCGTTATTTTGCACAAAATTTACGAAACAAAACTAATAGCCTAGTCAAATTAGCCAAATATTTGACGAATCCATCAATCAATCACAGATCCAAAGTTCCGAAATTTTGTATACGTGTACATTTTGTCATTGTTGTAGCAAAAAGGCATCACCTGTATAAATTGCTGAGCAACTCCACAAGATCACGATGATAGTGGCGAATTTCATCGATATAGAGAAGGTTATTATTCATTAAAAATGTAACAATATTTCCTAAAAGAAAGCAGTAGTAATAATTACTCGTCTAGTGCAGTTTTTATGCAAATTAACAAAGAGTGTACGGTAAAGAAACATTTTGTATTTGGGTGTGTTTTCATACTTGAAATGGTGTGTGATGGTTCGCAAGAGTCCTCAGATATGTTGTTAAACCGTATTCTGTAATTGGCAGCTTACAGAGTTCAAGTTTTTTTGATTGGATGTAATAAGACAATAATATTTTTGATATGATTAATGTTTATTAACATGTGACAATATTTTTGTGAAAGATTAATTTTTTACATGTTACACGAAATTGAAATTAAAATTGAATGATATAGTTTGTTACATACTCTTAACAGTAAGGTGGCGACCGATTTGAAACTGAACGTTGTAATGTAATGTAACCGATAAACGAGTACGAACGGCAAGCAAAGCATCCGTGCTCCACTCGACTGTCGGTTTTTTGCCGAATTCCTTTGATTTTCACATTACATCGCGACGTGTTCGTTTTGAGCAACTCGTTTATTAGTCGAACGAGCTTTGTAATGTAATGCTCGCTGCGAACGTTACATTATATTACATTACAACGTTCAGTTACATGTCAGTCGCCACCTTTATGTTTCGAATTTTCGATTCTCGTCAGACAAACCTGGAATGGATCTGGAATCATTAAATTAAATAGTTTTTGAACTTATAATATAAGTTGTTATATTATGTTATGAATTAAATTTTAATTTCAATTTCAGGAACATGTAAAAAATTAATCTTATCGTAATAATATTTTTGGCGACAATTGTAATTCCTTACAACTAGGGCGCAAATCTTAAGTCTCATTTAGAAGCTCTTAATGTATTTAGTTGTAAGGCCCAAAAAAATTAGGTCCGCACTGGATGAATTATAAGAATAAAAATAGAAAACTTCCTTCGATACCGCACACTCTTCGTTGATTTATATAAAAACCGTGCATTCCATGAATAATAATTACTAACACTTTTTTGTGTGAATTTGGTTCTTTCTTTTGTCAATATCTTTTCTCCAAGTCTTCTATTTTCGTGAAACGTTTCGGGAAATTTACTATTCCCATCAGCTGTCTCAAAAGCATTGAAATAAAATTCAACGATTAAAACAGATGCAAACTTATAAATTGTTACAGATCGTTCCAGGTCCGACTTAAAGAACATGTGATATGCGGTTTAAGAACAAAAAGGAGTCGATTTTTTCTAACCACCTCCTAGATACCGGACATAATTAATTATCTAATGGAAGCAGGCTTCCGTGTATTAAAACCATCTAAAAAAAGGTGCGGTACTTAACAATCCGAAAGAGATTTCAATTACGAAGGTTCAGAAGGTTTCACGCCTCGGAAAACTTGAATATCCAGACAAATTTCAGTAAAATTATTTTTTGTATACGGCCACTTTGTTTGACGTAATTCAATGACGATGATTACGAGAGATGGATTGGCTGTATTTGGTAGTCTAATCGCTGCTTACAACTTTTCCTATTATTTATAATTTCAAATTCCATTACAACCGTAATTGTTCTGATGTGTATTGTACTGGATTGAGAAGTTCGGATTACTGGATAAAGTTAAAAATCGAAATTGCCTCTTCTCTTAATTATTGCTGGAACAATAAAGTTTCACGAGATGGGACATCATTTTCACATGACCATCTTAAATAAATGTTAAAACTAACGGCAGCTTCTTTATTCTTTATAAAACATGTTCTGTCATCTACGTTCGGATCTTCAATAAATTGCTCAATAATTTCTGGATCAGTTAAATTATTCTTTTCGTGACTTTTCCATTTACCCACTCTTCTACTTCAGCTTGTAAATACTATTTTTCATCCTATCCTTTTTTCCGCAATTCAAACATTTTTCTATAATCCGAAAATTTTTTTAGTTGTGTTCGAATTATAAACTATTTGTGCAAACTACTGAGTTTTTCTTTTGTTCGGATTACTGGATGGTCGGATTAGCGAGACTGTATTGTATTTTATTTTGTAGCCACAGATTCGAGCATTTTTAAAAAAATAGGTAGATAATCTCAGGTTTAATATATCGATACAACTTCATAAAAAAATATTAATTCGTAGACTGTTTCTTTTTCTACAAAAATTTCATAGTCACATACAACTTTTAAATATTAAAAGCTGTATCTTTGCAAGACAAATTACGGCTTATTGAAGAGATGTAAAAAGATGTGTAGAAGAAATTGCAAAATTTTGCCCAACACATTATAAACAATTCCGAACGACGACGGGGTTCGTAAAAGAACAAAAGAAGAGGTACGTGTAATTATGAAACGAAAATTAACTTTCTACATTAGTGTTAGCCACATACACAATAGGAATTTCATATTATATAATAATAAGATATTATATAAATTTATTCTTTCTTGGCTAAATGGTTGACATCCGCAATAGCTCAGAATAAAATTAAATGTAAATTAATTATCTTGATTAGACGAAAATAAGCCGCATTAGTGTACAGTAATTAGTGGATGGTTTACTATGGAATTCCCTTGTTTGATACCTAATGGAGTGGTTCACCTTTGCATTAATCAATAGATCAATGTTGAATTTGAGATCACGGCAGTGAAATTTTGTCTATGATAGCAAAGTCTCTAATTTTATAAGTACCTATAAAATACATAATTCTTTATTATTGTGAAGTCATAAATAATAAATTTATTAGAAATATCTTTCTCAACAAAAATGTTAAATAAATGAATATTTTGACCATTGTTTAGTATTTGGCGCTTGCAATATAAGATCTGAGTCACTTGCGCCGCGACGCGTTAATTGAGTTTTAAAAATTATGCAAAAACTTGTGTACTCCGGCGCGACCAGGAGGAATGCAACCGCGGTTTTTCGCTCACTAACCCGTCAGTGTGTGTTTAGCGCCCGCCACACTACTGATTATTTAATTATCGAAAAATGAACTTATTTTTAAGTATTTCATGTATTCTAAAATCTGTTAATTTCAGAAAATTATCTATTGAACACAAATTATTGTAACACATCACTTAACTTTCCATTGCACTAAAAATCACACGAAGAAGAATAAGTTTTTACTAACCTTTTTAGTTGATGAACATATACCACTCCTCGCCGTAGAACTTACCTGGAAAAAAAAAAGATTGTTAATACTTATATTTAATAGGATTAGATTGGTGAAACAAAAGACAAAAGGAAAGGTTTCTTGTTAAACTTTCGTAAAAAAAAAGAAGAAAACTATACCTTTAACACTGTAGTCCTATTGCCAATTTATTGTGATGCCCAGTTACCATTTCGTAAAGCCAATCGTGAAGTCCAACGACACATAATGCACTCACATATTTTTTATCGATTTCGTTTGAAAGCAGTTTTAAGATGAACACTTTTATCACAAGCAAAATTGGCACACGTAATTTCCGAGCTTCATACAAGCTTTACCATAAAATATTTCGTACTCGACACTTAGGTTACAAAACCGCTCGCGATTTGAAAAATTGTATTATCGATAACCGAGTACACGATTTATTTCACTGTTAATATTCTTGGCAAATTGACTGCCAAGATTTCCTGGAAAAAAAAAGTTTTTTTAAAAATCGATAAAACATTAAATTAATTGTATGCACGGGGCTCGGAATGAAAATTTAATCGAAAAAGGTAACTCGACAAATCTGAGGTGTATCTACTTAAACTACGACGTTAAATAAATATTACTATGAAAAATACGGGTAAAAACAAAGTACCTTTTGGTAATAAAAGTAACTCATTCCGAGTCTTGTATGCTTACGTTATGTTATACATAGGACCTTTTTTACTTTCGAGGTAGTAAACAAATTAGTAATTTTTCAAAGTTGTCATTTAAATTATTTGACGATTGACAATAAGGAAACGATTAATCCCATGCGAACATGTCGAATTATCAAAAACACGGTGGTTCAAAAATTTGCAACAAACTCGAGACAAAACTAATGACGATAACACCAAATTACCAGTGATTGCATGTCGAAAGATCAAGAGAGGCGAATTTCTAAATTAAACTAATTTTTGTTCAAATTAAATATTAAGAGTGAAAGAATTGCATGCATCACGACCAAATTCAATTTTTAAACTTATAATTACCATCATATTCAAAAATTTATTGCTGCACTCGCATTTTATTCTTTAATTTAAACGCAACAAGTAGGCTTCGCTTATTAAGACGTCACAAAACACAAATGACATTTGATAACGAAATTTTATTTTAAAAACAATAAAAACACATTCGTACAACTGTCATCGTTTTTTAATAAATGAGTCAGTGTTAAACAAGTTTACGCAAGTTTATTTTACTTTTATAGCTAATTTGTGAACGCGAAATTATAAAACAAAATTTAATTTTGTTTGTTTTAAAGTTTAAGCAGGAGAACCCAAATTATTAATTATTAATTAAAATCTTGAGTTTAACCATCGTAAACCAACATAAAATTTAATGTACAGACCGAAATAAAATCATTATCAATCGCTCTTACCGAAAATGTGAAATTTAAAGATGACGCAATCAACTTTGTAAAAATGTCATTTTTGCTTTCTAATAATCCTCGATATAAAACACCACCAAGGAAGGGTTGCAATAGTATTGTAACCAAAATGTTTTACCTTGTGGTATCCCAAGTCTTATTTATTATTATTCGCTGGCACTGCTTTAAGTTTTCACAATTAATTGAACGCACATTCATTTTACTGCTAAGCAACGCGTCAAGTGAAAAAGACGCTATAAAAACAATTGAAACGGACCTTTTTATGACTACCTGCGTTTGTTTCAAATACGTCATTATTTATTAAACGAATCAAATCAGTTTTCTGAACAAATTTGCAGCTGTTCTACTTTTCTTCTAAATTTTAATCGATTTTCAAATAGTTTCATTTTAGTTTAACTAATTAATAATAAAAATTAATTAATGATAAAAATTAATTAATAATAAAATAAAATAAGAATAATAAAAAATTAATTAACTCTTACCAAAATTTATCGCCCACCTGAACTTCGTTTTGAAATTCGTCTTGGGAGTTCTCCTGTGTAATCCTGATTATTCGTCCACTTATTTTCAAGTACTGCCTGGAGAACGCAACTTCACCGTCGTTTCCTTTTAAGTGGGTAGGATCCTCTTCTCCGTATACAGATGTAATACATGGAACAAAATTTATAGATTGAAATAAGAATTATTAAAAACATAAGCAATTCTTACCTAAAATTCTCCTTCTAGCTGAACACATTCTCTTGTGTTATATCCTGAATCTTCATTCGTCTACAAGTACTTACTACCTGAAGAATTCACCTTCCCTGTCGTTTTTTTTTCCAAGTGGGTTGGATCCACTTCTCCCTTTACAGATGTAATTTCTGAAATGAAATTTCTAGATAGAAAATTAAAATTATTAAAAAACTATAGAATTTCCTTCGTTGTCCAAAATATTCATCCACCTGCAATAGCATTCACATACACCGTTGTCACCTTTCAGATGTAATATCTGGAACAAGAATTTTAAGAAATTAGGAATTTTGCATAAATAATTAAAATAATTTAAGGCTCACCGAAGTTCTTTCTATTATGTTGACCCACTTCAACCAATGACTTCGACTGCCCAATGAAGTAGAACCTACTTCATCTTTATTTTCCAGCAGTATCCGGAATCTGCATTTCCCCTCTGCAGCATCCTGGGGAACGCAACTTCTCTACTTGCATCTTTTTAAGTAGCTAGAATGTTCTTTTCGCGTTGGAGATGTAACGCGTGGTATAAAATTTCTAAATTAGTAATTAAGAATACTTCACAAAATAAATTTGCTCTCGCATAAGCTTTTCGAACGTGGTCGCAAAATCGGCATGTGTGGCACTCTAGTGTGACAAATTCTCTACTGGTGTCCACCCAAGTAGATGGAATCTTCCTCGATCGATGTTGATGTAATAGTGCTGGAATAAAATATCTAAATGAACAATTAATGATATTAATGACACGAAATTTAACTTAGAAGAATTCTGGCTACATTCTAGTTTTCTTCCACTTTCCTCGTCGCTAAACTACAGATACTTTGAATTTAAACTGGAACAGCTTTTCAAAATTATTGTGCAAGTCAAATAAACATTAAATTAATAATTATACATAATTATAAATGCATATCAAAAGGTTACGAAAAATGTAAAAATTCATATTAAATCAAATTTGCAAAATATTCTACTACACACTAAATAATAATAATAATAATAGTACCTAAATAAATTATTAAAATATTTGTCATTATCACAAAGTTAGTTCATAAAATTATTGGCATAATGTATTCTTATTATGGGGTACAACGTAATAATAATATAATTTATTAATTATTGGATTGTATAAAAAATTGATCTTTATTAAGATCCGGAGAACTTTTGTTTATAAGTTATAAGAGTTCCGGTTCATCACTCAAAGTTGTTACAAGAAAAAAATTATATTAACAGCCTCATCTGTGACATCAACTGTTTTAGAGTGTAAGTAACTATTTTTTTGAAAACTTTTGAATTTTGTAGTATTACTCGAAAATGACGCGTCTTAGATTAATTGCGTTTAATAACATGTTGTTTATCGAGACAATTTCGCTAAATTTATTTAATATTTTACCTTATAAAACCATTGAATACACCCGAAAATTAGAAACGTCGCTATAAATTTAATATTACGTAAATAAACAAATACAGAAAGAATTATTTTCGAGACATCTTTATTGAGGTTACCATGTTCCGTCCATCTTTATACAGGATACCCTTAATGTTCTGTCTTAGAAGTAAAACTGTATAACGTTTGCGCCGAAACAATTTTTTACCTAATTCGTAAGCTACCATATCTAGTAGCGGTCAACACTCGTTTTGCTATAATTGTTACCGATATGGAACAACTCACCGCAACGAAGATTTACCATATATACAAAATCTGTTTAAATATCTAGTGATATTTTGTAAAATCTCGCCCGATTTCATAACATTTTCTTGTTGAAGTTACAATATTAATTAGTTACTTGAAATTGCTTCATTTTTTATTTAATTATATTTTAGCAAAGTGCCAGATAATATTATTTATGTAAAAATTTGTTTTTACATGTTGCATGTAATTGAAATTAAAATTTAATAATTTAATATTAATTTTGAAGGAATTCGTACGCATCGTGAACCAATTTGGGTTATGATGGAGTCTGCGGTTGGAAAATTTGTTCAAGAAGTTGGTAGTATTATTGAACTATGGTAATCATTTTAAATATAGCAGTCCAGTCGTTTTAAATTATTAAGCTAGCTGAATTTTGGTATAAACCTTTATTTGATTGTTAGAAATAATCGATAGGTGTGTCAAAAGTCCCCACAATACCTGGCAAAATTAAGCAATTATTAGGATGTTGCATATTATTTTTAATAACCAAAATTCGGCCAGTAGATTGTAATTTTTCCGCAATAATATTTCAACATATTAATGTTTAGAATAACTGGGCTAAAAGCAATTTTCAAATGTTTTTATATTTCTTCGAGGATATTATTTATTTTTGATGCCTTTGATAATAAGCAACTATTTTGAAAATTTATAAATTAACGTGTTGAAAAATGAACAATCTTTGTGAACAAATAGGTACCATTTTGTCGATGAGTTTTTTGATAAAATTTGCTTGATATCGAGTTGGAAAATTAAAAAATTTCTTATCATTTTTTTTTTAAATATATACGTAATACTTGCATAGTACGTGATAATGCCAGGCAAGGAAGGGTCGTCCAATTAGGTTGGAAGTTAATTCCAACCTAAGCTAATTCCAACCTAAGAAAAGGTAGAAAAATAAAAAGCCGAGGTTTACTATATGAACGATGGGAATATTACAAGGATACGCTGGCAAACTTAGAAACTTATTATGTGCAAGGTATTAAATTAAAACATTTTAAAAGTGAGTAGGAAGGTCGTGCACTTATTGGATTAAAAGCAAAAATGGAAAAATTACTTGTTAACGAACATACTTGGAATTAAATTTTATATTAATAATAGTTTTTTTTTTGTAGGTATTGCAATCGGGACCGAATATAAATATGACTTAAGTATCAGATAATATCAGTATTAAGATGTAGAAACATGGGCACAATAGCAGATCGACCAAATGTTGGTGTTTGTTTACGAGATGATTATTTTACCAATTATTTCAAAATTGTTAAGGAATTGTTAACTTAATTGTGTTAGGGAAGTCTTGTCAAAGTTTAAGGTAAGACATGATTTGAGGAAAAAATGTATTATTTTATTGACAGGTGTTGGCTTTGCTAATAATTCACTTTTAATTTCATATCGACGAAGCGCTCTCAACAAACAAGAAAATAATTCTTATTTGCGATGGTTTTAGTTACCGGTCTCCAGTTTTTACTATTACTATTAGGCCTTTCGCACGTGGAGCTATTAAAAAGAAACTAGTTTCTAACCCGAATCACTAATCAGTAGCTTCTGCATCGAGGTTTTTGTATTTCAATGATGGCTCACACATGACGCAACTAGTTAGTAGGAATCAGTTTGTAAAGAGTCAGTAAACACTCACTCGCAATGATCCATGTTTGTCGCCAGCCTGCTAGACATCAGAATCACCTGCGATTTCCATAATCTACAAGTCGTTTAAGAAATAAAAAAACGTAAAAAAAATACAAAAATTATTCTAGTTTAAATGGTAAAGTATAAATAAAAATTTCAGCAAAATCCAATTACATATAATTATACCAAAAATTATTTGAAATTCACTCCAATTAAAATTTTAAATTTGAATATATTTTTCAAAGGAGAAAAACATTCGATATTTTAATAAAATTTATAACTAATTTCGTCTCACTTTTTAGTAGCTCCATGTGAGAAAGGCCTTAACAAGAAACATTATTTCAAAAGCTTGTTTTCTCTCCCGTAAAATTAGAACTTAAGTCAATTACTCAGTTCTTGTTCGTTGGGGTTGTCGATATTATAATTATAAAATTTAATTTAACTTTTACATGAATTTGTGTGCATTACGTCTTTACTAAAAATATTATAAGTATGGTTAACATAAAACTTGAACCGATACACAACACAGATATAAATTTGATGACGTCTATTATTACTACAATAATGTGGCACACACATAATGTCTCACAGAGAGACATTCTGTATAACCATCAATGGGAGGTGCAAATCAAAGATTTTGAAATTTAGAATATTTCTTTGTGATTTAGAAAAATTACCCGTCTACACATTAGCAATACAACAAAATACATGACATGATTATCCATATTTAAAATACAAAATAGTATAAATCTTAAAATCCAACACGGATAGTTCGAAGATTGTGTATTTCATATCGAGTTAATTTAGACTTTTATTGGCAAATATCAATAAAGATGTATTTTGTGATGTTGCTAAAGTGTAGATGGGTAAGCTGCTTTCCACTAGATCCCGAAAAAGAATAAATAGGTACCTATATATTTTCTAAAAATTGATCAAAAGAAATTAGTCGTTTGATTAACATCTTAATCTAGTTAATAAAATGAACAAGTATATTAGTGAAATGTAAGAGACGTCAACTGTTGAACTTTGTATTTAAAGAAAACGGACATTTCATACTTAGGTCCGATTTCTCCACCCCAAAATATCTCTAAGATCTGAATCTATTAGATAAATTTATTTGATGGATATCCCGAGGTGAAGAAGTCGATCAGTAATGGCCTCTAGTATTTAAATTGACAGTTAAAATTAATTTGTTTTAACGGTTCAATACGTATTAAATTGACTTCTGTTTAAATTTAACTTGAATGAAATATTGAGTTAATGAATTGACTCGGAAAGAAGTACCTAAAATGTGACAAATTTAAAAAAACGTGGTGTAAAAATGTGATACGATTGATAGTAAAATAATGATAGTAAAGTGGCTAACAAATAAGAAGCTTGTAATTATTATTGCAAGTGGTTTAGGTATTATTTGATAATCCCATCGTGATGCTTTTATTATTAATATTATTATGTCTTAATATTTTAATGTAATTTCAATTTTCAGAATCTTAAAAAATAACACTTCAAATTTCACAAATAATTTCTACACGTACCAATAATATACAACTGGAATGACCATTCTACCAGCTAGAAATTATCCACCACACAATTATCGGATCGAAGTGATTTATGCATTTAAAAAAAGCAGAAATGTAAGTATTCGAGATAAGTTGATAGTTCTTAAAAAAAATTTATTTTATAAAATAAACGATATTTTAGAAAAAATGCAAGAAAATTATTTATGAGTAGCTTTCACTAGATAAGCCTAAGAGCCATTGATAATAATTTGTAATATTTTAAATATTGGCTTTATTATGTGGTAAAATAATAGTTTTGAAATGAAATTGTATAAGTTTTTACAATCCTAATGCTGGCCACTCACACCACGGTTTACCGGAGAGGTCTACCTGTACAGGTGTACCTGCGCAGGTAGACCGGAGCATTTCCGGACAGGAGACCTGTGCAGGTTTTTTAACCTGTACAGGCGACCGGAGCAAATTCTAAAATTAATATTTTTCATCGACACCGTACGGTACACCTGTACGTGTGTGCATGTACTCCGGTCACCTGCGCAGGTCGTGTCAGTTGTTTTCTACTAGAAAAAGAAGGCACTGGCCTATCAATGCCAATGCGTCATCGTCTTCAATCGATGCCATCGCGAAATGAACTGAAGACCGTTCCGGTACACCGAACGTCCCCATTCACCATTCCGATAAACCTGCACAGGTAACATCTCCGGTAGACCGTAGTGTGAGTGGCCAGCATTAGCATTCACAAAAAAAATTATCGCACAATGTTGATTGTAAACGTATCCACAAACGGTTTTTTTAATTTTGCATTTGAATGTCATAGGTGAACGAAAAATTGAAACCGCAAACGCATAAAAGCCATCACTCTTATTGTGTGGTTTAAGGCTTTAATACCGATCTATTTTTCAAATAATATGGTTGAGGTTATTAATTATTTATTATTTTTCAAATAATAAATTCACATCGGTGAGAATTAGAGTGTTGATATAAAAACCACGAATGCATTATATTTTATAATACAACTAAAATGTAGCAATTCGGCGAAGTCCAAGGAACGATTAAGTGTGTGAATTGAAGGAAAATTGTATGCGAGTTATCAAAAATTGGTGCTTACGAATCTTTTAAACCTAAATAATATGAAAAGTAATTTGAATTTGAAAAATTAAATTTTTTCTAAGTAATTTGAATACTTGGTATCCACCGATCGATAGAGCCTACGTTAAACCATAGAAATATGTAGTAAACCTAGTTTTTCGTTTTTGACGCTTATGCTGTTTTGGAATATTTCCATCGATATATGAATCGCCATACATATATCCCTAACCAAAGAATCGCCTCCATTGAAATTAATCGTTAATTATAAATGTAGCTGTTACATAGAAAAATACTTGACTTATTTGCTAATACGAGCTTGAATGAATGTCATAACCCGGCATTATGGCGCGAAAAGGCAGTTGAAAACGTAAAAGTTTAATTTTAATTTTGTTAATTTAGTTACGAATTAGAAATCATAAAATTCTACCTTATAAATCATCATCGTCCACGTATTGAGTGCTGCCCATTACGTCACTCTTTATAACTTCCACTTCCATTTATTGACATTCGCAAATTTTAAATAATTTCACCAACCTGTTGAATTTTAGAGTTTTCTGTTTAATACTTAATACTTTTGTGTAATTTTTATGAATTCACCAATTGGGTTAATCTCTCGCTCACAGCATACAGTATTAAAATGTTAAAATTTTGACGCGTCTCTTGTTTCGATAAGAAACTTCTACAAGTTAATTAGCAATTAAAATATTATGTTCTAAAACGAATCCAAAACATAATTCACCTTCCGCGAACCGCATTAAGATACCACAATTTTCACTTTTAATAATTTAACACTTTGTTAGATAATAATAATATTGAAAACGAAATAAATAAACCAACGCATACATACGCGCGTCACAAAATGGCCAAATAAAACAATTGCAAAAACTTCAATTTGTAACTGATGCGACACGACGAATTTAAAAACTTCTATTTTAAAATCGCGAACTTATTAATAATAATAACGATGATTACCAATTAATAATTAATCTGTTAATAATAATAGCAACAAATAATAATGATGCAATAAATTCAATTATCTATTTTGTTCTATTCACCAAACCTCGAATTAAAACAACATAATTGTTCAGGTAGCAACTGCATAGACCTAATTTCGCGGAACTGAAAAGATAAACTTCGTTTGTTTTAAATTTAACGCCTAATAAATATTATACAGGACGATACAAAAAGTTTAAACGTCAATTATTAATAGGATAATAATTATTTTTGTTAATATTTTTTGGTAATTTTTCTTAAAATTTACCTTGATACAAAACTAAACAAAATTCAGATTTAGAATGAATGCATTTACTAAATTATTACACGTTTTAACCCAAGTTATATACCGTTATTTACTAACCTCCCCATTGATATATCTTTTCGATCGTAGAGACGTATTAAAACAAAAGCTCATGAATGATTACAGTAAATCCGCATTCAAATCAAATTTATTAATTACAATCTGCTACATACATAACATCAAGTAATTGTTTTGACACAACCAAAAATGAACCTAAAATATTAATTTTTTAAGTGGATAGTGTAGTAGTAGTATGTAATCTGTAATATTAAGATAAACAAACTAAACAAAATGTTAAATGAATGTTAACTGTTAAGTAAAGAATACATACTAGCACACATAGAAAAATAATATTTAAAAGACGATAAAAAAGACAATAATTTACATTTAACAGGTTTGGATTTGGAATATTTGAATAAACAAAAAAAATGGCAAACAAATCTTTAAATACTGACTAAGAATTTTTTTGGAAAAAATTACCTTATAAAAATGTGATAAAAATTTAAAATAAAAACTTTGTAATACGATATAAGGGTCCTTATTTCACGATTCGACGTGAAAACAAAATTAGAGACGTAAAACCGGCAGTCGATGATTTGCCTTTTTGCTGAAACTGCTAACAGTAAAGTAGGAAGAAAAAGAAAATTTAAGTTGAATTTTAAGAGTTAAGAATTTTTAGGAAAAGAGATGGTAAATCTTAGGGGCTGATATTTGGTTTATGAATACAACTATGTGAAGATGCAATTTTTTGTAATTTTGTATTCATAATAATTATTTTCATTGATTTAATCTTGTTAGTGTCTGGTTGGGTCTCACGTAATTTAACAATCACTTTAACTTTAATACAGAACACATATCAGTTCATTCTTTAATATTCCTCAGTCAGCACTTCTTCCAATTCCTTGCTCTTTTTTTATTTTCACCGTTAGTATTAATCAATTGTAATTGCGCCCTTTGCAGGACCTCCTCGTTGGTTTCAAGATTCACATTTTAAACGCCTCAAGTCGTTTCATTATTCCAACTTTCAAGGTCCACGTCTCTGTTCCGTATAGTGGTACAAGATCATTATGTAGCACCATTATCTTAATTTTTACTATTACATTATAACTATTTTTAACAACGGAGTGTACGGGCATAAAAATATTCTTGGGATGAATTTGGAAAAAACTATTTTTTTTAGAATGTTCTTGGCAAGGTAAAAATTAACTTTGAAGTAATTAATAATTATTAAATTTATATTAAAAAATACTACGTCGTAGTTCAAAATAATAACAGTAAATTATATGTACTATTCATATTAGTAATGTTAATAAATTTCTTGGCTTAGAAAATTTGCTTTGAAATAATATCCACGGATGAAGAAATCAACGTATCGGAGACAATCCAAAGAGATATTTATTTAATTACGTATAATTAAAGTTACTTTTGTAGATTTCCTAAAATTGTTCATAAAATGAAATAAAACATTTAACTATAGCAAAACAAGTTAAAAAGTTAGCCGATGGAATCGAAATATTAGTCAGTTACGGAATCAAGTGATGCTGGAGAAGCACAATGATTTCGTTCAGCGAGCAACAAGTGCAAACGTTATAAATGTTCGTAACCACCTCAAAAATAGTCGACATAACTTTGACTACTTATGGTATTATAAGTGATTATAGTATTTTGTCAAGTGTTAGGTGCACACCAAAATGTTATCTAGGTTACCATTACCAAGTCATATTTTAAGACAAGTTAATGGAATCCAAAGTTTGAGTAACTAAATTTGTCAAACACGATCTGCTATAAAAAGTTACAATTTTACAGAAATTTGGTAATAGTAGGGGCGGACACAAGTGATTCACGATTTTAACCTTTTTTCTTATTAAAATTTGGCACCCCCTCGACAACATATTTAAATTCTTAAGTCATCCTTAAATGACTTAAAATTACAAAAATTTGGATATCTTGTGTGTCAATCGAATAAATAATATAGGGGACGGACGGGCAAAATGGGGTACTTAACGTTTAAGAGAGTCTATGACAAAAAGTTGAAGACCTAAAGTCTTGGAAATGAAATTACGTCATCATTATAGTGTTAACTATTTATTAAAATACATTTTATTGATGAAAAAATACAAATATGTCATAAAAAAAACTAAAAATTAAAATTTGAAATTTGTTCTATTTTACCCGTCGGGTAGGGTAAAACGGGGTCTTAATTATTTTGCTGACAATGTTCGCAGAAGAATACTGCTTCATCATCGTCTTCTTCTACACCTGCATACAAATTGTGTGCCCATTTCTGACAGACGGAACAACAGATCCATCCCTCCGTCGAGGTTGAATAAAAATCGCCAAAGTACAAGCAGTCAGCGTCACTAACATCACTATCTGTATCAGATTCAACTTTTTTCTGGATTTTAGCCTTTCTTGTTTGACTTTTAACATACGATGATAGCTTTCTTTTCACCACTTTTACTTTAGATGATTTATTTTTATCGTCCGCTTCTTCTAGTTCGGTTTTATTATAAGGAGACGATGTTAGAATAGTTGTTTTGACTCTCTTTCGCATAACTCTTTTTTTGGTTTGTTTAATTTGAGGAATAGGTAAGATAACTTTAGGACTAACAAATTCAAAACTAGTGTCGTTATCTCGTGACGTTCCTGGTTGGGGATCATTCTCGGGAGTCTTCTCTTTTACAGAATGATCATTAACATGAACACTTCTCTCTTGATGTTAAGTTTCTGCTGCTGAATTACTGAATTCCATTTCTATATCAGTTGTGACTGAAAGCAAGAAATCTGCGTCAGAGAAAACGTTCATGTCAACGGGCCACACGCCTGTTTTTTTAAAACCATTTATTGCTGTAAGCATTGTAGCTGCTCTAAGATATGCAGCACTAAATAAAGCAGTAATTTTGTGCAATGTTACAACACGTCCTGGATGTGTTCGAAGCCATTTCCTTACTTCGTGATCATAATAAGCACTAAGAGGCTTCATAAATGAAACATCCAGTGCCTGAATGCGGTGAGTGCAATGGGGAGGAAAGCATAGTATGATAACTCCATTATCTCTTGCATAATTAATAACTTCTAGATTTTTTGTATGTGACGTGTGCCCGTCAAGCAAAAGTAATACCGGCAAATCTTTAGAAGCTTTTGAATATTTCACAAACTTCTTAAACCACGAAAAGAATAACGTCTTGTCGATCCACCCTTTATCATTTAATTCGACCCAACCTCCAGGCACAATACCATTTAGAAACTCCTGACGCATTCTTTTCCGTGGGAAAATTAACATAGGAGGCATATATGCATTCGAAGCGGAAAAACAAATTTCGGCAGTGACATTTTCACCTCTTTCGCCCGATGTAAGTGCACCAACTTGGCGTTTTCCTTTTCGTGCTAGAATTTTCGAAACTCCTTTTGGAATCACCGAAATGCCAGTTTCGTCTACATTATAAATATTTTCACTTGTTAAATAATACTTTTCTACGGTTTCTTCTAAAAGCTTAAAAAACTGTGACACAGCCACTTTATTGAAACTCATAGCTCGTGCACCTGATGTGGCTTCAGGTTTTCTAATGGACAGATCTTTATGTTGGTTTAAGAAACCTTGCATCCATCCTTTTCCAGCCATTTTATTTTTTTTGTTAAATGGATGGTCAAGCTTATTTAATTGGGCTAGCTGAAACGCAATTTGTCTGCATTCAATCATGGTCACGCCAAATAATCTAGCCTCCATATCTTTCAGATAAGTAGCCAATTCTTCCTCTTGTTCGACACTGGCTTTCTGCTACCCAAAACTTTTGTAACAGCGTAAGTTTCATTATTTTGTTGCTTTTTCACGTGGCGTTCTAAGGTACTTGAAAGAACAGCAAACAAAAGTGATGCTCGACGATATCCCATTTCACCCCTTTTTACACCATTTACTGCCTCTTGCATGGTAGCTATTGACCAATTTTGTCTATTGGATTTTCTTATGTATTTACCCACCATCTAAAAACAACACTAATCTTAATTCAGATTAAATGTTATACAGAAAGGGCAAAATAGAGTACCCCATTTTACCTTATTTTTCGCTACCCCGTTTTTCCCGAACAGCAGATATTTTAAACAACCTCGATTTTTTTAATTTAAAATTTACTTATTATTTATCAAAATTATGATAATACATGCTTAAAAGTGTACACTTTCTGTTCGTAGAAATAATATTGTACAATAAACTAATTTACTACTACTTACATCGAGTTAAATTTAGATGAATGTTATAGCGTGGTATAAAAATATTCACATGCACTTTTTATCACGATTACATGGAAACTGCAGATATCAATTAAATTGCGAGGAGTAGCAACGTCTGTGATAAGGTAATTTTTCACCTTTGTGCATAGATGGCACAAAGAGTTTAGAAAATATTCAAGTACCCCGTTTTAGGTGCCTACCCCGTTTTACCCGTCTGTCCCCTACAGTAAATTTTAAAATTCAATAAAAAAGTAAATTTAATATTTAGATAGGTTTGACATAAAAACTACTACGTAGAATTACAATAATAATAATTAGAATATGTATTTGCTTGAAATTCATTTTTAAATAAATTATTTTCAAGTATTTCAATTTGACGACATTGTTTAACCACGAAAACTTCTGCCGGTGAAAAATCATATGGTAACGGTTTCTTAGGAATATTGCAAATCAAATAAAAAAGTATTCATTTTTAGTTAATCAATCGGCAAAAAAAAAATTTTAAAAAACATTCTAGTGAAAAACCATTTAAATTTTAATTGAATAGCAATATTTCTCTATCAAGACATAAAAATATTGCAAATATTTTTTTCATTTTTTAAGGACACTAGAGTATATCAAGGACATCCTAAGTTTCCCAACTCCTTCAAAGACTGCTCAAGTTATGGTAGCACGACAAAAGTACAACGAAACGGTTTTTCGACCATCTTTCCTTTTTAGATTTTTACAAATTTAAAGAGCTCATAGATAATAGAATTGCGTCAAATGAGAAACCTCCACTTTTACTTATGGTATGGTATAGCAAATTAATATATTTTTAACGCATTAATTCCAATTAACTTCTAATTATGAATATTTACCTAAAAGTTTCCATAGATATGCCAGAAGGCCAATTAAAGAAGCTATTTTGAAGGTTTCGAGAAAACAAATCAAATTTTCGAACTGGATGTTCTAGCAAACGACTAAGTCATAAGTAGCATTTGTGTAATACCGGGACATGAGCCCATACTTCCTTTTAAAAATGGCTGGTGTCTTGCACCTGAAGGCATCGGGTAGAGGAATTCGCACACTACCATCCGCCGTGGGAGCCGCCGACTTTAGATGCGATTAGAGCCGCATCAAGACTGTCGGCGGGTTTAAAACGTCGACGGGGTTCCGTGAAACCCCATCTAGAAGGTCGCTGATAATGCGAGTTGTGGCGAGCAGGAGTGGGCCTATATATAGCTGGCTCTCCCGTGGCAGAAGTATTGTCTTCGACGTCAAATTTTATCGTGGCAAGGGACGAGGCGAGGTCTTGGTCCTTGGTCGCAGGAGGATCAATCGCTACGAGCAAGGGCAACCGCGCCCCCGGCGGTGCCGGTGACGCGTCGTTGCACTACCTGGGCTTGGGAGGGGGGTCATTGCGACGGTTCCGATTAGAGCCGTTGCCGGCACTATGGCCTCCCTCCCCTCGTCTTTGTGGAAACTAGGTCACGGTACCGATTTTCCGGTCGAGAAAGGGTGCCTTAAGACACGCTTGATCTTGACTTGTCTGCGGGAATTTGTTTTTTCCTATTGCTAGCAGACGGCGAGTATTACTGTTAGACACCAAATGAAATTTGGCATAACCACTTTTTATTTTCGGAAATCATTTGTTAACAAAAAAAGAGTTACGGAAAAACGATTTCGTGTTATATTCGCATCTAAGGTCGAAAATGGAAAAGTGCTTATAATAATAAAGTTTCTAAATTTTATTATATTACATATGTTACATTTATTTAAAAGTTAGAATGTTTTTTAACCCTTCCAAAGAGTAACCTTATTCGGCTACTACGAGAGCACCACAACAGCTATCCGTGGAAACTTTTAGATATTTACTTTATATATTATTTAGGTGCTTAGCTATAAGTAAAAATTGATGTCTTAGGAAAAATTTATAATAGTTTTTAGTAGAAAACTGTATTATATTTAAATTTATCTAAAACTACTTTAGCCGTATTTCAAAAATAAAGAAAGTTATTCGAAAAACAGTTTCTTTGTACATTTCTTGTACAGAAGAACCGAGAAACTTGAAGTACAGCCATACGAAGACTTTAATACAAGTTTCGACATTTTTTCGTGGTCTAAATGACCTGTCGCTTAGCCAACTAATTCATAGCATTAGAAAAGACATTCGTGCAGTGTTTGAAAAAATTAATATGATTCATAAGCAGAAATAGCAAGAAACTAGATTTGCTCTTTTCTAAAAAAAAATACTATCGTAATACACTACAGTATACCTCTACAAGGTAGTTGTCCATATTAGTTTTGATAGAAATCTGTTTTGAACAATATTTAGCTCTAGTTGCACTTTGTAGCGAAAACACTAAAAAGAAATATCTCTAGATGTAGGTGGGAGGCTGATGAAGTCAAGAAAAACAAATCGTTAGTAACTCGACCGAATTATTATTTGTGGTGTATCAACTAAACATTATATTATATTAAAACCGGATTATCTTCAAGTTATTGAATTTTATAAACAAACATCAAAATTTACTCGTCGTGAATAGTTGGGAGAGAGAAAGAAAAAATCATATAAATTTTTTTAGAAAAACCAAAAAATGCGCAAACACTTTTTAGAACTAAAATGTTTTAAGTTAACATATACCGCATGTATATTATTGCAAACGTTTTTTCCATACTATGGCATCATCAGGCGATGAACTAAAAAGAGAAACGAGAAAAATTCCGTATTTATTGTCCAAATTGCAAGAGAAAGGGAGAGGGTAGGGGAAGATATTTTTGAAAAAATTTTTAAATATAAAAATCTGTTACATTTGGTCACATCAGATTTTTCACTGTACACTTCTTATCGCATAGATCTTAATAATTGGCTGAAAAATATGTAGTAAAAAAGTATTATTTTTTCAGAAAATGATGGTCCTGAAATCAACCAGAAGATCACGATGCTGTTCCAATACTAAAAATATAGGTTTAATGATATTTCAAAACTGGTTAGTGCAAAAAAAATCAACTGTGCTTCAACATAATGACTTATAACTGGACTGAACTAAGTGCTAGGACAATGACCACGGTGAAGACCCTCGAAGAAATGAAATGAATGTTATGGAACAAGAAAAAGTCATGAATAGGAACCAAATTTTGCCTCATAGATGTTACGGGGGCTACATTTTCATTGAACAGAAGTTTCTTACATGTGGTATGATACCATTGCAGATATTTCTCTCTTATAGTTTGCAAGGACAGAAAAGGTAAAAATTATGTAAGCTCATAATCCCAATGTTATATTGGAACAGTGTAATAAAAATTTCAAAATTTTCAAAAGTAACTACGTGTTAAATATCAAATCTATTAAAAATATTTGGTTTCAAGATAATGCATTGAGGGTCTCGAATATACTAGCACTTTTTAAAAATAAACGGTGGGGTCAATCCATAATAAATGACCTGATATGGTCTCTGGGTCATTTCAAGTTAATTTGATTTTTTGTGTTGATATTTCTAAGTGAATATTATTTAAATTATATTGTTTTTTATTTTCATTTTTTAGCCTTATGTTTTTGATAATAATGTGTAGCATGTTTGGCAAATTAAAAAGGTTACGGAAGCTGAAATATTGTAGCTTCTATTTACATTATCAATGGAGAACCAAAAATAATTTATTTAAAAAGAATATTTTAGACAGTTTAGACATTTTCAACAAAATCCCCATTTTTAAAAAACTACTATATCTTTGAGGAAAAGATTACTTTCCTTTACCCCGAGATTTACATTCTCTTTTTTTTCTAAAAATTCTCTAAATTTGAAAATTTAATGAAACAGCACTCTTTCAACGCAAAATATTGCTAATGGAGAGAACCAGATAAAAATTTAAATTTCAGTACTATACTGTAGAACCTCGATTATCCGGGCCGTGCTCTGCACGGATAATTGAAAAACACGAATAATAATAATTGACGTTTGCTGTTAATATTATTTATAGTAGAATACAAACAAGGAACATATTAATTAAAAAGTTCTATTTGAAAAATCAGATAATTTGGTTTGTTTTTGACTTTTACTTAAATTGTATTTAATTAAATCTTTCAATTTTCTGAGGTGCAAAATATCTACAACCTCAGTCTCACTTATCTGTTCAAAATAAATTAATAAAACATTTATAGCTTCGGTAGCTCGTGTATGTGTGTTACGCGATGATTGTCATATTCCTTGCTCTTTAGATCTTCTACGTCAAGTATAGCTGCAGGAATAGTACATAGTATAATACTACCGAAGTTGCAAACGCTCACGGAAAAATCGCTTCACAGATAATCGGGGTTCTACTGTATTATTATATTAGTCTTATCACCAACAATTTTGAATTTGAGATTTGACTACAACCAAAGATATTATTACAAATACAAAATGTAAAAAAGCATACTGCATGTTTTCAAAATATTTTTACAAGTAGCATTCTACTCTACACACTCAAGCGGATAAAGAAATCGATACAAACATTTGTTCGATAATCGCGTATCTAGAGTTATAAACAATTTTTATATTAAAGAATTTAATTCTTTCTAAACAAAATTATTTATGTTCAAAATAATTAAATTTTAATAAACTTATGTTGAAAACCAACGGGATTGCTCCAAATGCCGTAATGTACAATTTTTGGGCACATCTTTATGTACACTTTTTAACTTATCCGATTGTGTAGGGAGACGCCTAACCTTTTTTTTCTAATGTTGAGTATGTCAAAAATGATACATCGTATGAAAGCTCATTTTAAAGGAGATATATTATTCTAAGTAATTCCAAGTTAAGTGTTAAAATATAAAGTTATATTTTACGTAACAAAAAAAAGATAAACGGACCAGGATACTAGAGTGATGAAACGGGCTTCAAGTCTGAAACCTGACGATGTTACCGTTTTAAGTTTTATCTGCAAAAAGACAATCGATGATAAAACTCATGCCTTACATTTGCTAACAATTTTTGTAAAATTTGCTCAATTTCATACTTGCTGCATTTAACTAAAAATGAAAGTTTTATTTTTTTTAACCTTTTGGAATTACTTTAAAAGTTATTGAATAATTGAAATTGGAAAGAAATTGTAAAATTTCAAAGGTTGTGTCGACACAATCCGAGTACACTTAGACCGAGTGATGAGTTTAAGTTCATCATGTCATCTTAGTTTTAGGGAAGGTTGCATTTTTTCTGATGAAGAATTCTCTTTAAAATATTGAATATTAAAGTTATATAATTTATTTCCGTTAAAGTTTTCACACTGTATGATATTATATTATCAAAGCTTTATAGTACCTATTACACAATACATGGGGCATAGCATGGCACAGTCCTGCATTCACATGCATGCATTAATTTATTTTTATAAATTCATAATAATTATGAATTAATTACAAATAAATTTGAACAGTGAGTTTGTTTGCAAGTGCTCGTTATCAAGAAAACGTGTTGTTCTTATTCGTTATTCGTCGAGACTCTGTCTTTCAGCTAACAGCAAAAAACCTTGACTACACTCGGCTTTTTTTTTGTTAACCGGAAACGTTATCCTTGTGTTCCTAGATTTCTAAATTAATCCACGATAGCCAAGTAATGCGTTGGATTGTTACGGTGACATCGCCCTGCATGCACGTGCATGCATGACTATGACACCACAGTTTTATCTCGAACCGTTTATTAAATATTAAAAATTTAAAGGAAATTTTCTCTTTACAATATAGTTTTTTTTTTCAAAAACTTACTGAAAAATAATGATCAAATAAAAAGAAGGTAATTTTGTCTTTGTTTCGGAACGCACTTTCATACATATTTTTATTTTTCGAAATTCCACTAGTTAGACTCTTCGACATCAAATTTTGTTATTATCAACTTACCGAAGTAATAAAGTCAATTATTTATTACTTGATACTTTGGATATTTTTTCGAAAGTACCCTGGAGTTTTTACAAACTTCATTTAATAAGACGAAAGAAATTTTCATGAAGTGCAAAATAAAAATTTAAAAGAAAAGATTTTTCTCGTAGTTAAAAAAAAGCAGGTACATAATACCACGATCTGACGTGGCTTAAAATTCGTAGAAAGAATAACAGTTCTTTATAGAATTTAAAAAAAATCAATTATTACATACAGAGTTAAAACAAATTTTTTTACTAATAACTGAAAATAAAGTGCATTCCAAAACAAAAAAAAAGGAAAATTATTTTTCAATAAGTTATAGGAATTTATAAAACACTTTAATATCCAGTTGTAACAGCCATAGGAATCGAATAATAGCCAAGTATTTTCCGAGTACGAGTACTTGCTGATGATAATGATTGTTCCCACAAAAATCTAATTTTGCACCTAGTAGTAATGTTTCTAATTTTCTAAGTATATTATGCCTATTTTGAAATCATAAATAATAGATTTATTAAAAATAAGTTGATAATATCGTATTCACCGCTTGCAATTTTAGTAGAACCGAGGAGTCACTTGCCATGCACACTAATAGTTTCCCGCTCACTAACCAGTCAGTGTTTGCTTAACACCGCTGTGCTGATTATTTAATTATCGAAAAACTAAACTAGTAGAGGGTCACTTGTACCAAAATAATCCAATAAAACTCCGGGTATAATTTCAAAAACTGTAATTTTTACATTATATTGTAGCCTTTGTTCCGTTTCTCCCAAATCTACTTTTGTTGCATAGGTCCAAATTTCACTCGTTTATCTTCTTGCTTTTTGATGTTTTTTTTTTAAACCTTCAGATTATAGTCTCCAAATTGAATCGAAAAATGTAACAAGATCTTTTTTTAATTATAATTGATTTTTTTTAAATTGTGAAAAAAATATTCGATCAAATGAAAAATTAAAAATTGCTTATCCAGACATTTGCCTTGATGATCGACAAAATTGACCACAGCAATGGTTAGTTACGAATTAATTGAAACGGAATATTTTAAATTGAACAAGCAAATAAAACTTTAATAATATTCAAGATTTCTATTAAGCTTTAAATATTATTAATGTTTAATTAACATGTTCAATTTGAAATATTTTAAAGTTTGCCGTTGTAAAATATGAACCGATGAAATAAAAGTACATTTGAATGGCTACACGATTCGTACACCAGGAACGAAAGCTACAACTTATGTAAAAATAACAATTTTTGCATCGCATGGAGAATAATTATTTTTCACTAACCTTTTTAATCCCGTTGAACTTATGCTGTCCAATCCACGCTGTCGAACTTACCTAAAATGAGAAGAAAATTATTAATACACATATACTTAACAGGTTTAGGTTAGCCAAACAAAAAGATATTCAAAAGTTTTTTGTTGCCAAACTGTCGTAAAAAAGAAAATTATTGTTACATACCTTTATCACTGTAGAGCCCAGTTGTATTGTCAAAGTCCAATCCTCTGCTTCGTGCAATCAATCTTGAAGTACAACGGCAAAGAATACACTCACATATATGTTTATCGATTACGAACGAACAAGTTTTAAAATGAACACTTTATTACAAACAAAATTGACAAACCGCTCGCAAAAAACTTTTAACCACGTACACAAGATTTATTTATTTGCCAGTATTTCTTGCCAGACGATCTGAAAGAAAAATAAATCTCTTAAAATTTTATATAACCGGACATAATATTTAAGGAGGAGATTCTGACAGCACCAGATCGAAGGTTTTTTTTGCCGATTACTTCCCATCGTACAAAAATTGGACAGAAAGTCCTATTCACCACTGGAGATGAAAGAATCGAACTTAAACAGTATCGGACATCAACAAAAAACATATTTTTAACCCAACAAGATAACTTACCAAATTAGTTTGCTCTAACTTTTGATTTTATTAAACATTGTTTATTTAAAAAAGACCAAAGCTATCATTAATCCCGCCTCATTTGAACTTATAATAATTACACGCACTTTTTTAATATTTACGCACAATCTGTTTGATTTTAAACGCAACAAGTAGCTTTGCTTGGTAACGAAAAACAATGGTGGACAAACAAAACAAATGACACTCGCCGACAAAATTTAATTTTAAAAACAATTGGTCAACTGACGTTTGAAAACCGAGTCATGGCTTTTTATTAAAAGAATCACTTAAAAAAAACCACTTGCACAAGTTTATCATAATACAACATATAAATTAAAAAATAAAATTTAATTCCGTGTTTATTTTTTAATTTATAACCTACAAAATATGCGAGCGCTATTCGGATATACTTGAATAATAAGCACGGACTTAATTTTCAATTAAACAATTGAAAACCTAAATTACACATTATATTAAAAAGAAACAAATAATAACCTAAACTTCGGTGCAAGCTAAACTTAATATTTTTTACTATTATCGTTTAGCGTAATTTATTGTAAGGTTACAAAATAAGTCGATGGCGAAATTTCATTATTTATTTTTGCAGGTCGACATAAAAAGAAGTTCACGTTGATGGTCATAGAGGAAGCATTTACTTTTGAAGATATTGCTGTAATCGAAAGTACTTCATTACTCCACGAAATGGAAGCCAACGGAGAACATTGTTTCAAGAAACTAAGTTGCAGCCCGTTGAAACAAATCAAATGCCGACAATGTATCGACAGGGCGAAAATTTGAAAATTACACACTCAAAAATTAATTCAAGTTCTTACCATTTATGTGGAAGATCCATTACAAGATTGGGATTGCACAAAGTCATCATCCAAGATTCATCGATTATGCTCTCCATAACTTAATTCACCAACACAATATTTTAAAATGACGCGCGCGTCTTTTCGGTTAAAAAAAATCGTTATCGTATTAATTTATTCACTCAGAGAGAACAAAATTAATTTAAATGATCGATTTTTCTTAAAAAAAGTAATTTCCTTAATAAAATCATTGAAATTATTTAAAACCGCAGAGCGCAAAAAGTGCGTGTTTCCAAGCCGAACGATTTTGAACTACTCCGCTGCCGTTCGGACGGAAATAATGCGGAAGGGGTATGCAATCCTGAGCTTCGTGAACGCTCGTGATTCAAAAATCTGCTAAATCAGTACGGCCATCTAGCGGATTTTCTTCGTACTTGAATAAAAATTCGAATTATTTCAAAATTGAATTGATTTTTAAATAATTTAAAAGTACTTTTTGTATTAATATTGCCTTTAAAGTACACAACGGATTACAATAAAATAAATTTTATTCCCCGGAAATGCCAATAATAACTAAAAATGCCCACCTTGAAAATTCCATGTAGTAATTTCGCTCAGAAATCGGAATGAAATGATTAGATTTAATAAAATAGACTCCAAATAGTTTATTAACACCTAATTCAATCTTTCCAACGCAATATTTATCTAGTAATTACATTTTGGAGCCCCCGAAAGCTCAAACGTTCGATAATGAACAACTATCAAAATAGTTCATTAATTTGTTGAAAAATCTTGAAATAACTCTATTTTACACACCACCCTTCTATTATTTATCATAAATAAGGCTGTTTAGCCCATTTATTTTCTAAATTGTGTTTAAAGAACATTTAACCGCAAAACTAATTTTAGAGAATTTGTATATTAAAATTTACATATAGACAATTAAAAATGAACCAAAACCATTGCTGATTATGCTAATTACTCGAAAGTAATCAAATTTGTCCCCTAATTAAGTTATTTTTGATCAATTTCCCTTTTGACAGTTTTTAGGTTTCGATGCCGATTTGTTGCAAAATACCACATTTGTGTATCGTTTCTTATTAAAATGTCACGACCGATCACAATACTTGATCTAAAGGAATACTTTAACACAAAAGGGCATTGCTCGTTTAAAAAATTTGAGATTTATTTTGACATCTACCGAGCGAGCATCGCAAGATCGTAGTTACATAATTTATATTGTTTGTTCAGTTTTCTGATATTTAATACAGACGAATTTAATACCTACCTATCCTTAGATTACAATAAATAACACTGTAGGTTCTGTTTTCAAAGAAGTTTGTAATTAAAAACACCTGTCGCTTACCGAAGCAAGATAGCGTCATATGTTTTAACTTTGTAGTTGTTCTCTACAGGAAGGCTGTTTATAAATTCTAACCTTTTATCAAGAGATACGATAACTTTTTTGACGTTTGTAAATTATATCTTCACTGCTTGCAGGGAATTTTCTTGATTCGCTACTTGATTTGACTTGCTAACGTCCAATTTCTAAAATATATTATTGAGAAGGCTGCCAACAACCACCGGAAAGAAGAAATCGTACAGCTGGTTGTCTCCGTAAACCACATAACATTTATACAGTCCTTTTTGAGACTTTGATTTATATCCGATGCGAGGTTTCTAATTATTTACAAATGCTTTTAAAATAAAAAATTTTATTTAAGTAATAATTTTTAATTATTTATTTATTTATGTGTGAACATGTTAATATGTATAAAAAAGAGTTTTTCTAACTAATCTTCAACTATGCAAGGCAATCGCTCCCATGTACGTAGATAGAGAGTAATCTCAAACTTTCCAGAAAAATTTAAAATTCACTTGTTTAACTTGCTCTAGAAATGCTGCAAACACTGGAAGAGATACCAAAAACATTTTTGTATAAACTAAAGTGTGAAGAGATTTCGAGTTGATAACAACTAAATAATTAAAATTTCTCTTTCGAATGCTTTTCGTCTTCAAACTACAGTAGATAAATGTGTGCTGAAGGGAACTTTTTTATTGGACATTTCGTTCCCTACAAATTATCCATATAAAATTTTGTCGAATTCCTTACCGTTTTCTTTCTTGTAATTTTTCTAAAATTTAGAAGAGAAAAAGTAAGGAAGTCAACCTACTTTTTTTCCTTACTTTCTCAAAGTTTTAATGAAAAATATTTCTAAATAAAATATTTTATTTTGTCTTTACTAAAGAAGTCGGGTTCAACAGCTCGCACAATTCAGAACCCCTCCTAATGTTTGTAACCTCGGCGTGGGAGGGGGCTAGCGAGCTTTCAGTGAAGCCGCAGGCATTTACTCAAGGGACGAACTGTGGGGAGGCCCCACAGGGCGGTCGGGGCCGGCCGGGACTTAAAAACTCTTTGTGCCCGGTTCTTGCCGTCTTCTTAAAGGATAGGATGGCTGTGGTGGAGAGAGCCAGACTAATTGGCAAACACAAAAACAAATCGTAAACCGCCTGTGGGCTGCAACGACTCCCATAGTGGATACCAGTGACAGGGGCACGAGGGCCTTGGCTTAATCGCCTGGGCTGCGTGGATCACTATAAAACCCTCCCAATTCCTACAGTACCGCGACGGCAAAGGGATGCAAGGCCGAAGGAAAGTTCGGTCTCTAGTCGCAGAAACCTCGGGGCACCAGGCGCACCTCGTTGTATTAATGCCTTCTATCGTGCATGGGGCTCTGTGCGATGGTGACAGTCTTACCCCAATACTCGTGGAAACAATTATGGAACCACCTAATAAAAACTTTAACACAGGGGGCGCTTCCGAAAGGAAGGAACCACCCATACCTTTGGGGGCTGCAAAGAGACGCTATATGCGACTCCAAACAGCAAAGAAAAGTAAGGAGGCAGGGACGGCAACACAACCTACTCCTGAACCAACACCAGGTACCTCGACCGGGGGCCAAACGGCCAAAGAAGGGAGCAAACCCTGTCATCTCTTACAAGTCTGTCTTGACAGCCATAAGGGTAGCCATCGTACCTTCGCGTACCAATCAACCTCACCCAAGTTTACTGACGTAAAATCAAAGGGGGGGGGGCTGATGATTGCTTCCTGCGTCGACCAGGTCACTAAGGACTACTTGGAGCGGGTGGTGGCCGAAAGCGAGCCCTGGGCGGGAGTAAAATTTGGACGTTCCAAAGCCTGTAAAGGTTTTAACATGGGTTCCGGGACCCTCAGTGGAACCGGAACTTATTTTAAAAAGACTGAAAGTCCAAAACCAGGGGCTCAGAACTGAGACCCGGTCAGTATTAAAAAAGAAGTCCGACACTAAAGGCCAGCAATTAATATTGCTGGTTAACGAATTATCCTGGATTAAAATCCAGGAAATTCAATGTAGGCCCTACCTGAAATTCTCCAGAATAACCTTTAAAGAACTGGGGAAGAAGCAGGATCGGGGAGAAGCTATGGAGGAAGGCGGGGGGGGAGACCTAGAGTTACCCCTGTCATCCACACCTTCTAGTGAGCCTGGGCCGTCGGCTGAAGTCGCACCTTAAGCTGATGGCAACGATAACAACCCTCGTGGCGGCCATATTGAATTTTTGGTTTTTGAATGCTTTTGGGCAATCTTCGGTAACGCGTAATTTGAGGTTGTTGCGTTGTTATCGTAAGTAACAGCCCGGGAAAGCGAAAGATTTCGGAAAATCTCTCTGAGAAAAATATTTGAATATGATATTTTACGAGGGTGTAGACCGAGGGATTCGATGAAAATATTTCTCGAAGAATAGTAAATTTCACAAGGGAGACAAATATACATGGGACTTAGACTTCGGGAAATATTTTCGCCAAATTTCTCTTAGCCTACGGCTTGGTGAATTTTATATTCTAATATTACCCTCACGAAAGCCCCTGAAATTTCTCTCTCGTCCCAGCGCTTTTTCTCAACCCTTAGTAGTACTTGCTCAAAGAACTAAGTTTATTTCTTTTTTATTTGCTAGTTTACATCAAGCAAGTAGCATTTAGAAATACTTACAAATTGAACGCAGAGAATTAAAAAATATCTCATAAATTTTGTTAAAATAACTAAACGTGAATCATGGGTTGTATAATATCAAGGGTCCATACTTTAAAAATTTATTTTGTTTTTCTTACGATGGTAATTTTAACCCTAGTACGAAGACCTTTTTTTCTGTAAATTCATTCATCCGACTCAATAAAAACTGGCTTTTTAGTGATTGGATGTAGAAAATATAATATATGAAAATGAAGGAAAATGCTTAAAAAGCGTTTCAATTAAAAAAATTTTTGGGTGTCAAATTTAAGGACAAATAAGAACGACTTTTGTCTGTATTTAGAAGATTTATTAAAATAACTACATTATATTGTTCGCCTTAATTAAATAAAATTTAAAAAGTTGTTTTTAAAGTTAATAAAGTTATACAAGTTGAATTTTAAAAGGGAAAAATGTGTTTAAATCCTCTTAATTTTGATCAATGAATCTCCGATAGAAGAAGCTTATAGAGTGGCAGAAATAGGTGCATTTACCTTGTGAGAGAAGATCGATTCCCTTAATTAAGTGTTTTTTATATTAATTTTTCGTCTCGAATCTTTTGTAACATTAAACGTTCATTTTGTTTTCCGTCAATGCCCAATCCAAATTTTTCTGTTAAATTTTCTCCGTGCATTCCATTGAATTCTCGATAAGTTTTGGAACGTTGTAATCCTTCGTTCGGATCGAAAGACCATCGAGTTTCTTTGTGTAGTACCGGATGCCCAACTAAATTAAATTGAATGAAGTCTCTTATCAACGGGGCAGTTGCGTTAGTACTTGATACCATTAATAAAAATATTAATTTCTAAAAACAAGGTTTAAATTGAATCATAATGCGTTAATCAATTATATGTTTAACTACTAACTTTTAAAGCAAGCCACATCTTCAAAACGTTTTTACAATACTAATTATTTATTATTACGTTTTATGCAATCCAGTGAAAGTTGGATGCCTACGTTATTACTATTAAATTATTATAGAGTGGGTCAAGAACTTGTCCTAAAAATACACAGTATTTTGAAAAAATTATGTTTCGATACTTTAGGTAATTTATTCAAAAGTAACGGTCAATTATTTTATAAAAATTTTATCTACCTTCCTCGTCATCACCAAAGAGGATAAAGTGGGAAAACTTTCTCCTTCACTTCTTTGGAGAAGAATTATTCACCTTGACTGAGTATTAGAGTAGTGAAAGTAAAACCGAAAGTTCGTCACGATGTTTCGAGTTTGTTGTTTCTTGGTAAGTACATTTTAATAAAAAAATAACGGGAATTAATTAATATTTTTATTTTTCAAGATTTTATTTGTGTTAAGTCATACATGGGCTTCTGTTAGTTTTACACCAAAAGCACCGAATTTTCAATATTTTGAAAGGTGAGTTTAATATAGTTTTTGCGCGCACTTTGCAGTTAGGAACATTAATTTAAAAAAGTGAAACTTAAAAATTACGTTTTTGTTTCGCATATTCTCGATGCGGCCCGCAAAGGCTTTTAAAGTTGACACAATTTTCTACTGCCAATAATAATCAGAATATAAGTGCGCTACGCCAATAATAACTTATCGTTATACCGCTTGTTTATATGTTCGCCCAAGTGCGATTTCAAAATTATGTTTGTGAAAAATATTTTACGTTTGGTATAAACTAAATTTTATATTTAAAATTTTTGCGACCTGCAAAAAATATACCTACTTTCGAATTTGAACGAAAAATTAACAATTGACAAATTTTGAAAAAAACGAATCGAATTCTCAAAATATTTTTTTTAACATTGCAATTGATCAATTTATAAGGAAATAAATTAGAAGTTAAAACAAATTTTATACTTACGCTTTCTCAAGAAAGAAAACTCACAGCATAGAGCGAGTTATCAGTGACGTTTAGAAGTTAATAAATATAAGTTCTAAAAAAATTCAGAAAATTAATTAATGCAATTGTAGATATTAACATCGCACTCTATTAATTATCAGACTGTTAACGTTTAAATTGGATTTGCGATTTAGAATTCAAAAATAAATTAATAATAATTGTTGAGAGTTTTTTTTATTTGAGAGAGTATTATTGCGTATAAAGTCACTTCCAAGTGAATATAGATTTATTAATATATAAATTGAAAATTTTAGGCCAAAATACAGGTACCCTTATTACGATGAGCACGGAGTGGGCCGACTGTTGTACGGTTACGGAGACAATAAACTCTATCAATACAAAACTTTCACGCCGCTAGAAGGAATTCATTGATTTATTTGGAAAAAAGTGGAATATAATAATTATTTAATTTTATGTAAATATTTTTAAGTTGTTGATGAAAAATAAAGCCTTTGTTTGAAATGTTGTATGTTTTACCCCCCCCCCCCCCCCCCCCGAATTAAATTCCTGGCTACGCCATTGGTATGTAGGTATAACAGACGATAATGTTTATTATTTAATTTTTCTTTTTGCAACTCTTACATTAATTTTCCCTTAGGTTTCACTCCGAGTGTGAAGCATAATTCAACTTGGATTTCACAAGAATTCGTCATCTTATTATGTATGTTCGTTCAGTATTAAGGGGCAAGGCCACTCTAGCGAGCGAAAAACCAAACATTTTTTTGTTAATATTTTTAAAGAATATAATAATATAGTGAATGGAGTACAAAATTTGATTAAAAATCTTTATTGTAGATACTTATTTTACACTTAGTGTTAAAAAATTGTTATTAATTTTTTTTTTCATATTATATTAAGGCAGTCAGCCCGTGTGATATGTCGAAATAATCGATTTTTTTATAAAGATTTAGTTTGAGTTTTACATAAGATTATCTCGAGAAATTATACTGTTTTTTTTGTAAGAATAGTGAACGTTTGAACAAAAAATTTCACTTTTAGTTAAAAGCTTACGTGAAAAATTGTTAAAATTAGACAATGTAATTTTGAAGCAAAATTTGTTGTAAATTGATTAAGATCTGCCGATGTTGTGTTGCCGATCGGTTTAAAAAATGTAGTTTTAAGATAATATTCGTTCCTAGTTTTAAATGGAATTTTTCTACGTTGCTCGCAGCTTTTATCCTCTTTTTCCTTTTCGACTTATTTTAAAGACGACCGACCTCTTTTGCAGCACGAGTCAATGTTGAGTTCGAAAATGCTTGTTAAATCATAATTACCGTAAAATTTAGAATTACTTCGACTGCTGTATCGAAGCTTTTGTTGCTTTATGACTAAACACATTCACGATATCGTTTTTGTTTAGTTCCTCGCTCCAATCTCTGAGCGTGCCGGAAGGTACTTAGCCGCAGTTCACGTAATAAGCACTTAAAATCTCTTCCCACTTATAAAACTTATTGTACCTTACGTCTAAGACGGTAAGGCAAAAGAATGAATTTTAAATTTTTCGAAAATCCTTTGCGAAATAACTCTAACGGATGAGGATAAAGAAAACAAATAGTCGCGATGTCTATTATTATTATTATTATTATTGGGTGTTGAACGTTTGTTAATGTCAATCTCTTTGTCGAGGCTAATTGCAAATTTAATAAATTCCGCTGGTGTAGTATTTGAATTGTTTTCTGGCGCCGTAGCGAAAAGTTAAAACGACGCACGTATAGACGCCGGAAACTCGGAACGCTTCAGTTACACTCGGAAGCTTATAGATGGAACATGCCAGACGACGATCGCGTCTGGTTGTAGTTGAAAACATCGCGCGATGTAATAGTAGATGTAATAATTCTTAAGTATGTCAGCAACGGGAGTAAAAGTCAATCCGAGTGAATCTAATTTAACTAAAAGACTTCCTTATTATCAAATTAACCCTAGTTACACTGTTAGAGTAATTTGTTGTGTAATTTTTATTTTTCTTACGGAAATTTGTTTGGCACATTACATATATAGATTGATTAAATCCGACATAAACGAAGAGTACGTGGCCAAGCGGGATTTTCACCAAAATTTCCTCAACGAAATTAGAAGTGCGATTGGCAAAGACGAAATTCGTAATATATTGAAGGAATTGGAATTTTACGAACACGGGGTGCGTAATACGAGCAGGAAAAAGCGGGACACGCTTTTGATAGACGAAGAGAACTTGTTGAATTTACCCAACGATGGTCCCAACGTCGAATTTTTTAATCCGAAAATAAGAGACGAACTCGAAACCAAAGATGAACTTGAACGTCAGAAGACCGGAAATAAAGGAACCGCTCCCGGAGGCGATTCTTGGGTTTGGCTCACAAGTTACAGCAGAATACCTGTAAGTTATTAATTAAGTTTCGCTCGAGATTAAATGTTTCTCTAACTTTAAACTTTCGGATAGACTGAAAATTGTGTTATCTACTACAACTTACCTTCAGTTATGCATATTTCATGACTACTTCAAACTTGCTAACTTATTTATGCACTTGCCAGATATTTTTATATTAATACAGGGAGGGAAACTCAAGTTTTACTATTTATTTGCTAGCGTTTGTTTAGCTTCACCCTCTTCTCATTTTCAATTTCCACAATACAACAAACGAGAAACTAAGGCTACGATAGAAGATCAATAAGAAATTATCGAAAAAAATTTATTTCTTACGAAATTTTTGCTGTAAATTGCTAAAATAAATTAAAACTATTGATTTTTTAGTGTTAATCGTTCAGCGCGTTTACTAAAATAAGCGAAGAAATATTTTTATAATAAGCGAAGAGTCTAAAATTTCTAATAATCGTCTCCGTGCGGTCCTTCTGGGTTGATGACTTGCCTTCATCAACAACTAAAACCAGAGTTAATAGTAACTTCGGAACATCACCGACGTTGCTGTTAAGCAAATACAGGTCGCAGAAAAAAAAAAAATAATTTCTAGTACTACTAATAATACTACTAGTCGGGGAGCTGCTACGTCTATGTATGCGTAGTTTAATAAATTCAAAATCTCAGAACAACACAGTTTTTACCTATCTATATTTAGTTATATTTACATGTATTTTATTGCAGCTCCCCAAAGTAGGAATTAAGGTTTAGAATGTGAAAGGTTTGTTAATGGAATAATTATTTGCTTTCTTTTTCAAGAGCTCTTTTTATTAGTGCTTACTTTTATTCGTCGGGTTTTTTTTAATAAGTAGTAGTATTATTTTATTAATTTCTATATGAACGTAAAAATCTTGTAAAAACTTGGAGCAAAATGTTAATACACTTTTGATTATGTTTTGTGGATAATTTTTTATTAAATAATACTTTTCTATGAACAATTGATATAGATTTTAAGTTTCATCATCAGACAATTTGGGAGGAAGGAGCTTTGTTTAAAAGGCATTTCAATTTTACTTAGAAAAGTTTAAGTACCATCATTTTTCCGATAAGAAAAATCCATAATTATGCATAAGTGAAGAGATTTTATAAATCAGTGAAACTGTTTTATATTAAGATATTGTTGGAAAGTAAATAGTATAACTTTGTACTCCAAGGATCGGGCAACAAACTTCACACTCGAGGACCCCGGATTAAAAGATTCACTTTAGACCATCGGCGTTAGTGCCATTACAATGCTGGCAAACATATTCGTATAAAATAAAATTATATTATTTCTCTCCGATTGTGTTTCGGTTTTACTAAAGCCTAGAATACACAAAACGTAAAGTAAAAATACAATGTGAGCCAAACTTTTTATATCGTAAAAGTTAAGTCTGTTTTTTATTATTCGTCGACACATGCTTTAAAAATCCAAGTCTGTATTTGAATTACTGGCAATCTATTTTTGTCTTTGTAAATCGAAATCCAAGTACAAATCTAAAAGTCGTTGCTAGATAATTGAATTTAGATATTTGTATCGCAGATGTCATCTTTTAAGATTCGAATTGAATGTTTATGTAACTCTGGAGCTCATGTGTACAATTTTAAAAAAATGAAAAAAGTGTCAAGTATAATGCCGAACAAAATATCCCAGGGATGTTTATAAATATTTTAATATAAAAAATATATTAGCAGTCTTTTATAAATGTGAAGAAGTTTTTCTTGCACAAAGATTTACATTATATTACACAATCTGAAACCTGATATAGAACTATGGAAGCGCGATATAAAAATTAATTAATACATTTTTTTAATAAATGTATTTCGCGATTAGAACGGAGAGTTCTAATGTCGAAGAAGTTTTTTAGATGGAAAAATAGAGACTAGAATGCATACAATGCATTGCGTTAAGACTCACCCTCCCCCTCATCGATATTCTACGATATTATTAATTGTAGAATAAAATATCTTATAACTATTGCATTTTAACCATTTTGAATTTAAATGAAAATTTTAAATTTTAACCGAAAAACTGTAATTTTTTTGTTTTTTTTTAACTTTTGTAATTTTTACGGTTTTAAAGTCAACCACCGTGTTCGTCGTATTTTGTATAAATAACAACATAATATTTCAGCGAAAACGAATTCTGGAACGTGAGTCTCGTCAGCCTATACGATTTGAAATGGATTTAGTCAATATTATACCTAGTAATCAATGTGTATTTTACTTCTAATAAAAAGCTGTTTTCATAATGTATTTAAAACACTCGGAATTACATTTTTAGGTGTAAAATTTCTGATAAATCCAAAATTTGCATATTTAACAAACAATGAATGTGATTATGTAGAACAAATAAATTTTTAACCGAAACCTGCCTAATCAAGGAATATCGACGTATAAGTGAACAAAATTTTAATTAAAATTCAATGTTTTTTTTTAATACCTTCAAAACAAGACATAATTGCTGTCTCTCTCTGTTCTGTAAAACAATCGAATTTAATTAACTAATATTTACGAATAACTTGCAAAAACTAACCGAACAAACATTTTCGATTAGAATTATTTTATTTAAAATATTAAAATTTAATTACTTATAAAACTTTTTTGCGCTTGTACGCCGTGTCAGCTTCAATTTGTTCTAATTTTACATTAATAATTTATTCTATTATAATCTAACGAGATTGGTTATCGTTTAAGAAAAGCACCGCGGCACTCTGATAATAAGCGCACATCAAAATTTTTAGTTTTCTCAAAATTATACAGCGAACCAAAATTAAACTTGTAAATTTTAATCAAGACATGAAGTTTGCTTCTCTATATTTTAAAATTTACGAAAGGTTTTTTTACAAACCACAGCAGATAAGAGGGAAACTTCTGGCTTAGTATTCAGATCACACTTTGATTGATGTTTTAAGTGCCGATGTAAGTGGCGGTGTTTATGTAAAAATATTTACTCGGAAAAGCTTGCTTTTCTCACGGAAAATTATTTTACGAACAGAAAAGCAGTGCGCACGAATGGATAAACGAGATTGCGAATGTAGTCTTTTTCGGACCTCGCAAGAGATTTCTATTTCTGCTGTCTTAATAATTATTTACTTTTTAAAATTTTTATTTTTTAACTGTGTGATTTTGTTCAAATTTTAATCCATTTAAAGTTTTATGATTTTAACACTAATTTTGGGAGCAGTGCGGAATAAAAATTACCTTTAATTTACATTTTTAAATTACTATGCAAAATTGAAAGAAATGTAAAGCCAACTTTGATGGAAAAAGCTGAACTTGACAGTTATTAATGTACATTTATTTTAAATACAAATTTTTGCGTTCATTGTAAAACAATTTCTTTTCCATGCATTAATTCGCATGCTTAACTAAAAATAAATGTGAATGGTATAGGCACTGTTTTTTAACATAAACAGACAAATAGAAATATTTTTACAGCCTGACGAAACGATTTTTAATTTACAAAAGGTAACTTTGCGTTATGTATTTCAGTTTCATGCAATCTATGATGATAGTAATAATTATTTTTATTAAAAATACTTTTATTGGAAAACATAAAGAAAATGATGATTTCCGAATGTTCTCCCGGATGAGAAAATAAAGCACTTCAAGAATCGACTAGTAATGCAAAATCGATATTTTAATTTTTGGCTTACTACCTCTACTTGAAAAATTATTCGTTACTGAACGCGCAGCTAAGCTGTAAGCCCAGTAATGAATAATTTTTGAGTCTCGGTCGGTAATATACTGTGGTGGTATTTTATAAAAAAACCTTTTCCTACCTAAAATTACCTCGACTAGCTGAGCGGTATTCGGTAGAGCATGAAACACCCAGTAGTGAATTCCTGTAGGTCACCCCTACCCCTAAAACTCTTATTTTTGAATAACGAAAAAAATGTTGGTTTATTCAATGGAAAATTTTGATAGCGACAAATCTCGCTTTTAGGCTTTATAGTGTGTAATATGTTCGACAACTGACTTTGAAATAGTATTTACTTTACTTAAAATCTTGCTAAATTTCATACTTATTTGCCGAGGTGTGTTAAATGTGTAGCTAATAATAAAATTTTATAATGTATTACAAGTTTTGGTTCTTTTTCATAATAAAATGTTTTCACTATGGAACTTTTTAATTTTCCAATACCTTGTATAACTCTCGTGCGTGGCCTCGTCTCTTTGACCACCATTAGCTTCTGTACCATTGAGTGGCATACGTGTTGTCAAGAACAAAATTTAGCAGACCATCTGGCGTAGTATTAGTTTTCGAACTCAATTTGATTGCAATTTATCAATCTCAAGACCGTTAATCCAATTTTCAATATTATCCAAATTAACCGACTTTATATTCAACGTAGGTAAGTAATTTTCATTAGCATCAAAAACCTTAAAATGCTTTTCAAAATGGCCACGGCTTCCCTCTTTGACCTTCGTAATATTTCACTTACGATTTCTTCAAATTTTTATATTTTTTTCAGCACTTATCTACTGAAATTAACGATTCGTCACAAGTATTCACTTTTACTGCTCCAAAACTAATTTTTACTTAGTTTATAAGTAAAAATTATACTATTCGCAAATTCCGCATTCCAGCGCTATGGAAGACCCCGGTTCAACCCCAGACAATTTATACCCCGTAAGTTCTTCAACTACGTACAGGATGTTGCACAAATTAATATATTATAAAATTATATATCATAAGTTAATTTAGCCTTTTTTATTTTCCTCCGAATAAATTAGAACTTATTTGCAGTACATAAAACAAATGAAATGACCACGATCTGGACTTGCGGGTTGACTGTACAAAAAATCACCACAATACTATTTTTTGCTAAACCCAACAAACGAGAAAGTAAAGTCATAAAAAAAATGAATCTAGTTTTCGTTATTATTCAAAGGCATTTTGGCTTTAAAAGGAAATTATTGCCATTTAATCCAAAATCTCGAGCGTTTTGGTTGCCGAAAATAAGAAATGATTTTTATGATGTGAGCGTTCTTCTATACCAGTGGTTCTCAAACTTTTTGTCTTGTTTTTCGGTTTTAGGCAGACCCCCTACGTACATTGTATTGAAAATTAAAACATACCAAATTGAACCTGATACTTTGTTAACAAATTTTCAATATTTGGCATTAATTTAGTTAGGTTTAATCTCAAACCTAAAGAGATAGGATAAGGATTTTTTGGTTTAACCTGCAACTGAAAACTGGACCTAAACGAGATCCACTATTGTTGATCCCTATTTACATCTCATGGACCCCCAATATTTTTTGTTGTTGACATAGACCCCTTGCAGGTCGTCGTCGACCCCTGTGGGCCGATATAGACCACTTTGGGAACCACTGTTCTATACTATAAAAATATTAAAATTTAATTAAATTTTATGTACTTAGATACGGTTCTACGTTTGATTATGCAGGACGTTTCTAATTACGTAGACTAAACTTCCTAAGAAGATTTTCATTATTTTGTAATATATACTAACAGATTTCTGATTGGTTGGTTCATTCATAATCAACCAATCGGAAGTGCATTATAATCTAAAAACAAGTTTTTAGACTGCGGTCCTCACCACTTAGCTTCGCGGATAATAACAAGTTTGCTATTCGATTCGTTATTAGTACGAATAATTTTTTTCTAAACTTCGTAAGATTATAAATTTACACGAGTGTTCTATCTGAAAGCGGTGGGGCCGATGTAAAAAAAATTAATTTGGAATTTGGTTCGATCGGCCTCTTTTTGGAGATACACTGTATATTTTATAACCAAATAAATTTAATACACAAATAATGATTAAATATAATAAAAGTATCAAAATTTTGCGTGTATACATAAAAGTAATTTTAAATATAAGTTAATGCGGAATGTAATTTTATAAACATGAGTTTACCAAGTGGTTCGTCAATTAAATAAAGTTATACATTATTAAGCTTGATAATATTAATGTTGTAGTAGTAAATTTATTGCTTAATGCGATTACATAAGATGAACGTATTAATTTATATGGATGTTGGACATGATTTGCTTCAATTATAAATCTAATTCTGTTTCATTAATATACGAAAATTAATATGCAGATACCCAAATTGTTGATTAATTTCGCTAAAAGCAGCCGAGTATATTATATAAACGCGTGTACGCGGGATCCAAAATATACTCGGTATAACCTCGGTATATGCACTTGTAGTATAAATTATTATCGCGATATAATTAAAAATTGAAATGCAAAAGAAAATCAAAATTCTTGTTGGCAGCTTTCATCGAAAATTGCTTAATTAGCGCCGTTTGTAAATAGCAAGTCGACTAATAAAATTTTCACTTGTAAAGTAAACATTGAAAATTGCATAACTTAAAATTTGTGTGTTCTGTATAAATTCGTGTAAACACTTGAGATTACAGTAACGAAGTTACTTGATCCATTAATTTATTAATTGAAATTCGTTCGCCTTGCACGATTATTATTTGATAATAAATTATTGCAACTTAGTTGCCGTCGTCAAATTTTTAAATTAACAAGGAAACGAGATTTCCAAAAAGTTTTGTAATTAAAAAGTAATCGCTTCAAATGAACATCGAAGCTTCTTTTTTATTGTAAACCTAATTAGGTAATCAAATGAAAAGTTTCCCAATTAAAATTTTTCAATTCCCATTTTATATTTAACATCTTAATCGATCGATATTGGTTTTTCAATTTTAGAAAATTTCCTCCACCTACCTATTTACTTATTATCCAAAAATTATAACGTCAATTCGGATAAAAATAATAAACGAATTATGTTTCATTTCGTGAAGAAATTTCCGCTAGAATCTTGACTTAATTTAAAACATGATTGCATTAATAAAGCGTGATTTGCCTCATAATATTATTTTAATAAAAATTGAATGGCCAAGAAAATTCACTTTGCCAAACTACCGCTCGGTAAATACACACGAGCTTCAAAGTGGCAAAAAATTAAATAAGAATTAATGAGAAAACACTGCCCGATATATAAATGTACCGGATATCTAGAAAAACCACCGACAACATTGCAGTCGGAACGATATTAGGCCGATTAATTCCAATTTATTCGCAGGATGTCCCAAAAAGATAATGAATCGAAATTTTCTTTATAAAATTTTGACTTGAAAAAATTTTTTACCAAAAGTGAGACGGAAGTCCCGTAGTCTACGTACTTGTACAGTGCCACCCTAACCGCAAGGCTAAATGGGCTGTAGCCTCGAGGCGTACGGGGCGGCAATTTTAAGCATAAAAAGAATAAAAAATTACTTGCGATCTTCTTTGAGACAGAGCAAATGATGAATATTTATATTACTATATTAATTAATGTGTTAAAAACAAAGCTAGGATAATAAATATATAAATTACTTTTGTTTTTTGTTTACTCCAAAATTTGTTTCTGTTTATACAGGGTGTTCCCGAATACACTTTACATAACTTCGGTGCTAATAGAAGACACTTTTCTACGAAACATTTTTAAAATAATTTTTTTAGGCCTCTTTAAATCATTTTTTGAAATTTCCACTTTAATGTGGTCATAGCCTAGAAAATATTGATTTTTAGGTAAAAATGGATTAGTGGTTTTTTAAAGATCGTGAAATAATCTACAAACTAAATTTAAAATTAACGGCTTTTGAGTAAAAAAATGTTGAAAAATTCGAGATTTTTTTATTTGTTTGTTTTTTTATCAAAACTTTATATCTTTTAAACGAATCATTTTATATTACAAAAATTCTGACGCTTTTTCCGGATAGGAAATTTAACGAACTACAACTTCAGTCTAGTAAAATTTTTTGAAAAACCAAACTCTTTTACAAAAAATCAGAAAATAGTAAACAAGGCAGCTACAAAACAAAAAATTAAATTAATTAGTTTTATTGAAAACTTATTTTATTAATTAAAAGATCTTTTAAAACAATCACGACTGTGTATTAAAAATGAGGGTAGTCATTTTGAAGATTTACTTAAATAATATAATAGCTTATACCTTAATTAATAAAATAATTTTTTAACAAAAATAAAAGATTGTGAATTTAATTTTTTTTTTTGTAGTGCGTTTGTTTATTATTTTTTATTTTTTTGCTAAATGGATTGGTTTTTCAAAAATTTTTACTAGACAAAAGTTGTAGTCCGTTAAATTTCCTATCCGGAGTGGGGCGTCAGAATGTTTTGTTTAAAAGATACAAGGTTTTGAAAAATACCAAAGTAAAAAAACTCAATTTTTTTCACATTTTTTTACCTACTTTTATTCATAACTCGAAAGCCGTTGATTTTAGCGCCTTAAATGATTGAATCTCGTTTGTAGATTACTTCACGCTCTTTAAAAAGGCACTAATCAATTTTTTCTAAAAATTAATATTTTCCGGATGATGATTACCACGTGAAAGTGGAAGTTAAAAAAAGTGCTTTAAAGAGGCCTAACTCTTTAATTTTAGTAGCCCAAGAGCGTCGTATATTTTAGGACGGTCCTGTACTTGTGAACCCTGGATTAATTGTTAACTGGTTCTTTAGAGGAATTGAGATAACGTATAAGATGAAATTGCTCAGCTCTCTGTCTCATTTCAATAGATTGCAATGTAGGTGCATAAAATTTGCAGTTTTTTATTCCTCGGCTTCGTTCCGATTCGATCATAACCATACAGGTATAGGTCTTGGATACTATAATCGATAAATTCGTGATTGAAGAATCTACACGAGGACACCAGTCTGCTCAAATAAAATCCTTATTTTACTTTCAGAAGAAACTATAGTTTTTTTTATTAAAATTTACGTTTAATCATTTTTTTGAAAATAAAAATATTGTTTTCGAAGATATCTTGTTGAACTAAAATATTTTTGAAAATTATAGGAATAATAAGAGAATGTCTCAAAGCAAGATGATATTGTACCAGGATATTGTAATATCATCAATCATACATACAACGAATACAAAATGATTGAATAACGTTCGAAATTATTGAGATTTACACTATGAGAAAAGTAACAAATTATAATTTTAATAATTGATAGCAATAATTCTCTGATCTTTTTAAATTTTTATAATATTGTTATATCGGCAATATTTTTTTATCGGTTTATGTATACCTAGTTTGTAAAAGCTTTGTGCATTTACTACAATTTCTAGAATACCGATAATTATGATGATTGAATACTATATATTTGTAGTACTATGATTGTCCGGATTACATTAGGTACTTAATTGGATTGGTAATTGTAATCCCGATTAACGGGCACCATCTAATTATCTTTCAGAAGCTGTCGGTGTCGGCGTCTCGGCGCTAAAAATGAAACGTGGAACTGCTTAAGCCAATTTTATAACAATTTTGTTTCTTAATCGTAATTTATCATAAGCATTTCGTAGTTAATTAATGCTCTTATTTGTTTTATACTTCATAGGGAATATGAAATTTCGAACGAATCCCACACAAAATCTTAACATACTTTACTCTGTGGTAATGTAAATTTAGGGTTAATTTTTGTCATTATACTGTACTTTAATATTCCGTTTTATTTGTTGGGACGAATATTAGGAAAATTTAAATTTCAATGACTGCAATAATATTTATTTTGCAATGAAATTAAATCTACCGCTTCGGTTCATTTGTGTGACGACGATTCAAAATATTACAAAATGGTATGTGTCTTCACGAAAACATTCTTTTACCATGTCTACACACGCTTAATTATGTATTTTTAGGTCACACGCAATAATAATTGAAATAGAAACTTACGGTTTGCAGCATCGAAACTACAAAAGAAATGCCTTTCATGAACAATGCAGAGTGAGCTTGAATATCAAATAATTTAAAAGTCGAGTCAACCTCGTTGGTATTGCTCTATTTCCATCAGTATCAAGAGTCAAAATCAATATTGGATAATAATTAATTTTCTTTGTTGAAAATGTGCACAAACCAAAAAGGGAACTTTTCGCGTTTTGTTGTAATTAAGATGTATTTTTACCTGCCGTTTACAAAGCTTTCATTTTTCCCATTGAAATTGCGCTAAAATTTACGTCTTTGTGAGTTTACAGTTTTTGTACAACTCCACTGTAACTTACGTACGTAAAAACTTATATAATTAAAATTCTTGATTAACGAAAATTTTGTTGTACATCACGCTTTTATATGACGCAAAGAAAATGCTCATCATTTTTTTTAAACTAGATTAATAATCATTAAAATACGAGAAGAGTTTGTTTACTTCTCTTTAACATCATTTTAATGGTTAGCAAATTTTTATAAATTTCATCGAAAAGGATATTTCTAATTGCTATATAAATAAGGATTCAAACTTCACTGCTTATATATACTTTAACGATCGTTTTACAAAAATAAAAGTCGGGGCTGCATTTTAATGTAATCTAATGCTAATTAAATTAAATTTACCTTAAACCTAGTCAATTAATTTGTAGTTTAAGATAAGAGCATAGTCATCAAGCTTAATTATTGTTATTATAGTAATTGGATGCTTAATTATTGCATACTTACGGGATGCTTTACGAAAAAGTATCAAATTAAAAGAAAATACCAAACAAGACTTTATTATTCGGTTCGGTTGTTCATTTTTACAAATTTACATTATAAATTCATAAGAAAATTATCAAATTTTTGTTTGCACTTTTTATTTTAGTTGGTCACCAGTTTGACCCTCGGGCTTCTTCCGACGAACCTGTAATATTTAGGAAAAGTTCAGAACGTGCATGTAATTGTTTTATTTTGAAAATGATTTTTTGTTGTAACGGATTTTATGTTTGACTTTTGAAAATTTGTTTGAAATAAAAAAGTTGGCAAAAAGGGTAGTAAAAAGTTTATAATTTTTGAAATTACGTGATTTTGGTTCAACAAGTTGTTTAATTGAAATTTATAATAATTGGAATAAGTGGTTTAAGTAGTGTAACTCGATATTAATCATATCAAATTTTTAGCATAAACCAAAAAATGCACAAAACACTTTTTCGAAAACTAAAATGTTTAAGTTATCACAATATATAAATACACTGTATTATCGCAAACGTTTTCACCATACTATGGCATCATCAGGCGATGAACTCTAGAAGGAAAAAGAAGAAAAACTCCGTATTTATCGACAAATTGCAAGAGAAAAGTGGAGGGGGTAAGAGGAGGAGGTAATTTTTAAAAAAGTAATTATGTGTGAATATACTAGAGGGTGGTGTAAATTTAAAGAGAAGAAAGGAAAAAAGGGGGGGGCGTAAGTAAATGTGTGGTAAGTTAGAAGGGAGGGGGGAAGTATTATTTATTAAAAATGTTTAGTAGGGGTGAGTTATTTAAATCAGATTGACTATTAAGTAATGAAGATGAATATTTTAATTTATTAATTTCCATAGCTTCCAAATATAATAATTGGATTTGGTAAAATCTAGCGTTGCTATTTTAAAAATTTATTGTAACGAAAAACTTATAAAAATATTGGGTACTGCTTTTTTATACAAAAGTGCAATTTTGATAATATAAAGGCTATTTGTGGTAATAGCTCTTTATTATTTTATTTTATTTTAAGATAAGTATCGATATTTTTTATAAAATAAAAGGTAGGAACAAAGACAAAAAGTTTATAAATTAAAATTTAACTCTTGGGAATAAATTTGGCAGTCCACAGTTTCGACTGTTCCATATGGATCATCGTAGCACATACTACATACATATATACATGGGCGGTTAAGTGCATGTTTGAAGTTTAGAATTATCTTAACATGGTATATTAATTTCTACAATAAAAGATTGCTTTTATAAATATCGTGCTTAAGAAATTGAAACAATTTAAACGGTCAAGTTTAAAATTTCTCGAAAGTAAACTATAATTTTCGGGGCTGAACGCTTTTCTTCCTTCGCTCACCAATTGCACATAGTACTTCAAATATTACAATAACATAAAAAATATATTTTACCCATTACAAAATGAGAAGGTAAATATATTAATTAATTAATTCTTTCGTTGTATATTTGCAGCCTTTAATAATTAAATACCTTATAGGCCACTGCAATGCTTTGGAAAATTAGAGAAAACAGTGACAACCGTTTTCACTAATTCAAAGCATCCATTACATTTACGTTATGTTAAACAAAGCATCATCTGGTGAACAAATAGATGATGAGCTTGTAATAAAGCATAGTAAATTACAAATATTCACCCACATTAACCCTCAAAATTCTAACTAACAATAAACGTCACAATGGCCTATAATCTCTAACACGAAATACATTGGAAGACATTTCTATGTATACGCAGTAACACACAATTAAAGGGTTAATTAGGCATTACACTATAATATTCTCGTTAAAACTTGCCAAGATAAAAAATCGTAAAATATTTTCTGTTTGGAGATGAAGCTCAGAAAATATATATGAACGACATCCTAGCGTCTGTAAAATAGACCATAAATTTTTTTTATTATATTAATCACTACAATTTGTCATTCCTTAATGATAAAAAAAGAGGATTCTTAAAAATTGTAGTATTATATCCTGAAAAATAAAATAAAAATAGAAAAATTTCCATTTACTTACCTATCATATTAGATCGCCATAAATAATATAAATTTCGTTTATCTCGCTCGTGTGCGTTCTTGTGCGAGCAACATTTTTGGGGGCTTTTAAATAATTACCACCTTATCTAAGAAGCAAAAAAAATAATATATAATTATAGCGTGTACCAGTATAATATATTAATATTAATAAAACTTAATATTTCTTCTCCTCAAATCTAGTTTTTATTTTTTTAACGAATTATATTATCTACTTTAAGTCGGAATCCTTAAGAAAAAATTCTGTCGTAGTTTTAGTATTTATTTTAATTATTAAAACAAAAGAATTTTAAATAATAAATTAAAGAAATCTATTGAGATGTAAAATAATACTTTGGTCTTCGCAATTTGCTACGAAAATTACATGCGTAAATACTCACCGATTTACATCTCTATAATTAATCGAAATTCAAAAAAATGGAATAACAGAAATTTTCTTTTTAAAACCACGAATATTTGAATGTGTAAGGATTTATCTTTTCAATTTCTTTGCAGACGATTAAATAATTGGTAGGTGCATAATATAATAATTATTGTGAGATATATTATTTTTAATTAACTTTTTAGTAAATTACGGATTAATTAATCACACATTCGAAATACAACGAATCAATCTACCCTTTGTTCTTAATTATATGTAGTTTATACCAAATAGCAGCCAATACATTTATTAGCAATCAATGTTGGTTGATTCACATTTCCCACAATAAATTTCCCCATGTCCTTATAATTATTCGAAAAATCGAATAAGATTTTTTCTAAGCCTTGGAAATAATTTATTAAATAGATATTATCTCCGGTGTATGATTTATTAATTTTCTAAACAATGTTTACAACAATGTAAATTATTTCGCCTAAGGGTAGTAAAGGATATCTCGCATTCGGAAACTTCACCGTTAATAAAGCACCATAAATTATCAAAAATTTTCTCTTATACAAATTTTGTTCTTATCTATTGTACTAATAAGTTAGGAAGTATTATAGATTACCGTTTAATAAATTTGAAATTTTCAAGTTTCACATAAATTTGGATAAAATAGGTAATCTTTAGCCGGGTTTAGTACAAATCGCATATTATGCATAAGAAAAGCATAGGGTATAGTTATTTGCAATGGTAATTGAAAAGAAAAACTAGTTTTCTATTTCTTTTGGCAAACATCTAAAACGAAGCTTTACATTTTACTGCTTTTCTGTACTGCAGGAAAAGCACTTGTCGTAGAATTTCATGCATTGTGATGCTTCTTAAAAGTTTGAAATGTTGTTAACAACTCATGTCAGACGAGTGTCATTGTGATGGTTTAAGTATCCATTTAAAATGTTCAAGTACTTTATAAGCATTAACTCGATTCTTTCGAAAACATTGTAGCAAACAAATAACCAAGACATTTTTAGTTATTTACTGTGTCGTTAAATTATTTTATAGGGCATATTTTCTGAAACGAAACTCTTACTTACCTACCTGCTATAGACAATATAAAAAACGACAAAATCGTATTATTTTATTCGATAAAAAAGCATTTCCTTAAAAGATCCACTGTGCCATCGCTATTTTAAAACCCACACAACCGCTGTATCCATTCGTATTTTTTATATTAATAAATTGTAATTAAAATCCTTAAAATAGCAACAAGCACCAATCTATTCTTAAATTATGTATTACGTATCGATAAACAGTAAATTTCAGACTGTTCTGGTTTATTTTGTCAAACGCAACGAAACACTAAAAAAATGTTTAAAATCATAACATCTTATCCCTAGGCTCCCAAAACGAACTCTATAAATTAACCTTCTTGGTGGAATATATTTTAAAATACTTTTTGTTTTATTAAATTTGTTTTTCTCGTTCTTATTTTTTATGAAAATTTTCCAACATTCGTATGCATCAGCTCTACAACTCAAAGTGGCTTTCGGATGATCACTTCTAACAGAAACATTAACAATTCTAATATTTCGTAATAATATTTTCATAAATATTAAAATAACAAAGAAATAACAAAATATTTGATTTATTTCAAATGATTTTTTTCAAAAAGTGGAAACCATGAATTTTCGAGTGTTTATTATTAAAGTAGATATAATGCACGTATTTACTCGATAAATTACCGAATCGTCGTCGATTTTTGAAGAAAAGTTTCAGCTGAATTACTAGTACTATATAATTTTAATTTGTTTCTTAATCAAATTACTTGTACATTCGCATAAATCAATTAAAAGTGTAAAGTTCGACTAAATAAATATGCTAGCTTCACAAATTTGTTAATTAAAACCATCTACGTCAGATAGGTATATTATAACAAAGATTGCTATACTATAATATTATACCGAGCTTAAAAATTCTGGATATAAAATTTCATTAGTGTATTGTAACTTTTCCAATTAAAACTATGTATAAACTAGATATTTGACAACATTATTATTTATATTACTTAGGTAAAAGTAACAAAAACATTTTCTGGAGCTTGGAGCACATAAACGAACCGAATGAGTAAATTTTAAAATTAATTTAAATTTATAAATTTATAATGCAGTGATTTGTCACATAACTTTTCGTCGAATTCTATTATACTATAAAATATACTTATAGTTTTAATTAATATGTTAGCAAGCCGAAAGCCAAAATTCAGGATTTAATATTTTCAATATTCGGAAATTGATTATTAAGACGAGAGAGCTTCTTGCTGTTCTTCTTCTTACTTCTTCCACTTTACGACTCAGGTTTTTCCCCGCCTTTCATACACACTAAAATTTTTAAGTAATTGATTTATTACAATATTTAATATTCTTAAATTTTGACGAAACTTTTACCACGTTATTAATTTTTAAACGTTTTCTTTCACGGAGGTCTGCTTTTGCAATCGTCAGATAAGTCTGGTTTAACGTTATGCCCGGTATAAGTGAGAACGCTATACGACGATTGTAAAAGTGGACCTTACATCGACGACGGAATTAAATGCAAAGTTGATATTTATTAGCGCACTAAGAATGAATATATCTACTGACGACTTTCCATGTGTGGTCAGTATGATTATTGCACACATGTGTCACGTGACTAAGCTTATCTAATGTCTAAACCAATTAGTTCAGTCATCACGTAGGGAAAAAGAAATCTGCGTGAAAATAACTCGGAAATAAAAAAAAAAGGCCTTAAGTTTTCTACAACAGATTCAAACCGAAACAGGGGCAAATTTGTCAAGAATGGTCCCAAAAAAATCAAAATTCTAAATTGCCCATATATTGTAATAACTTCTAAATTTGCTTAATTCCAAAAATTACACTTTTAGCTGGGTTTCATTCATTAATTTTAACAATGAGACTCCTTTAATTGCTTAAAAAGCAATTTTACTTTTGTTACTTTTAATGTGGTCTTGAAGCGCACATGGTATCCTGCAGCTGGCCTAACAAATTTGTTGCTATGCAATTTTGCATCGACTAAATTTTCATATCCTCTTCACTTTTATTATTTTATTTTCACTTCACTTTATTTATTAAATTAAAAAAAAACAACAATTCAAATTAACTTAATTTATTTTCAATCAATTTTAATTTCAATTAGAATTGCGGGTTTGGTGTTTCATCCGCTTGACTATTCAAGCCGATTCACTATTCATTCACCTGCCAGGCGTACTCCTTCTACGCTCTCCACTTTCTTTTATACAGCAAAACTTAACAAACTTTATACAATATGACTATAAATAAACAATTGCGGGGCTAAATTAATCACTATCCACCCCAATTTGCGGGTTTAAAATGGCATTTTTTATCCTGGAGCAAAAAAGTAGTCACAGCGGGCAAAAAAGAAGGCTAGCGGACAAAAATGAAAAAGAAGGTGTTATATTTTTACCTTTTTTATATTTATCACCTGAATATCCTGATATTCAGGTATTCAGGTGGCAAAACCTCGTGGTGTTTTTAATTTATAATTAAAAAATTAAAACTTAGGCTTTAAATTTTGTAATTGATGGAATTCCTACTTTACCTCTCGCAATTGCAAAAAAATAAAGTGACTTTTGACTTAAGGGTAATTGCTGCCATCGGCTAAAGCCTCGTGCAAACAAACCTTTACCCTCAGGTCAAAAATTAGTCACTTTATCCTCTTGTTGCATAATGTACTATTCTTGAAAATATTGAGATGTCCCAAAATATGCGAAACTTATAAAATTTTCTTTACCAATTAATTTTTTATCCATCAACTAATCTAATTCTGGGCATTCATTTTTTTGTGTAGCAAGGAGACTCTTCAAAGTTTTTTTTTTAAATTGTCAATTGTAAATTTAATGCTCAAACTTTGTTACCTTGTTGTATTGGAGCGCACGTGTATTTAGCAGCTGGCTTAAGTACGCCTGGTCACACAAACTTTGTGACCAAACTGTCACAAACTCCTCATAGTCAATTCCTTTTGTACTTCACTTTGTTAATTAATCAAAACAAACAAAACTCAAATTTACTTAATTTATTTTTTTAAATAATTACAATTTTGACTATTGCGGAATGGTGTTTTATCCGCCTGACACCAAGGCCAGAGCCTCACTGGCCTTGCATCGACCTACTCGCCGCACTCCCACTTACTTCTCCTACCTTTATTTACATCAAAACTTAACAACTTTATACAATGTGTTTACAAATAAACAAACTTTAAAATAATTTTACAAAATAATAAAATTAATGTTTTCTTTGCATTTCGAAACACGACAATATATTCTCTTTTTTTTTGTTTAAAATTTTGTTTTCTACACTCTAGGAAATGTTCGAGTTGCGCTCGAGATGTTCCGAAATTGATTTATTGGCAAAAATGTAATAAATTACTGAATAGGTCAAATGAGATTCTGTTAGAAAGCCAGGGCGCTAATATAGTTACAATGTTGTTCTATACATAGTTTTATAGATAATTGAGTCTAGTTTTACTTATCTGTAAACCACTTTTGCATCAGATGAACAGAAAAAAAGCTCGACGTCGAAAACTGAAAACAGCAGTTTTTTTATACTTTTTTGCAAAATTTTTATTTGTGGCATATATTGGGTATTTTGTGATTTTTGGAACCTTTCGTGCCAAATTTATGTTCCGATTTTGTTTTAGAAGACTTAAGGTCTTTTTTGCTTAAAGGCTTACAAGAAAATAATGTTATTTTCTAGTTATTTCCATGTACGCTTCTTTATTTTTAATTTAAAAAGAAAAAAAATTATTAATTATCAATAATAATTTCATCTAATTTTGTGGAGAAAAAAGTCTTTTCGAAAATTAGATTTTCTCTTTTATTTATGTACATAAAATAATTATTAGCCCTAATGATGGTTAAGATGTTTTAAAATTTAAAAATTTGATAAAAAGTAAGAAACAAAAGTTGAGCGAAGTGAGTTGTTACAATATTAAAGCCCGCGCGGTATTGGTCGAGATCTATCTTAGATATTGCAAGGAAATAATTTATGTTAAATGAATAAGTATTATCAGGTCTTTCGCTTCACCAATCTCATCTCGAAAACATCTTTTCCAGAACACGCGCAAAGTGAAAGCACTTTAATGATGTACTAAACCCCTTAATGCCTCGATAAAAAAGTAATAACGCAGACGTTTCAAAAAAAGTATAAACGAAATTAACTTAAAACCCAAAAGGGGTACTTATTCGAGATTTTAAAAGGGATAATTACTGCTAAATCTTGAAATATAGCTAATGTTTCTATAAAGCAAGTACGAAATTCTGAAAGTCTGTCGTCCTCCATTAATTCGATGCCTCGCACAATTAGGAATGATTTGATATTTTTTTATTCCGGTTAACTTTTAAGCGACCCACCGCCATCAGATCGCAAGCCGAAAGACCGAAAAGGATTTCAACAATAATCCATAATTTTGTCAAGTTGACAAACGTTAAATGAAAAAATGTTTCGACAATTAATTTTTTTGTCACATTTCAGCTTTATTGTTTGTCACGATGTAATTAAACTTCCAAATTAAAAAATAACCCTCATATCCAAATGTTTGTTTTATCTTGAAAAAGTAAAAAAAAATACTCTCCAGCGTTCATTTTAACTTTTATATTATATAGGTCGTAGGTATTCCACTACACAACGTCGACCTAGTAATTTAATAATTTTAATATTATAAATATTTTAAAGTACGTTCGTATCTTTAAAGTTGCGCTTAGGTGAAAACTTTATAATTTTTATAAGTAACGGAAGATTATTTAGTTTTCGCAGTTTTGCTCCTTAGTTATTCAGTAAGTGAAGTCAAGTTGGGGTATCTTACTTACACATCTTAATAGAAATTTTCCTGAAACGTGCTTCGGTTTCCACCGACTTTTTACATGAAAAAGGTCAAAAATTATTTTTGATTGATATTTCGTGTCGAAAATATAAGCAAAAAAATGTGAAAGAATTCCAACAATATCGGACAAAAGAAAAAATTAAAAACTGTTTACTCCAATCTTCGCCAGTCCACACTTATTATAAAGCCTGCACTAAACGCAAAGGAAGCTGTTGCTCGAAGGAATAAAATCTTTTCTTGTTTTTCATTTACTATTTATTACGATTTTCCTTTATACACCTACCGGTGCGAGTTTCCTCGGAATTTTTTAAATATAAAACTGATGTCCTCCCGATGTCGACCACAAAAGTGAATTTAATTTTCGTGTCTTTCGATACGTCGATACTTTGAAACGAAGTATAGGCGAGACTTGAGAACTTGGATATAAATTGATTTATATTTCGTTGCACTTTTAAACCCTGGCCGATCACCGAAAATAATAGTTTCATAATTTTAATAAAACCCAAAAGACTTTCGCGGAAAGGAAGAAAATATTTTTTTGTCAACTTTAACAATATTTCGATGCGGGGATACTAAATTGCTAAACACATGAAGTCTGACAAGAAATTTATGATAAAAACAAAAAAATAACGACAACATAAAACCTTAATCCGTACGTCAAACCAAATCCGGCGAAACGAAAGCCTGAAAGATTTGCGGAAAATGGGATTCCTTTACTTTACCTTGTCATACTTTTGGTAGTCAGTTTGATTTCAATATATCGCTACCATCCCTTCTGGATTTGTGTTTAGAGCGAAGCAAGTAGAAAATTTTTAAAATAGACAAAAACTAGAACATTTTTCAATGGTCAAAATCCGTTGCAGATGTCCATAAGTCAAAGTCACCTTCTAACCTAAAATTTATGGCGCAGTAATTTTTATCGAATTTTGTTTGAAAATTATTGCGAATTAAAATAAAACAAAATTATCGCGAATAATGGAAAACCTTTCTCTCGAATTTTTGCAGTTAAATTTGAAAGCAGCCAATCCTGCATTAATTTATTATTAAACTTATTGACGGGGCCATAATTTCGATCAATATTGTTAATAAAAGTATTGCTAAATCGAAAGGATTCGAACCACAGAACATTACGATTACGATGAATGCAACGCGTTCGTCACAAACTCTAATAATGTCATCAAATTGTAAGAGAGTGCAGGCAGAAGGTTTCAATCCATCGCATGGTCAAAGTTAATTTGATATGGGTGCGGCCAGTGGATGAACTTAAACTTTAATAGCATTAAATGCATAATTAAATCGTGACCCGGCAATTGAAATTTCCCAATAAATCTACCGAAATAATCAGCAGCTTTGGTAAGCTGCAGATGTTGTGCATACAGAATTAATTTAAAGCGCAAAATTTTCCCGCAAATCAAAATATATAAATGTAAGAAAACCGATTTTGCTTTCCTATTGCGAACTTTCCAATTGGAAGCTATAGACTAGGGCCTGTCAAAAGCAATAATCGCATAACAGTTTTAAACAGTTGAAGGACTACAGAAGGACTAACTTTCTTTTGTAGTATACATTTTTTCTTTTATTTTTAAACTATTATGAATTTGTATTTTCAACATCTGCACTCTTCAATTTTTCAGATTCAATCTAGTCGGGTGCTAACCTAGCTAGAAAACATGAAGATACACTGTGGGTTGTTAGAATGCTAGATAATAAAAATATTTAGAAGAATAAGTAATAATTATTCCGGAGCGTATTCGCATTTTACACTACCGATAGGTGGCGCTGTACTAAAACGATATGTCCGACTTATGCGGTATTGGAAATCGTGTTTTTTAAATCAATTTGGTTTACAATAGTGAACTTTATAATTTATAAGATATTTAATGGTAAATATAAAGAAAAACTCACTTAATTCATAATTTATTCAATGTAGGTAACTAACTGTTAAATTTTCTTTTAGAACAAATGGCTACTGAAAATGCATCATTATTACTTTCATTAGCAAAAATATTTTATTATTTAGATGCTCTGCCGTCTTCTAGATGTATCAATGAGGGAGAAGCAGTTTTAAATGCCAAACACCTCATAACTTGTGGAATTAAACAGCTATCGATATATTTGCTTTGTGCTTACAGACCACTGCTTTAATAGAAAAACCTCATGAAATTAAATGAGCTTTTTTAATAATGGAGGTAATTGAACTCAAAAGTGCATTATGCGCTTGCACAGTTGGAAATTCACATTTTTGCAGTATCACTAGCATCATACCTGCTATTTTGCGTGGAAACTTATGAAAACTTAAAATTTTTGCTTGGCCCGCCCAGCTTTGACGTTCGTAAACACTACAATTCACATTATTAATTTTATTTTTCAGGATTTTATCCATATTACTTAAAAACACTCAAAGCGAAAACGACGTCGATTACTTCCTATGCTAGTTGCGGCTAAGGACACTAGGTGGCGCTTCACATTTTGTAAAACGCGAATAGGATTAGACTTCCGATTAAATAAAAAAAATATTTAAACCAACTGCTATAGCTACAAATTTAATTTTATAGATTGTATTGTGTGTAAAAATAGCAACGTTTTTTTTAATTTGTTACAATTAATTAACTTCGAGTGACATTTTATAATTCATTTATCTCACTGTGTTAAAGCTTATTTCCTCTCGAAACGTTTTTCGAGAAAATATCCAACAATCTACTCGACCGGAATCACTCTCCGACTATTACGAAGTGTCACAGAATCTCAACACTTTTTGTTTGTTTCCTTGTAATATTGGAAAATGAGTTTCATTCGTTATTTGACAAAATTTGTTTATCCACCTACACCTTTCCGTATAAATTTTACACTACTTAAAAGATTATTCAAATTTGTGCTTGCGGTAGACCTACCTAATATTTATATTTTCTTATTTATTACTAAATAATTCAAATTACCGACGTAATATCGATTAAGTAACAATTTTTCAAATAACGTTAAGTTTGACGCGAAACAATTCTAATGAAAATAACAACAAAAAGAATTTGTAAAAAATCGAATAAAAAGAACTCGCTAATTGGTTTAGCAGTTTTAGAGTTTGTTATTTGAGAGAAAACCAGTCGATTTAGTATTTTTAACCGTTCAAACTTTGAACTACAGCATCGAACGAAATATTTCGAATATTTTTGTAGAAATATTTGAATTTGTAAAAAACTGAGCGCAAAATTGTGAGTTAATTAATTAATTAAATATAGTTTTAACATGGAATCGTGCTTTAATTTCAAACCCCAACAAGAACAGAAATAAAAGAACGTAATAATTGGAAACGTAAGCCACTTCGATAGCTTTTGTCAGCTTTATCTTTATTAAAAAAAAAAAAATCTATTAAAATTACAATTCGAGTGAGAGAATCTTACTTACGTATCAATTATTTACAACAGAAGAGGGTACAAATTGATAGGAAGCTTTCAAAATCCTTTATCGATTGGAATAAATCGATTATTCTAGACAGAAGAGACTTAATAGAATTTATGGCCAAGTTTGGCAATACGTAACTTTCTTATCAAATCCTAAGTTAATATAAAAGACTAATGTGATTTCTACTTTCGTTCAACGTAATTAATTGTTTCGGATTAAAGAGAAGATTTTAATTAATTGTTTTGATTTTTTTAATTATAGAATTGCAAACAATTCTTTAATTCTTTAATTTTAGTTGGCCGCGATCCAAGGATTTTGCTCTAAAACGAAAGAGTATTGCCCTGCAGGATTACAAGGACCCGACGGACCACGAGGATCTCCAGGATCTAAGGGCGATCGAGGCGACACCGGATTTCCGGGCATACCTGGCCCTATCGGTCCCAGAGGTACGATACAAATTTATCCTTTGATATTTAATACATTATAATACCTTAATTCATTATGTTTAGTAACTCGTTAGTACCGTAATTAACCGCATAATTTTATTTACAACTTGCAACTAAAAGTAAGCGAAAAGTTTAAATTGAGTTTAATCTTATCGAATAGTGTAAGGTATAAATCGACCAAACAAATTTTTATTCCATGTATAGAAATGAAATAGATGTATGTTATATCGACGTCTCTATATAACATTACAATATACATGAATATATTTTTTCTGTAATTCCATTGGATAAGAATCAAATTTCCACTTAAAATTTTTGTCAGATAAATTCAATGCGCGTAGAACCTACGTAAAAATTTAAAAAAAAGGGAAATAAATTTCTTATCGGATTTATAATTCCGTAATTTTTTTTTATACTTGACATAAAAAATATATATATATTATAATTGACATTTTTGTGTGTACAAAATAAATTTAATTAGGCGTTACGATAATTCCCTATACAGGATAATGTTCGTATTTTTAAGGTTATCCGGGAAATACGGGAGAGAAAGGCGAGCAAGGAAGACCCGGATTGGACGGTCGCGATGGTGTTCCTGGTGAGCCTGGATTCGATGGAATGCCCGGAAGAAATGGATACGACGGATTACCTGGAGATCATGGTCGACCCGGCGATCTGGGAAGAGACGGGCGAAATGGAACGGACGGTATGTTGTTAAAAGAATTTTTGACAATAAATTATAACCGATGTTGAGTAAACGGCGCCTAACACAATATAGGTTAATCCGATAGTAAGCCATGCATATTTTTGCTAAAAGTGGAAAACAAAGCAAAACAAGAATTAAGAGGATTAGGCAGTGCGTAAGACTGTAAGCGACCAACGCAATCGGTTTCGAAACGATTTTGAAATAATAATTTGAGCGTCGCGACGCTCAAACTAACAAACAATGATAATTTTAATGTCTACGTTCACAAGCAAAGTTTAAAATTCTCATTTATCTAAGCAAAAGTTGTCTAAAAATTAAATATTATATTCGGCATACATTCGAGGAAAAAAGTGGCCTGTCGTTTATAATATTTTTATATCGTCAGCAATAAATGAAAAATGTAAAGGAAATATCTCTTATTTTTTGAGTGCCGATGTGTTTTTAAATTATCGAATTATTGAATAAAGATTGTTTTATAACGCTCGCCAATAATACATTTCCTCATTCCTCAAATCACTAATGTTTGACATGTTTTTCTTTTCTGTAAATCGTGAAGTACGGAAAATTCGTATTGAAAAATGTACAGAAACGATTAATTTACGTCCTCGAGCAATTTAATCAATAATTTTGTTTATATTGTAGGTCGACCAGGTTTGATGGGACCCCAGGGTCCTCCAGGACCGCAAGGTCCTACGGGTAAGCTAAGAAATTTAATTAAGTTCATAATCTAAAACAATTTCATAATATTATGTATCGATAAATTATTTATAAAATAATTAATTAAATTCTTTTCGATATTTAATAATGCTGATAACATTTCGGGTTATAAATTTACATACATTTTTCATTTCTGGATTCCTTCTTAGGGTTGACGGGTCCCAGAGGGAGACCGGGAAAACCGGGTAACCACGGAACACCAGGAATTCCTGGTATAACGGCTTGGAAAACTAGGGTGAATGGAAGTTCGGACTTGCTTATTGCTCCATCTATAGCGGGTAAGTAACAATTAATAGTTATCTGTGTATGGAGAGTGCAAAATATCAACATTTTTATTGTGACTTTTCTTGACAGTTCCAGACAAAATTGACAGTTTTCGGAAAACGTCAACTTTACATTGTTTTGTTTTCATTGTTTTCACGTTTTTCAAATTTTTTGCAGAGGCAAAAAAACAAAACGATTTTAATAATTATTGTTTTGATTAGTACTTCTTCGTAAAATGAAACGTTATCGTTTTTTTCTCAATTTTTATTTAAAAAACAAAACAAAAATCAATCTCTTTAATTGCCTTGGCAACAATTCAAATTTAACTTAAACTTGCTTTGTTTTTGTCCGGTGGGATCGGCTACTATTGGCCCCTTTTCCATTTGGTTCTAAATTTTTTAATTTAATTTGGAAAAAACCTGCAGTATGTTTGTCCATCCATTTCGAAACTTATTATATAGCAAAATTGTATAGCAATCTCGAGATAAAATTGTAAAAACTGAATCGAAAAATTATTCTTAAGGCAGTATTCTAGTCTAGAAAGTTGACAAAATCGAAAATTTTTGTTTACATATTTCGATAGTTTAGATCAGCGGTTCCCAATTAGTTTTAGCCGCGGAATCCTTGGGCAATGTAAAAAAATTTGGCGGAACCCCAAGCCGATTTGTTTACTGCATACAAGGTTGTGTATGCACACTAACCCCCCCCCCCCTCCTCCCGTGACCAAGTAAATACAAGTATTATTTATTATAGAATTATAAATTATTACAATTATTATTAGTGAGAAGTATGATATTTTGTTTTCTCCTGACAAATTCTTTTAATATTTGGTTTGATTTCTAAAAGCTGGATTCTCATATTAGGAACTGCGTCAAGTCGATTTCGATACTTTGTTTTTATTCCTGAATATAATGAGAATTCAGTCTCACACTTGTATGTTCTTGCAAATGGTAGCAAAATACGGTTTGCACGTTTGGACAACTCCGGGTATTCCTCGCCCAGTTTGTTCCAAAATACGCCAAGCGGAACCTCTTTAAATTTACTTTCCAATTAGAAATCGCACCTAATTTCAATTGGATTTTCAAAATCTACAGCAGAAAATTCGACTGGACGTTGGCATTCTATGAATGGATTGCCATCGGATGAAATGGAAAAAAGTTAAAAAACGTTACGTTTTTACGCCATTTTGAAATTTTTTTTGGCGCAACCTTTGGATTTTTTTGCGGAACCCTATTTGGGAACCGCTGGTTTAGATACTCAAGAATATCTTCTTGAATGGATTTTTTGAAATTCGAATTATTTTAAAAGTTACAGCCATTTTAGTGTCGTGGCAACTCGACCGATTCAGACGAAACGAATCTAAGAAAAGTATTAAAATCTACTCTTTATTTTTTTTTTGAGTTTTTTAAATTTTACTTATTTAAGTATTCAATTTGAGGTAGAAGAAGGCCCGATGTATGGAGCCGGAATCGCTGATTGAAGAAATGTAAGTTATATGACTGCCTGAAACTTAACTTAAATTTTTAATCGTGTTTTTCTGGAAACAACTTTTTTCGAAACGGTTGACATAAAATTTCAAGTTCTAGTGGACCGATTTTCTTTAAATTTGGCATGAATTTTCTTTAGATATCCCTCTATGGTTGGAACCAACAAAAAATTATAATTTTCAATTTTTACTATTTTTTAAAAATTCGGAAAGTTGGAAAATAACTGAAAAAATCAATTTTTTTTTCTAAGTAACCGCTATTTTGCAAGAAAAGCTTCTTTTTTCATTTTTTCTAGTTCCTACCATAATGACATTTGTACTGATTAAGAATCTACTTTTTTTATTTTTTTCAGATAACTAGAAGGGTTGGAATCGTGTCAACCAGAACACCTTCTTTTTTTTTACTCTCTACTTTAACAGCTTTTAACTTTGTGAAATTTATTTATTTTCTATTGAAAATTTTTTTGAGCATTTCTAAAGTATATGTAAATCGATGACAAAAAAATGTATAGTTAAAATATTAATTTCTTTTCTTTTATCTACCGTTAAAAAATGTCTGAAATTCGGGATTCTAGACTAGAATACTGTCTTAAGGCCCCATTTATATTCCTTTAGTTATTTTTTCACAGTACGCGTCACCAATAACGAAGCTTATATACATTTTAAAGTAGTCAGATAATATTATGTTGCATAAACAATGTATAAATATATATTATGTAGTACATACTCACACACATTATTATTTATGCTGCTTATTTTGGGCTTGCAATTGCACAGGCATAATTTTTGAATAACGTGATAGCACGTGAAAACTAAGCTCTAAAATAACGTAAACTAAAACATTTTTTGCATTCGAGTTATTGCTTCATTTTGAGCCATAATTTTCCATATAAAAAATGTAAATAGCAGATAAGAACAACGCAAAGTTTTAAAAATGTGTAACAAAGATGTCTCTGAAATATAAATCACATTTCATATCTCCTCCGTGTGCTGGCAAAAATTTCGTATTTCAAAATTATAACGAAGAAAAATAATTTTATAAACACTTAAGTAGACGCGACACTTTTTATACGATGGTTGATGCGTTGTCTGTGTACCATCATTTTTCTCAAGTTATTTCTTTTACTTTTTTCTCTAATATACACAGGCGCAGGAAGAATACATTTTTTGTTGAAAATTCTTTTCGGATTTTTTATTGTTAATTATTTAGTACTATATTGTTAGGCGCTGTGTCCTGCTTTGTTCTGACGTTTTTATTAAAAGTATTCTATTCTATTTCGCCCCGTGCAGATAAAAACTCGGTTTAATAAAATTTCTCGTTGTAGGTAATAAAAGGTTCACGATTAGAATTGCACATTATAGATCAAGTTATGCGTAATAAACTCAAATCGTTTTTCGTTTCGTGCGAATGCCGAATTGGAATGATTTTTCATAAATAAGCACGTCAATGACACGCACGCACTTGGCTGAAATTCCAATATGCAGTGCATCTTATTTATATGGCAAAAAAAAATTGTTAAAGAAGTCGCTTTTTGCGCTCGCATGACGAAACAATATTTATAAGATAGTATATTTTTTTAAATAAAATAACATCCGTTTATGTGCTGTGCAGACCTAAATTATTCGCATCCTAATTTCTACTGTTTATTGACATTTCGTTCTAAATATAGAGGGTTGGGTAAGGAAAAAAATTAATCTACTACTTCGTAATCTTCCCGGCTGATACCGCCCGCCGCGCCGCACAAAATATGGATATTAACATACATATTATATATAATGGGCTTATATATGGAATAAAAGGAAAACTCGTTTTTCAAAATAAATTTGATGTAGCCGTTCCGTTACACTGTCACTTAAGACACTCGAGTTCTTAAGGAAATAAAAATGAAACTAATAAATTATTGAGATTTTGAAACTACAAAGTGAAATTTTACAAATCCAATTTAATGAAGAGCTTTTTATTTTTCCTTTTTAAAAGTCCTGCAAAACAAAGTTATGCACAATAATTTTAAACTCTGTGTTCGATAAATTCAAATATCGACAACGATAATTAAAATGAACCGATTTATTTTCGATAGGTAACATGTACGGTTCTTCCAAGGATCCAATAATTGTCTACGAAGGTGAAAATGTGCGCTTAAGATGTGCCAGCAGCGGTGCACCCAAACCTCACGTAGAATGGCGAAGAACAGATGGACAATTAATTTTTACAGGAACCTATCAAGGTGCGTAGGTATTTAATAAAGACTCGACTTTTCTTCATTTACGGCTTTATAACTTTTCAAAGATCAGCCCCAATTTTTATTCCGAGCTTGGAATTAGTATGTATACGAAAACAAGTGTGCAATTTAAAAGTTTTGCATTTACAATGCACTTTTATACTAAAGAAGTTTTAAAACTCCAAAAACACAATGCGTTATTAACTTGTTTTCTTTCAACTTAAAAACATCGTTTCGAAAAGAACGAGGGAACATGAAATCAAAATTTTACTAAACATGTAAACTAATTTAAATTTTACAGGGAAAGTATTCCCAAAACTTCCATAAAAAATTTCAAATTTTTAAGTTTGTACAAAACATAAAGATAAATTAAAATATAAAAAAAAGATAAGATAAGATAAATTTAATTATATTTCACAAGTTAAAAAAATTAATTTATTAAATATTATATATATAAAAAAAAGTTTTAATGAAGTCATTTTGCAATCATGTGAAAATAGCTTTTATAGAATTTCCAAAACAATTTTTACTATTCCAATGAAATCCAAAAGTTTTCCATCAGCAAAAAATTTTTCAGTATTTTCGTGTCCGTCTTCACTAATTTTTACTATTATTATTGTTTTTCATATTTATGAACGTCAAACATTTTCTCGCATTTTCTCTCTAACATCGCTGAAAATATTACTCAAAGTTGGCATAGCATTGTATTATTTATTTGTGCATTTTTGATTAGTTTTCTAAAATGCAAATCTCAGAAGTTCGGCGTATATACACCGGCAGGTTATAAGAAAATAATATGCCGAGTGAAATTTACTCGACAATAAACTAATATTATTTCAATTAGTAAAATTGCTTTGCTCTAAAATCACTATATTTGCAACGTCGGGCATGTTTACATATTTAAATAAATTTCGGCGTAAAAATTTTACATCCTTGTGTATTTTGTAGAGTTAATAAATTATTTACCCTAAAGAAACTAGAAGTATTTTCCAACAAGGTTTAAAATTCCCTCGTTAAATAATAAATATTATGCAGGATATCCCCGCGACCGATGGAAACCACTTTCCTAAAAACATATTATTTAATAAAAATTTTTATAAATTTTTTTCCCCGGGGGGGGGAGGAGGTTACTCCTGCTTTTCAAGACAATTTTTTTAAATTCTACCTTTAAATGGCCATAGCATTAAAAGCATAGATTTTTTGGTGCAAGTTTCAACATTTTTTCTTTACTCAATTTGATTTATAATTCTAAAGCTGTTGATTTTAGCCAATAAAGGGTTTGAATTTAGTTTGCGCATAATTTCGTACTCTTTAAAACCGATTGCTTCGTTGTTGTGGTCATTTAAAAGTAGAAAATTGTAAGCATTTAGACAAAGTTAGACACAAATTTTCTGATAATCAATAGATAAGTGGTTTAAGTAGTGTAACTCGATATTAATCATATCAAATTTTTAGCATAAACCAAAAAATGCACAAAACACTTTTTCACTAGTTCATCGCCTGATGATGCCATAGTATGGTGAAAACGTTTGCGATAATACAGTGTATTTATATATTGTGATAACTTAAACATTTTAGTTTTCGAAAAAGTGTTTTGTGCATTTTTTGGTTTTTGCTAAAAATTTGATATGATAAATTTTCTGGATGATTATTATTTGAAAGGCACTTATTTTCTTTTGTTTTAAGCTGTTTCCATACCAGGAGAATCTTTAAACTTAACGCAAATTAATCGAGTTCACATGGGAAATTATCAATGCGTAGCTAACAACGGAATTCCTCCTCAAGCTAATCACACGTTTAATTTGGAAGTTCACTGTAAGTATATTCTTAAATGGTGCTTTCGAGCTCGGTTCTGTCGATATTATAAGCTTAAAAATTCGACCAATTAAAAGTTATTTGATGAAAAAAATTTTAATTCTGCGTTTCTACTCTGGCGAGCAATAAATTTTAGAAATATAGATTAAAACCGAATAAGTTTTATTTCAAGTTCATTATTACTTTCTGTTGGCATTTTGGTCGATTTTCCTATACGAAAACAATTTGCATGATGAAAATGTAAAATTTAAAAACAAATGTTGGTTATTCGACGCTTGAGAATTGTGTTGCTCACCTGATTTAAAAGGAAAAGAAAGTTGCGCAGCAAAATGGTAATGATTAGCTTAAAAAATTTCAAGTAGATTTTTATGTATGCTACTATTAAATTGACAAGGGAGATAAAACGTTATCGTCGTGTTCTAGTTCCACCACTGATTCGAATAAGAAATCAAATGGTCGGAGGTATAATAGGAAATTATGCAGTATTGGAATGCGAAGTTGAGGCTTTTCCCGAATCCGTTAGGTAAGAAAACGTTTGTGCGCCAATTTGGTTTAATCTCGCCGGATAATTTTTAAGATATTGGGAACGCTCGGACGGACGCCTTTTGGAAAACGGAGAAAAGTATCGTATAGTTAATATAGAAGAACGAAGCAATTATAAAGCAAGAATGATTCTTAATATAACGCGAATCAATTCGCACGATTTAACCATGTACCATTGCATCAGTAAGAACGAGAGAGGAATCACCAAAGGTGCTTTCACCGTCTACGGTAAGTCGCCGTCAAAGCGGCGTCTTGGATTTTTTTGACCGTAATTTTCAATGCCGTTTTAGAAGCGGATCCAAATTTGGCTACACCTCCTCCGATCCTGGACGGCAGTAACGTAGCCGTATTCGGAGTACAACCGCCAGAAATAGTTTCGTTAGAAAATCTTTGCCCTCCCATTCCGCCTCCGGTAAATTGTTCCAAATGTCCCGATATAAAAATTATGGGAAATAAGTGTTCGGGATCTAGTTTCCTCTTCGACTTGATCTATCACTGGGAAGTCAGGCCGTACGGGGATCAAAAATTCAAAGGATTTCCCAAGAATCGATCGCTAAGTGAGGCGGCAAAAAATTGCCGAATTGTGTTTGGTAAATTTTATATTTTTCAGATTGCGAACTTTACGCCGTCGGCAAGCCCGTCTATCACGGATTTTACAACGTAAGCTACGGCTCGTGGATGAAAGACTCCAGTCCGGCGAACGAATTGGAAGGCGAAAAGTTTTGGATAACCAACGATTCGGTGGCGAACATGTTATACGAATACGACGATAAGCATGCACTTAGAAAGAGTAAACCGTCGAGGTGCGAGAAGGATAAATTATATTTGTCCATAAAATAGATAGTAATTTAATTTATTTTTTAGATCGCACAAATTGAATACGGAATTTCAAGGCAACGCGCACGTTATCTACAACGGATCGTTTTATTACCACGCGAAAGGAAGACCACAAATAATGAGATATTATTTAAATAACGAAAGCAGCATTGCAATAAACATTTCCCAATTTGCGATCAACAAGAAGAATTATTTGTACAAAACCAAGTACAATTATTTAGATTTTAGTGTCGACGATAACGGATTGTGGGTTATATTTCCGGTCGAAGATTCCAATAATACTGCAGTTTTAAAAGTCGGCGTGGCCATTTGCTTGTCTGTCGTCGGATATTATTATTATTATTATTTTAGGTCGACGTGAATGCGATGGAAGTGCAATACATTTGGAACATAAGCTTGGAACACCAAAAAGTAGGCGAAATGTTCATAGTCTGCGGCGTCCTATACGCGATCGACAGCGTCACCGAGAGAAATTCAAAAATAAGATTTGCGCTCGATCTCTACACCAATAAATTGTTGGACGTATCTCTAGGATTTACAAACCCGTTTAGAAAAACCACCATGGTCGGATACAACCATAAAAATAAAGTACTAAACAAAAACGATGGGGTAGGTGCTCGTTTTTCCGGCTAAACGTTTTAAATGTTTGTAGGAATTGTATTCGTGGGATAAAGGAAATCAACTTACGTATCCTGTGCGTTATAACGAAATAGAATATACGAGTAATCACACGGGAAGAGTTGAAAATTCCGATCACGAAAAGCGATAGAGCCAACGCATAATAAAATAAAAGACTAAATAAATGCATTTGAGATTTTTACAAAAATAACAAATAATATTAATAATGTTATAATATAGTTTGTAAATAACCTTATACTAAATGACAATGTACCTATCGTTACTTGTACTATCGTAATATGTGTAAAATTAAACTTTTTTATAACGGCTTTGATTTATTCTGATTTTAAAGAGATGCCCAAATTTTGGGGTGCCACCATGTAGTCATAAATATAAGCAAACTTGGCTAATATTCCAACTGCACCGATGATCAATAGTCATCAAATGTAGATCAAATGTAATATTATTCTGATGTATTAACATTCGTTCACAATTATATTGTCGTGTTTCGAAACCATAATTTATTTATTTTGTAAAATAATTTTAAAGTTTGGATTTTGTTTTGTTTATTTATAATCACATTGTATAAAGTATCACATTGTTAAGTTTTGCTGTATAAATAAAGGTGGGAGAAGTAAGAGTGGGAGGACGGCTAGGAGGTCGATGCAAGAAGACTAAGGGGCGACGCTTTTGGCGTCAGGCGAATGAAAAACGAGGTACATGTCGCTGCCCCCCCCCCCAAATCTATATTTTTATTAAAATTGGTGTCAAACGTTTGAGCTTCGTTAGAGCCTCAATGAGCTTCCGTTCCCGTCGTTTGAGCTTCAACGGTCGCGGAGTTATTCGCAAAAGCTTTGGGGGGGGGAGGGGAGGCTGTAGACATGATAGCCACCCCCCAATTAGAATTTTTGAATAAAATTGGTGTCAAACGTTAGAGCTTCGTTTGGGCTTCAATGAGCTTCCATTTTCGTCGTTTGAGCCTCAACCGTCGCAGAGTTATTCGCAAATATTTGGGGGGGGGGAGCTGTAGACACGTTGCCCCCCCCACCCCCAAGTTGAATTTTGAAGTAAAATTGATGTCAAACGTTAGAGCTTCGTTTGAGCTTCAATAAGCTTCCATTCCCGTCGTTTGAGCCTCAACCGTCGCGGAGTTATCTTTTGGGGGGGGGGGGGGGCGTAAACATGTTTTTCTATTTTCTGTACTTTTTAACATTTTTGAGTAATTTTGGTGCCAATCGATAGAGATTCGTTTGAGCTTCAATGAGCTTTTATAATAGGATTACTAAGAAACGGTAATTGCTTAAATTTAAAACCTATTTTATTGGAGAAAATTTATTATTTACCAATCAACACCTGTGGATTTGATAGTATAATACTTATTATGTGCTGTTGTTATGCAGAAAGTAGAAATTATGCAAATTTTGTAAATACAAATGTTATTGCAAATGTTATGCGTGATGGCTTTAACGTTCAAACTTATAAACGACGGGCTACTATTTTAAACCAGATTCTTTAGATTCAGAACAAGAAATATTTACCAAATAATCATGTGGAACCCAATGCTGCATCCAAAGCTTATTATATGTTTCAACAATTATTCGGTAATCAGCACTCAATGATAGAGCAACAAA